>OZ022463.1:706606-752191 GCA_963989345.1 Clangula hyemalis | reverse complement strand
CCCCCAGCTCTACCACAGCCGCACCTCCTGGCTCTACACCATCGGCAACGTCCTCATGTCGGTGTCGGGTGAGTGGGGGGGGGACACGGGGGGGTTGGGGGGGGGCCCAGCCGCTCGCTGACCCCCCCAAAAAAAATTGGGCCCCCCCCCCCAGGGAAGACCCCCCAGCTGTACTCCCACAGCCTGCTGGGGCTCTACGAGCAGAGCAAGAGGAGCAGCGCCCGGGGGGGCACCTCTCCCCCCACCGCCTGCTGCCCAGGTACGGCCCGGGGGGGGCACCCTGAGACCCCCCCCCGCACCCCGAGACCCCCCCAACCCCCAAATCCCCCCCCCATATCTCCAAAATCCCACTGTGTCCCCCCAAATCCCACTGCCCCCCCCCCAATTCCACCACACACATATCGGGGGGGACCCCAGACCCCCTCGGGGCACACGGAGGGGTGGTGCTGACTTCAGGGGGGCTTTTTTTTTGGGGGGGGGGGATTCATCCGTGCCCCCACCCCAAATTTCTTCCCCCCCCCCCAGGAAAAAACGCCACCTCCACCAAAGTCCCCGACACCAAGGGCTGCCGGACGTGCTGCGTGGGTGAGATTTTTTATTATTTTTTTTGGAGGGGGACACAAAAAGGGGGTCTGGGGGGGGGCTGACGGGGTGTGTCCCCCCCCCCCCCGCAGGCAGGAACGCGCAGACGGGCTGCCACTACCTGTGCGGGGCGCTGGACGCCGGCGTGGTGCTGCTGCAGTGGTACGAGCCCATGCAGAAATTCCTCCTCGTTAAGGTACCAGTGCCCCCCCCCGTGTCACTGTGCCCCCCCAGTGTCACTGTGACCCCCCCCCGTGTCACTGTGACCCCCCCGGTGTCACTGTCACCCCCCCGTGTCACTGTGCCCCCCCCCAGTGTCACTGCGTATCGTTGTGTCCCCCCCCCGTGTCAGGCTGCCATGGCCCCATGGGGGGGGGCTGGTGGCATCGTGTCCCATTAGCCCCGTGTCCCCGTGTCCCCATCACATGGCCCCATGTCCCAGTGTCCCCAGTGCCCCCAGTGCCCCAGTGCCCCCAGTGTCGCCACTCCCCAACGCCCCCAGAACACATCCCTACACCCCAATGTCCCCACACCCCATATCCCCCTGTCCCCATAACACGTCCCCGTATCCCAATGTCCCCATGTCCCCATAATGTGTCCCCTTACCCCAATGTCCCCATAACGCCCCCTCACACCCCATAATGCCCCATAACCCCCCCATAACGCCCCCATATCCCCATAACACCCCATAATGCCCCCATAACGCCCAAAAACGCCCCCCCACCCCCCATACCCCCCCATACCCCCCCACACCCCCCCATAACCCCCCCCACACCCCATAACGCCCCATAACCCCCCATAACGCCCCCATACCGCCCCCCCCCACCCCATACCCCCCCCTTACCCCCCCCACGCCCCCCCCCACCCCCCCATAACCCCCCCCCCAGCACTTCTCGTTCCCGCTGCCGTGCCCCCTGCGCGTGTTCGCGCTGCTGCTGCCCCCCGGGGGGGCCCTGCCGCGGGTCTGCATCGGCGCCGGCCCCGGGCCCTGCCCCGCGCGCCCCGTGCGGCTCCGGACCATCGACCTCAACTCCCTCAGCTCCTGGTTCGGGCCCCCCGACAGCGGTGAGGGGGGGGCCGGGGGGTCCTGGGGGTCTGGGGGGGTCCCCAGGGTCTGGGGGGGTCCTGGGGGTCCGGGGGGGTCCTGGGGGTCTGGGGGGTTTGGGGGAATAGTGGGGATTTGGGGGAATTCGGGGGGATTTGGGGGATTTGGGGAATTTGCAACCTCAACTCCCTCAGCTCCTGGTTCGGGCCCCCCGACAGCGGTGAGGGGGGGCCGGGGGGTCCTGGGGGTCTGGGGGGGTCCTGGGGGTCCGCGGGGGTCCCCAGGGTCTGGGGGGGTCCTGAGGATATGGGGGGGGTCTGGGGCAAATAGTGGGGGTTTGTTGGATCCGGAGGGTTTGGGGGAATTTGGGGAATTTGGGAATTTCGGGGGTCCTGAGGACTTTGGGGGGGTCCTGAGGGTTTGTGGGGGTCCTGAGGACTTGTGGGGTCCCTGAGGATTTTGGGACCCTGAGGATTTGGGGGGGGATCCTGAGGATTTGGGGGGGCTCCTCAGGGTTTGGGGGGGTCCTGAGGTTTTAGGGGACCCTGAGGATTTGGGGAGAATTCTGCGCATTTGGGGTCCTCGATTTGGGGGTGTCCCAAGGACTTTGGGGGGGGGGTTCCCCCCCTAGGCGTGCGACACCAGCTTTTTGGGGTCCCCACCGGTGCTGGGGGGGGGGTCCCTGCCCCCCCCCACCCATTAGGGATTAATTTTGGGGTGCCCCCCCCGTGCCCCCCCCCCCCAGAGCCCTCGTGCCCCGGCGCCGTGCAGGTGACGCAGCTGGACAGCGAGACGGTGCTGGTGCTGCTGGACCGTGAGTCTGTCTGTGACCCCCCCCATCCGTCTGTCCCCCCCCCCCAGGACCCCCCCACCCCAAAATTTTGTGTCCCCCCCCCCCCCCCAGGCAGCGTCAAGATCATCACCCTGCAGGGAGCCCCCGCCGCCCCCGACACCGCCTTCGACGTGGCCGTGGAGGCCGTGGGTGGGTGCCCGGGGGGGTCCTGAGTTGGGGGGGGAGGATTTTGGGGTGGGGGGGGCTCTGACCTGTGCCCCCCCACCCCAAAAATTGCCGCCCCCCCCCAGCCTTGGTCCGCGGCTGCCTCCAAGCCTTCTGGCGGCACGGGGTGCAGGTGCGGCAGGTGGGCTCGGCCCAGGTGAGGACCCCCCCCCGGCACCCCAAATTTTTTTTTTCCTGGGGGGGGGCACCCCCCTGACCCCCCCTTCCCTTTTTCCCCCCCCCCCACTTTAAATCTCCCCCCCCCCAGCTGATCGAGGAGCTCCGGGACCAGCGCTGGACTTTCCGCCTGCTCAGCTCCGAGAGGTCCGTGGGGGGGGGTTATTTTTTTTTGGGGGGGGGCATCAGGGTGTGCCTACACCCCCCCCCCCCATTTATTTCCCCCCTCCCCCAGCACCCTGGTCCTGGAGACTCGCCCCACCGACGAGGAAGGCGCTTACAGCAACCTCTACGTCCAGGCGTGACCCCCCCCCCGGAAAAAAAAAAAATCCCCCCCCACTTTTTTTGCTGAAAAAAATAAAAATGAAGGAGCCCCCCCCCAAAAAAAAAAAAAAATTGCTGTGTCTGTGCTGGGGGGGGCACAAAACGGGGGGGTCTGCAGGGTTTTATTGACGAGCGGAGCCCCCCCCCAGGAGAAGAGGTGCTGGGGGGGGGCAGGAGCTGGGGGGGGGCATTTTGGGGGGGGGGTCTCGCGGGGGGGGTCACCCCAGCTGGTCCTCGTACTGCTTGCGGAAGCAGTCGCCAGCAGGGAAGAAGTCCCAGCAGCGCTCCTGGTACATCTTCCACACGTAGGACTCCTGGGGGGGGGCCGGGGGGGGCACATTAACCCCCCCCAACCCCCCGAAGCCCCCCCCCAGCGGGTGTCCCCCCCCCCCAAAAAAAAAAGTCCCCCTCCCCTTACACCCCCACCCCATTGCAACCCCCCCAAACCCCACAGGACCCCCCCAAAACCCCACAGGACCCCCCCCTAAATCGCACAGGACCCCCCCCCACCTTGTGCCCCCCCCCCCCAAAATAATAACACCCCCTTTTTATTTTGGGGGGGGGGTCCCACCTGCCCCGTGTGCTCCGTCTCGTCCTTGTTGATCAGGTACATCAGGAAGAACCTTGGGGGGGGGGATTTTTTTTGGGGGGGGGTCAGTGGGGGGGGGTCGGGGGGGTGTTGAGGTGCCCCCCCCGTGTGCCCCCCCCGCTGCTCACATGTAGTTGGCCAGGTTGTGCTCCTCCAGCGTGTGGGTCTCGAAGCCGTGCGGCGTGGTGTCGAAGTAGTCGCTGCCGATGCCGCAGATGAAGCATTTCGTCTGGGGGGGGGGGACAAAATAAATCGGGGGGGAGGTCCCCAACTTGTTGCCCCCCCCCCCAAACCCCAAATATTGCCCCCCCCACGCACCTCCATGTCCTCCTTCACCTGCTCCTGCTGGTCCCGCAGCTCCCCAAAGGCGTCGATGATCAGACCTGGGGGGGGGGAGGCAGCAGGGGTTTGGACCCCCCCCCAATGACCCCCCCCCAAAAAAAAGGCCCCCCCCCCCCGTTACCCTGGATGATGGCGAGGAGGATGACGATGACGAAGAAGAAGAAGGTGATGTCGAAGACGACGCGGTACAGCTCGTAGTCGTCCCCCGCCGGGTCCTCGATCTCGTCCCCGATGCCCCCCCCGGCCCGGACCCCCACGTACATGTGGAACAGGTAGCACTGGGGGGGGGGGACACAAAAAGGGGGGGGTGTCAGCCGAGAGACCCCCCCCAAATCATCCCAGGGACACCCAGGAACCCCCCAGTTTAACTCCAGACCCCCCCACGACCCCAAAGACCCCCCCCAGGACCTCCCAAAACCATTCCAGAGACCCCAACTCACCCCCAGGGACCCTCAGGACCTCCCCAGCCCCCCCCACCCCCCCCAGCCCCCCCATGTCCCCCCCAAGCCCCCCCCAGCCCCCCCTAGAACCACCCAGCTCCCCTCCCAGCACCATTGCAGCCCCCCATGTCCCCCCATATCCCCCCCCCAGCCCCCTCCCCGTGCCCCCCCCCCATGCCCCCCTCCCACCCCCCCAACCCCCCCATGCCCCCCCACCCCCCCAGCCCCCCATCCCCCCGTACCGTCATCCATGTCGTCGCACTTCATGTCGGGCTCGTCCTCGTCCTCGCTCTTGTTGTAGAACTTGCGGAAGAAGTTGAAGGCCACCACGGTGTAGAGGTAAACCACCACGGCCAGCAGCCCCACCGTCATCGCCAGCTGGGGGGGGGGGCACAAAACATCAGCAACACCCCCAAAAAAAATAAAAAGCCCCCCCCGGGCCCCCCCCCCCAAACCACCTGCTTGCCGTTGTGGGTGACGGAGGAGAGGATGGTGCGCAGCGTCTTCACGCCCATGGCGATGTCCAGGAGGTGCGAGGCGAAGAAGAAGTTGTTGTAGTGGCCCAGCAGGGACATGGCCATGTACCACGTCAGGTAGAGGAAGGACTGCGCCGGGGGGGGCACCGAAAAACGCCGTCACCCCCCCAGAAAGAAAAATTAAATCCCCTTTCCCACCCCAACTCACGTTGTCGGTGAAGATGACGCCGAATTTCCAGATCTGGTAGCGGATGTCGATGGAGGTGATCCTGGAGGGGGGGGTGCAGGGACAAAAATGAGGCTGGGGGCACCCCCAGCTATTGGGGGGGGTCCCCAAACGGCCCCCCCAGCACCCACCAGGTGAGCAGGGAGCTGTCGGGGGGGGGCTTCCTCTCGCCCTGCGCCCCGATCTCCAGGCTCGCCAGCTCCATGCCCAGCAGCTCGGCGATGCGCTCGCGCCCGTAGATGTCCCCGTACTTCTCCAGCACCTATGGGTGGGGGGGGGCGGGGGGGGCACCGGTGTGGGTGCTGGGGGGGTCACCACCCCCTCACCCCCCCCCCCGCACCCTCCTCACCTTCCTCTTGACGAATTTGTCCCAGTAATTGCTAGGGAAAGACCTGGAGGGGGGGAAAATAGGGGTGAGGGGGGGTCCCTGCGTTGTGTGGGCCCCCCCCCAAAAAAGAAATGCCCCCCCCGGACCCCCCCGTACTGGGCGTTGAGCACCAGCCGGTCCCACTGGCCCTTGACGTCGTCGTCCGGGGGCTGCTCGGTGATGTAGAGCCCCGAGAACTCGAGGCGCCGCGCCACCTCCTTCTCCCGCTTGAAGATCACCAGCGGGATCTGGGGGGACAGCGGGGTCAGGGGGGGGCAGGGGGGGTCAGGGGGGGCAGGGGGGATGGGGTCAATGGGGACATGGGGTCATGGGGTCAATGGGCTCATTGGGGACATGGGTCTGGGGTCATTGAGGACAGGGGGTCATTGGGGTCAATGGAGACATGGGGTCGTTGGGGTCAATGGGGTCACTGAGGACACGGGGTCAACGGGGTCAGCAGGGGCCGGGGAGGCACAGAGCCTGGTTGGGGGGGGCGTGGCTACAACCCAGAGGGCGTGGCCAAGGGGAGCGGGTGAGGCCACTTTATGGGCGTGGCCACGATGGGGGGCGTGGCTACAGCATCAGGGGGCGTGGCTACAGCACCGGGGGGGCGTGGCTACAGCACCAGGGGGCGTGGCTTCGGGCAGGTCATAGCCCCAGGTGGCCGCACCAGGGGCAGGGGGTGGGGGTGGAACACACGGGCGTGGCCAAAGAGGGCGTGGCCGGAGGGGGCGTGGCCTATCTGGGCGTGTCCGGGGGGCGTGCCCGGCGCACCTTGAGGCAGTTGTAGCCGATGATGCAGAGGAAGGCCACCAGCGTGTGGGCCAGCGCCAGCCCCTGCAGCGCGGGCTGCATGTAGCCGGTGCTCTCCTCCAGGAAGTAGTACACCACGCTGCCCTCCTCCCCCGCCTCCTCCCCGGCCTCCGCCTCCACCGCCAGCCCCGAGCCTTCCTCGGGCTCCTCCTCGGCGCCCGGCGGGTGCTCCGACACCTGCCAGGGGGACCCCGGGTCAGAGGGGGCCTTTGCAGACCCCCCCCTCCGAATCCCTGTCCCCCCTGAGCCCCCTGTGTCCCCCACAGCCTCCTGTCCTCCCCCCGAACCCCCTGTCCCCCCCCACAGCCCCCTGTCCCCCCCCACAGCCTCCTGTCCTCCCCCCGAACCCCCTGTCCTCCCCCTAACTCCTGCCCCCCCAACCCCTGTCCCCCCCCAGCCTCCTGTCTCCCTCCCAACCCATCCTACCCCCAACCCCCTGTGTCCCCCCCCAGCCCTCTGTGTCCCCCACAGCCCCCTGTCCTCCCCCATAAGACCCCTGTGCCCCCCCCAGCCCTCTGAGTCCCCCCCCCCAGGGGATCCCCGACCTTGTAGAAGAGGAGGATGAAGTTGATGGCGAAGGCGAGGAAGAGCGCCAGGAAGCGCAGGTTGTAGAAATTCCGCGACAAGTAATTCTGTGCACAGCGAGGGGGGGGCACGGTGAGACCCCCACCACCACCACCACCACCCCCCCCCCCAGCCCCGGGGGCCCGTCCACCCCCCTTTCCCCGAGCCTTACCAGGAACTTGACCCTCTGCACCTCCAGCTCTGCCCAGAACTCCAGCCCCCCCTCGGCCGGGGGCTCCTTGCGCTCCCGGGGGACCGATTTCCGTCGCCTCTCGGGGGGGGGCGCAGCCTCCGGCCCCCCCTCGGCCCCCTCGGCCGCAGCCTTCTCCCCGTTCTCCGTGCTGGGGCGAGGACGGGACGTCAAGGTGGGGGGGCACGGCCGGGACCCTGCCCCATAGCCCACCCCCCTATGGGGTCATGGAGACCCCCCCCAGCAGTGCTGCCCCCCCCGGACCCCCCCACACTCACTCGGCCTTCTCGGTCTCGGCCGCTGCCTCCTCCTCCTTCTGGGGCTCTTCCTCCACCACCTCCTCCCCATCCTCCTGCAGCACGAAAGGGGCTCAGCAGCCCCCCCCCTCCCCAAAGACCCCCCCCCCCTCACTCCCCGCTGCTGGGAGGGAATTCAGGGGTCCCACCCCCCACACACACCCCATTGGGACCCCCCAATTGGAGGGACCTCATGGATTCTGCCCCTCATAGGGACCACAGAGCCCCCCGATAGGGACCCCAGAACCCCCATAGGGTCCCCAACACCCTCCATAGGACCCCCAAACCCCCCCATAGGGTCCCCAGACCCCCCATAGGGACCCCAGCACCCCCCCATAGGACCCCCAGTCCCCTCCCATAGGGTCCCGAGCACCTCACAGACCCCCCCCCCCATAGGACCCCAGACCTCCCATAGGACCCCCAGACCCCCCCATAGGGACCCCCAAACACCCCCATAGGGACCCCAGCCCACCCCCTCCCCACAGCTCCCCCCCCAGCTGCCTACCCTGATCTTCCTCCTGAGGATGGGGGTGCCCTCGGGGGTGGGGGGCTCGGCGGCGGGGGGCTCCCCGATGTCACCCAGCCCCCCGGGGGCGTCGGGGGCGGCCAGCCGGTAGTGCCCGACCTCCTTGCGCCCCCCGAAAGCCGCCGGCACCACGGCCGCCACCGCCGCCTCTTCCTCCCCCTCCTCTTCCTCGGGGGGCTGCGGCAGGAGCTGGGTGGGCGGGGGGGCTTCCTCCTCGCCGCCGCCCTCCCCCCCAGCGCCCACCCCCCCGGCCTCGCCGCCCCCCACGGTGTCCTGCGTGGGGTCGGGCATGCTGGCCAGCAGCTCGGCCAGCGCCAGCTTCTGGGCGCCTTCCACCAGCCCCCCCCCGAAAAGGGAGACCCAAGCCAAGCGCCCCACGGCCCCCAGCACCCCCCAGCCCCCCAGCAGCCCCCCCAGCACCGCCCGGCCCGCCGCCGCCCCCCGCCGCCCACGCCAGCTCGCGCCCGGGCTTCTTGCGCAGCCGCCGCAGCCGCCGCCGCCACGAGTGGGGGGTCCCCAGCAGGCGCCGCAGCCCCCCGGCCCCCGCCAGCAGCTCCCCGAAAGCCGAGGAGGGCTCGGAGGGTGGCGGGGGGGTGGCGGCGCTGCTGGCCGGGGGGGGCTCGTCCTCGTCCTCCTGCTCCTCGCCCTCCTCGCCGTCGCGCGCCGGCTCCTCCTCGGAGAGGCGCGAGGCGATCTGCATCTCGAAGATGGTGTCCTCGCAGAAGCTGACGAAGAGCTCCATCTTCTCGGCCTCGCCGCCCTCGTTGACCACGTCGAAGATGAACTGGCGCTTGGACTCCTTGACCTGCGGCATCTCCCACTGCGCCTTGTTGGCGGCGCTGATCTCGAAGTAGAGGCGCTCGATGCGCCGCGCCGCCCCCATGATCTCGATGCGGCCCAGGAAAGGGCGGAAATACTCCAGGATGCTGGCCGCCTGCTCCAGGAAGGTGCGCAGCCGCTGGTCGTGGGGGACGTGCTCGGCCAGGTTGGTGAGCAGCACGGCCACGTTGAAGCCGATGTCGCGCGCCGGCTCCTGGAAGCGGCCGGCGAAAGCCTCGACGTCGATCATCTCGTTCTCGTCCGCCTCGGAGCAGGAGAGCAGGAACTGCACCTCGGCCGGCTCGTACTGCTTCTGGCTGTCCATGGCCTTCTGGAAATCCTTCTTGGAGATGAGGCCGCGCGGGTCCGAGACGTAGTCGCGGAAGGCGTCGGAGGCCACGATGTCGCGCAGCTTGAGGAACATGTCGAAGAACTTGAGGATCATGGTGACGTTGCTGGACGACTCCACCAGCATGTCCACCATCTGCCGCGCGATCGTGCCGTTCACCACGTTCCCTGCAGGGCAATGGGGGGGAGATATTAATTATGGGGTGGGGGGCACAAAGGGGGACCCGCCCTCAGGTCCCAGAGGGCCCCCAGGGACCCTCCACCAGGTCCCAGCAGACCCCCAGGAGGGGGGACCCCCAGGGACCCCCCACCAGGTCCCAGCAGAAGACCCCCAGGGACCCACCTCCAAGTCCCAGCAGACCCCCAAGGACCTCCCCAGGGAGAGGGGACCCCCCTGGGCTGTGGGGACCCCCAGGGACCCCCACCAGGTCCCAGTAGAAGACCCCCAGGGGACCCCCAGGGACCTCCCCAGGGAGCAGAGACCCCCAGGGACCCCCCCCAAGGCAGCAGAAACCCCCAGGGACCCCCCAGCAGATCCCAGCAGAAAACCCCCAGGGACCCCCCCAGGGAGTGGGGACCCCAGAGACCCCCCCCAGGAAGCAGGAACCCCCAGGGACCCTCCACCACGTCCCAGTAGAAGACCCCCAGGGACCCCCCATCAGGTCCCAGCAGACCCCCAGGGCCCCCTCAGGGAGCAGGGACCCCCCCGGGGTGCAGGGACCCCCCCCACCTTCCAGCAGGGACAGCAGCATCACCACCATGTCCTTCTGCAGGTCCAGCAGCTCCTTCAGCAGCCCGATTTGGCTGGAATCCTGCAGGGGGGGGACACAGAGCGTGACCCCCAAAGCATTGTGTCCCCCCCCCCCCAGCACAGCCCTGCCCCCCCCCCCCACCTCCCTCTTACCAGCTCCAGGACCGATCCTTGCAACGTGCAGGGGAAATGAGGGGGGTGGGAAGGTGGGGGGGGGGGCATGGGGGGGGTACGGGGGGGTCGTGCTGTGCTGGGGGGGGGGTTAGTGAGGCCATGCAGAGCTGGGGGGGGGTGCGGGGGGGGTGCTTACGCCGTTTCGTGGTCCCGGCGCCGGCCCCATCTGGCAGCAGTGGGGGCGGAAAGGTCGGTCAGGAGCGGACCCCCAAATTGGGGGGGGGTCCCTTGGGAAGCGGGGTGACGGTGTGGGGAGGGGGGGAGCGGGGGGCACCCTCCTCGGGACCAGAGGGTTAGTACGGGGCGGGGGGGGGGCTCGTCCCAGTGCTCCCAGTGCCCTCCCAGTGCCCACCTGCGCCAGCTTCTTCATCATGTGGGCGAAGACGTGGAGGAAGCCGACGACGGCGTCCCACAGGCGGCTGTGGGCCAGGCTCTGCTGGTTCCCCGTGCACGGACCCTGGGGGGGGGCAGGGGGGGCTGGCAGCGAGGGCCGGGGGACCCCGGGGACCCCCTGGGATGGTGGCATATTTGGGGCTCGCCAGGGCATGGGGGCGCCGGGGGTGCTTGGGGGCATTGGGGTCCCTCAGAGCAGGGGGGTGTTGGGGCATTTGGGGACACTTGGGGACACCTGGGGGGGGCACTGGGGGCACCTGGGAACATTGGGGGCACTTGGGGACATCAGGGCACTTGGGGGCACCTGGGGGGGATACTGGGGGCACTCGGGGGCACTCGGGGGCACCCAGGGGCATCGGAATCCCTTAGGGTCACTTGGGGACGTTGGGGTCACTGGGGGACACCTGGGGACATCGGAATCCCTTGGGGTTACTTGGGGACGTTGGGGGCACTGGGGGACACCTGGGGACATTGGGATCCCTTGGGGGGCACCTGAGGACATTTGGGGCACTTGGGGGCCCCCAGGGACATTCAGGGCCATCAGGATCCCCAGGACACTGAGGCTCTTGGGGACCTCGGAGACCTTGGGGACCCTCAGGAGCTCCGGGATCCCTTGGACACCAGGACCCCCGGGGACCCCCAGGCAGATGCAGGGACCTGGGGACCCCGAGGACACGGGGACCCCAGGGACATGGGGACACGGGGACACGGGGCCAGGTCTCACCTGGATGTACTCGGTGAGGCTGTTGAAGACCTGCTTGGCCACGGCCATGGCCTTGGAGAAATTCCTCTTCCCCTGCTCGTCGATGACGTCCTTCCCCGAGTAGTACCAGTAGAAGTCGCTGATGGACTCCTGCCGCCAGCGGGGCCGTCAGCGGGACGGGGACGGGGACACGGGGACGGGGACATGGGGACGGGGATGGGGACACAGGGACAGGGACACGGGGACGGGGACATGGGGACGGGGACACGGGGACAGGGACATGGGGACACAGGGACAGGGACACGGGGACGGGGACACGGGGATGGGGACATGGGGACAGGGACATGGGGACGGGGACACAGGGACAGGGACATGGGGACCCCCAGCAGCACAAGGTTGGGGTCATGGGGACGGTTGGTGGCACAGGGACATGGGGCACGAGGTTGGGGACTGGAGCACAAGGTTGGGGACATTTGGGGACATTTGGGGCCAGTTGGGAACAGCTGGGGACATTTGGGGCTGATTGGGGATATTTGGGGCCAGCTGGGGACATTTGGGGCCGGTTGAGGACATTTAGGACCAGCTGGGGATATTTGGGAACATTTGGGGCCAGCTGAGGATATTTGGGGCCAGCTGGGGATATTTGGGAACATTTGGGGCCAGCTGAGGATATTTGGGGCCAGCTGGGGATATTTGGTGCTAGCTGGTGATAACTGGGGACATCTGGGGCCAGCTGGGGACGTTTGGGGCCAGTTGAGGAAATTTGGGGCCAGCTGGGGATTTGGGGGGCCATTTGGGGCCACTTGGGGATTTTTGGGGCCATTTGGGGCCCTTTGGGGCCGGGCACCTGCAGGCGCAGCAGGTAGTCCACGGTGCAGATGATGATGTTGATGGTGGTGGTGTTGCCCGTCTGCGTGCGCAGGTAGTTCTGGAAGTCTGGGGGGGGGGCAGCGGGGTCAGAGCAGCCCCCCCACGTCCCCCCCGTGTCCCCCCGTGTCCCCCCACCCCCGTACCGTTGTTGTGCCCCTCGCAGAGCAGCTGCAGCAGGCGGAAGAGGTCCTGCGTGAACTCGTCGTCTGCCATCACCTTCTCCCCTGGGGGGCGCGGGGACGGGGTCAGGGGGCGCCGCGGGGACACCCCGGGGTGGGGGGGCGTGGGGACACGGGGGGTGGCGGCAGTGGGGGGTGTGGGGGCGGCCCCCAGGGCGGCGGGTGGCACGGGGGCACCCCAGGGTGATGTGGGGACACCCAAAGGTTGCACAGGGACACCCTGGGGTGACACGGGGACACCATGGGGTGACACAGGGACACCTCACAGTGACTTGGGGACACCCCAAGGTGATGTGAGGACACCCCAAGGTGACACAGGGACGCCCCAGGGTGACACAGGGACACCCCACAATGACACAAGAACACCCCAGGGTGATGTGGGGACACCCAAGGGTGACTTGGGGACACACCAGGGTGGCAGTGGGGTTAGCGTGGGGAGGGGGCAGCCAGCGGGGCTGGGGGTCAGGGACAAGCGGGGTCAGGCATGCTGCGGGGACACCAGAGCCCCCCCGGCCCTACAGGGACACCCCCTGCCCTACAGACCCTACAGCAGCAGCCCGGGGCCCTGCTGACCCTACACGGACACCCCGCAGCCCCCCGGCCCTACAGGAGCCCCCCTGTTGTTACAGACCCCATAACAACACCCTGCGGCCTGGAGACCCTACAATAACACCCCGCAGCCCTACAGGCTCTGCGATCAGCCCCACGGCCCCATAGACCCCGCAACAACACCTCAGAGCCCTACAGACCCTGCAACAGCTCCCACAGCCCTACAGACCCCGATACAGCCCCCCAGGCCCTACAGACCCCAATACAAGTCCCCCAACCCTACAGGCCCTGATATGAGCCCCCCGGCCCTACAGACCTCAATACAGCCCCCCCAGCCCTACAGATCCTACAACCCCTGACACTACAGACCCCATTATAAGCCCCCGGCCCTACAGACCCCAATAAAGCCCCCTAGACACTACAGACCCCAATACAGACCCCCCCAGCCCTACAGACCCTATAACTCCCGGCCCTACAGACCCCAATACAGCCCCCCGGCCCTACAGACCCTATAACACCCCCCCGGCCCTACAGCCCCTATGGGGTCGGGTATTTACCGTTCTCACGGCTGATGACTGCCGCCGGGAGCCGGGACGGGGAGAGAAGGGGAGAGAGGAGGTGAGCGGGGGGGGTCCGGGGGGCTTCGGGAAATGGGGGGGGGGGATTTGGGGTGCAGATAGCCCCAAATAGGGGCTGGGGGGGGGGATTAGGGTCGGGGGCAGGCAGGACACCCTGTAAGGGCTACCAGGACCCAGAGGGAATTAGGGTTGGGGGGGGCGTATTAGGGTTTGGGGGGGTATTGGGGTTTGGGGGGGGGAAATAGGGTCTGGGGGGGTATTAGGGTTTGGGGGGGGTGTTAGGGTTTGGGGGGGGTATTGGGGTTTGGGGGGGTATTAGGGTCTAGTTGGTAATTAGGGTTTGGGGGGGTATATTAGGGTTTGGGGGGTAATTAGGGTCTGGGGGGTATTGGGGTTTGGGGGGGAATATTAGGGTGGGGGGTATTAGGGTTTGGGGGGGGTATTGGGGATTTTGGAGTGGGTTATTTGCATTTGGGGGGGGATTAGGATTTTTTGGAGGGGGTTATTTGGGTTCGGGGGGGTTATTTGGGTTCGGGGGGGGGCATTAGAGGATCAGAGCCACAATTAATAGCAAGGTCTGTGTGGGGGGGGTGCTGTGCAGTGGGATGGGGGGAGCAGAACGGGGACCCCCCCCCCCCGATGGCAGCCCCCACCCCCCCCCACCCCAAAATCCCGCTCCCCGGGGGGGTCCCTGGGGCAGGGCCCCCCCACTCACTCGTCCCCTCCTCCGTCACCATCCCCAGCCCCTCCGCCTTGTTCTGCCGCTCGAACGCGTTCAGGTCCAGGACGCTGGGGGGGGGGGGGGGACAAATTGGGGGGGGGTCACCAAGAGCCCCCCCCCCCACCAGAGTCCCCCTCGCACCCCCCCCCCAGGCTGTGCCTGACCCCCCAAAAAGGGTTCATGGGGGGTGGGGAGGGGAAAGGGAATCCCATGGGGGTCCTGATGGGGGGGTCCCAGTGGTTGGGGGGGTCCTGATGGGCATGGGGGGGGTCCCAGTGGCTGGGGGGCGTCCCAGTGGCTGGGGAGGTTCCCAGTGGTTGGGGGGGGTCCCAATGGTTGGGGGGGGTCCCGATGGTTGGGGGGGGGGGTCCCAGCGGTTGGGGGAGGTCCTTGATGTTTAGGGAGGGCTCATGATGGTTGGGGGGGGGGGGGGTCCCAATGGCCATGGAGGGGTCCCAATGGTTGGGGAGGGGTCTCAGTGGTTGGGGGGGGGTCCCAATGATTTGGGGGGGGGTCCCAGCCTGCCCCCCCCCCTCACCTGCAGGTCTGCATCAGCGCCTGGACGCTCTGGAAGAAGCCGACCTCGCGCTTCTCCTTCAGGTAGTCCAGCATTTTCTGGGGGGGGGGGGACAGGGACACGTGGGCACCCGGACGGACAGACGGACACCCCCAGCCCCCCCCCCAGCCCCCCCCCGGCCCCCCCCAAGCCCCCCCCCCGACCCCCCCGGCCCCCCCACCTGCTGCACGTCGGCGTTGCCCCCGTTGAGGATGGAGATGCCGAGCTTGAGGGTGGACGACACCATCTCCCCCCGCTCCCCTGCGGGCACCAGCGGGCGCTCAGCGACCCCCCCGGGGCCCCCCCAAAAATTCCGGGGTGCCCCGGGACCCCCCCGAAGTGTTGGGGAGCCCCGGGACCCCCCAAAATATTGGGGTGTCCCAGGACCCCCCCAAATATTGGGGTGCCCCAAGATCCCCCCCAGATATCAGTGCACCCCAGGACCCCCCCAAGTTTTGGGGCACCCCAGGAGCCCCCCCACATTTTTGGGTCTCCCCAGGACCCCCCACATTTTCAGGGTGCCCCCAGGACCCCCCCCCTATTTTTGGGTCTCCCCAGGACCCCCACACACATTTTGGGGACTCCCCAGGACCCCCCATTTTCGGAGTGCCCCCAGCCCCCCCCATTTTCAGGACACCCCAGGACCCCCTCCCCTATTTTTGGGTCTCCCCAGGACCCCGCCCCATTTTCAGGGTTCCCCCAGCCCCCCCCCCCCCACTTTCAGGACACCTCAGGACCCCCCCGATTTTGGGGTCACCCCAGGACCCCGTCAGTTTTGGGGCACCCCAGGACCCCCCCCATTTTCGGGACCCCTCAGGACTCTCCCCCATTTTAGGGTCTCCCCAGGACCCTGCCCCATTTCGGGGTGCCCCCAGGACCTCCTCCCATTTCGGGACCCCCCAGGACCCTCCCCACATTTTCGGGTCCCCCCAGCCCCCCCCCCATTTTGGGGGCCCCCCCCACCTTTGCAGGCGCTGATCATCTGCAGCACCATCTCGGCGGCGCCGCGCGTGTGCAGCCGGGCTTGCTGGTACAGCAGCTTCTGCTTCTCCATCTCCTTCTCCTGGGGGGGGGTATTTTTTTGGGGGGGGTCATGGGGGGGCTGCAGGACCTGGGGGGGGGTCGCCCCCAACCCACCTCGAACGAATCCTCAGCTTCCTCCTCTTCCTTCTCGTCCTCCTTCTTCTCCTCTTCCTCACCCCCTTCCTCGATGTGGCAGCTCTGGAAAGGTCAAGGGGGGAGGGTTTAACCCCTGACACCCCCCCAAATTAATTAATTAATTAATTAATTAATTGGGGGGGGGGCACAGGACCCACCTTGGCCATGATGCCAGCGTACGCCATGTACAAGTGATCCTTCTCCAACTTGCTGCGGGGGGGGCGCAGGGGAGATGGGGGGGGGGGGCTCAGGGGCTGCACCTCCCCAACATGGGGACCCCTCCCCAAATTTGGGGACCCCCCCAAATATTTAGGGACCCCCCCCCAACCTCCTCTCCGTCAGCGCCGTGCGGCTGAAGTGCAGGATGAGCTGGTGCAGGGGGTCCGGCTTCGCGTCCTTCTCCTCCTCCTCCTCCTCCTCTTCCTCCCCCGATTTCTACCCCAGGGACACGGGGGGGGGGGGGGTGTGGGGTCAGCAGGGGGGGGTGGCCGAGCCGGTGACCCCCCCCCAGCCCCCCCCAGCCCTCCCAGTGCCCACCGAGAGGTCGTCGATCATGCGGTCCTCGAAGGGGTGCTCCTCGGTCACCAGCCACGACAGCTTGTAGGCCTCCAGGAACATGTTGCAGGCGCGGTGCCTGCGGGCGCCCAGTTGCCCCCAGTTACCCCCAGTTACCCCCAGTTATCCCCAGTAGGTGCCCGGTTGCCTCCGGAGGCTCCCCAGTTATCCCCAGTAGCTCCCTGGTTACCCCCAGTTGCCTCCAGAAGGCCGTAGGACTCGCCCCGTTACCCCCAAGGGGCTCCCAGTTATCCCCAAGGGGCTCCCAGTTTCCCCCAGCGGGTTCCCAGTTGGCCCTAACGGGCTCCCAGTTTCCCCCAGCAGGTTCCCAGTTGGCCCTAACGGGCTCCCAGCTGCCCCCAGCAGGCTCCCAGTTGCTCCCAGTTGCCCCCAGCAGGCTCTGGGCTGTTCCCAGCTGACCCCAGCAGGCTCCCAGTTGCCCCCAGCAGGTTCCCAGTTGCCCCCAGCAGTCCCCGGGCTGTTCCCAGTTGCCCCCAGCAGGTTCCCAGCTGCCCCCAGAAGGCTCTGGGCTGTTCCCAGGTGCTCCCAGTTGCCCCTAGTTGCCCCCAGCAGGTTCCCAGCTGCCCCCAGCAGGTTCCCAGTTGCTCCCAGTTGCCCCCAGCTGCCCCCAGCAGGCTCCCAGTTGCTCCCAGTTGCCCCCAGTTGCCCCCAGTTCCACCTGGGCAGGTTGTAGAGCGGCGTCATGCGGAAGCAGGCCACCACGGCGCGCCGGCGCTGCTTGGAGAGCAGCTTGTGCCACACGGCCTTCTTGGACTTGTAGGGGTGCTCCGTCTGTGGGCGGGGGGCGTCACCGCGCTGCAACTGGGGCCCCCCGGGACCCCCAGAGCTCCCCAGGGATCCCCAGAGCACCCCCACGGCTCCCCAGAGCATCCCATGGCATCCCCATGGACAACTGGAGACCCCCCAGGAACACCCTGGAGACCCCCAGGAGCACCCCAGAGCTCTCCAGGGACCCCCAGAGACCCCCAGGGCACCCCAGGGACCCCCAGAGCATCCCCATGGCTCCCCAGAGCACCCCATGGCATCCCCAGGGACATCTGGAGACCCCCCAGGAACACCCTGGAGACCCCCAGGAGCACCCCAACACCCCCCAGAGCACCCCAGAGACCCCCAGAGCTCCCCAGAGACCCCCAGAGCACCCCAGGGACCCCCAGAGCTCCCCAGGGACCCCCAGAGCTCCCCAAGTATCCCCAGGAACATCTGGAGACCCTCAGGAGCACCCTGAGGACCTCCAGGTACATCTGGAGACCCCCCAGGAGCACCTTGAGGACCCCCAGGAGCACCCCACAGCCCCCAGAGCACCCCCAGGGACCCCCAGGGACATCTGGAGACCCCCTGGAGCACCCCAGCACCCCCCAGGGCACCCCAGCAGCACCCTGAGGACCCCCAGGAGCCCCTCAGGACCCCCAGGAGCACCTCGGGGACCCCCAGGAGCACCTTGGGGACCCTCCCCCAGCCCCCCAGGCCCCCCCCGACCTGCTCGAGGTGGTAGAGCACGGCCGACACCTCCTGCACCCTCCGCACGATCTTCTCGGGGCTGTCGGAGTCCTCGGCCTTGCCGGCCATCTCGCGGTACAGGGCCATCTGCCACCGCATGGACGAGGAGTTCTCGCACTGGGGACACGGGGACACGGCGGGGGGGGGGGCGGGTGAGTGGGAGAGGGCACCGTGGGGACGTGGAGGGGGTGACGGGGACGTGTGGGGGGCATGGGGCATGGGGACCATGGGGACATGGGGACTGTGGGGACATGGAGGTGGCCATGGGGACATGGGGACATGGAGGAGACCATGGGGACGTGCAGTGACATTGGGACATGGAGGGGACCATGGGGACATGGCATGGAGGGACACGGGGGCATGGAGGTGGCCATGGGGACATGGGGGGGACCATAGGGACATGCAGGGACATTGGGACATGGAGGGAACCGTGGGGACATGGAGGGACATGGAGGGACATGCAGGGACATTGGGACATGGAGGGGACCACGGGGGCATGGAGGGACATGGGGACATGGGGACCACGGGGAGATAATAGGAACACGAAGGGGACATGACGGGGACATGGTGGGGACACGGTGGGGACATGAAGGGGACACAAAGGGGATGTGGTGGGGATGTGATGGGGACACGATGGGGAGATAATAGGAACACGAAGGGGACACAGTGGGGACATAGTGGGGACACGGTGGGGACATGGTGGGACACAATGGGGACACAACGGGGACACAGTGGGGGCACCACGGGGGCACCCCCCTCACCTTGCCCTGCAGGTGCAGGTTGTTGTTGAGGAACTCGCGCACCTCCTCGTCCGTGTCCTTCTGCGGGGGGGGGGGGGGACAGGGACACGGGGACACCTCAGGGGCCGTGTGTCCCCCCCCGGGAGGTGCCACCCGCACCCCACGGACCCCCCCCCCGGCCACCCACCAGCGCGTAGCGGCCCTTGGCCAGGGTGATGAGCTCCTGGTCGGTGGGCGAGCACATGTTGAGGCCGATGGGCAGCATCTTCTTCAGGGTGGCCACGATGAGCGAGGTGTGGATGGAGTAGCGGTCGCCCCGGCGCTTCTTCTTCGTCCGCTCCTGCTCCGAGCCGCCCCCCTGGGCACGGGGACGGGGGCGTCAGCGCCGCCGAGCCCGGCCACGGGGTGGGGGCATCGTCAAAGCCACGGGGGGTGTCGGCGTCGAGGCCACGGGGAGCGTGGTCGAGGCCATGGGGTCATGGTCAAGGTCATGGGGACCCCATCAAGGCCACAGGGACCCCATCAAGGCCATGGGGTCATCATCAAGGTTATGGGGAGCTCATCAAGGCCATGAGGATCTCATCAAGGACATGGGGTCATCATTGAGGCCATGGGAACCCCATTATTGAGGCCTTGGGATCATTGTCAAGGCCATGGGGACCTCATCACGGACATGGGGACCTCAATAAGGCCATGGGATCATCATCAAGGCCATGGGGACCTTGTCAAGGCCATGGGGTCATCATTGAGGCTATGGGACAATCGTTAAGGCCATGGGGACCCCATTATCAAGGCCATGGGGACCCCATTATCAAGGCCAGGAGCCCCTCACCACAGGACCACAGCAATGGGGACACCAAGGGGGGAGAGACCCCGTGCCGTAAAGATGGGGGGCACCAGCACCAGGACCCCCGAGCCGTGGGGACATCGGGACCCCCGTGCCACAGCTCCAGCAGCCCCAGGGGTCCACAGAGCAGGACCCGGGGGGGGTTCCTGGGGGTCCCATCCGCGGTGGCCCCCCCCCGCCCAGCGTGGCCCCGCTAACCTGGCCGTCTCCGGACTAGGTGCCAGCACCCGCAGCCAAGGGCAGGAGAGAAGAGACAGCGTTAGCCCCCGCCACCACGGCCCGGGGGGGCACGGGGGGGTCAGGACGGGACGGGGACCCTTGGTTGGGGGGCACCAGGGGGGGCAGGAGGGGGCTGGGGGGCTGGGGGGAAGAGGAGGGGTGGGGACCCGTGAGGAAGGGGAGGGTTGGGGGGCGGCGAGTGGGGTTGGGGGAGGTTTGGGGGCACTGGGGGGGGGTTGGGAGGGAGATGGGTGGGTTTGGGGGCACTGGGTGGGTCTGGGGGCACTGGGTGGGTCTGGGGGGGGGGTGGAGATGGTTGGGTATGGGGACTCTGGGTGGGTTTGGGGAGGTTTGGGGGCACCAGGTTGAGCCAGGAGGGATGGAGATGGCTGGGTTTGGGGACACCAGGTGGGTTTGGGGACACTGGGTGGGTTTGGGGAGGTTTGGGGGCACTGGGTGGGGTCTGGAGGGATGGAGATGGCTGGGTCTGGGGGTACTGGGAGGGTCTGGGGGCACTGGGTGGGGTCGGGAGGGATGCAGATACCTGGGTTTGGGGACACCGGGGGGGTTTGGGGACACTGGGTGGGGTTGGGGACACCAGGTGGGGTTGGGACGGATGGAGATGGCTGGGTCTGGGGGCACTGGGTGGGTTTGGGGGCACTGGGTGGGTCGGGAGGGATGCAGAGCCCTGTGGGGCAGCACGGGGGGGATTTGGGGTCTCCGGGGGGGCCCTGGCAGGGACGCCCCCACCTTGGCCATCTTGCTCTTGCTGTCGGCCGTCAGGAAGGACATGTTGTTGATCTCGTTCTGCACCACGAAGTTCTGCTCCTCCCGCTTGAAGTTCTGGGGGGGGGAAATGAGGCTGAGCCCCCCCACGTCCCCATGTCCCTCCACGTCCCCCCACGTCCCCATGTCCCTCCACGTCCCCCCACCCTCCCTGTGTCCCCATATCCCCGTTGCCCCCCCTCCAACCACCCCCAGTCCCTCCAAGCACCACCGTTCCCCACGTCCCAGTGTCCCCATAATGTCCCAGTGTCCCCAGTGTCCCAGTGTCCCCATAATGTCCCCGTGTCCCCAGTGCCCCCATAATGTCCTGGTGTCCCCAGTGTTCCCACATCCTCGTGTCCCAGTGCCCCCAGTGCCCCCAGCTCACGTGGGACTTGGACCAGTAGATGAAAACCTCCCCGACCATCCGGAACAGCTCCTCCGCGTCCGAGTTGGGCTCCGTCAGCCACTTGGCCCTGCGGGGCACCGCGGCCACGTCAGGGGACGGCGACATCCCCATGAGGACCCCCCCAAAAAAAAACCCACCCCCAGCCCCAAACCCACCCCCAGCCCCGTCCCGCACCGGCTGTTGTCCACGTAGCGGATGAGCAGGGGGTAGAGGGCGTAGAGGTCGCGGCAGAGCACGGAGAACTCGTCGCGGATCAGCAGCTCCGAGTCCTCGGCCTCGGCCTTGGCCTCCATGCGCAGCTGCTCCTCCTCGGCCACCACCTTCCCCGCGCGCTTCTTCAGCTTCTCCATGGTGGGGATGAAGTGCGAGCGCAGCAGCTCCGGCTTCGCCTTGCTCACGATGGGCTGGGCGAACACTGCGGGGCGGGACGGGATTTGGGATTTGGGATGGGATGGGGATGGGGTGGGGATGGGGATGGGGATTTGGGATTTGGGATGGGGATGGGGATGGGGTGGGGATGGGGATGGGGATTTGGGATTTGGGATGGGGATGGGGAGGGAATGGGGATGGGGATGGGATGGGGATGGGATGGGAATGGGGATGGGGATGGGATGGGGATGGGCACGGGATGGGGATGGGGATGGGGATGGGGATGGGGATTTGGGATGGGCATGGGGATGGGGATGGGGTGCCCGCTCTCGGGACTGCCCTGGGGCAACGGCAGTGTCCCAGGAGCCTCCCGCGGTCACCAAGATGCTCTTGGGGTCACCAGGACCCTCTTGGGGCCACCACCACCCTCCTGGCCAACTGTGGCCACCAGGACACTCCTGGGGCCACCAGCAGCACCTCTAGGACCTGCCCAGCACCACCAGCACCCTCTTAGGACCACCAGTACCACCTCTAGGACCTGCCCAGTACCACCAGCAGCACCTCTAGATCCACCCATGCCCACCAGCACCCTCTTAGGACCACCCAGGAACCACCCACAGCCACCAGCACCCCCACAGGACCCCTGTTCCCCCCCCCCACCACCACCCCCAGCCCCCAAAGCTCCCCCGAGCCCCCCACCCCACCTGCCAGGCGCTTCATCCAGGAGGCCTCGTCGATGCCCAGGTTGTTGACCACGATGCGCAGGATGTTGCCCAGGAGGGCGTTGAGGTGCTGGCCGGTGACGGCGGTGGCCCAGGGGCCGCGGGGCCGGGTGTCGGGGCCGCGCTCCCACCAGCGGGGCAGGTAGTTGCAGAGCATGGGCAGCGTCACCTCGATGACGTGCGGCATCTCCGTGTAGCGCGCCCCCGACTCCGCCAGCCCCCCGATGTCCCGCATCAGCCGCTCCAGGTCCGGGATGTCCGGGCACATCTCCTCCACGCGGCCCGGCAGGCCCAGGACTGCGGGATATGGGGGGGAGGGGGGGGGTAATGGGGTGAGGGGGGGGTGGTGGGGGTGGTGGGGTCATAGTGTTGGGGGTCGTGGCATTGGGGGTCATGGGGTTGGGGGTCATGGGGTTGGGGGATTGGAGATAGGGGGCCTTGATATTGGGGTGATATGGGGGTGATATGGGGGTGATATTGGGGATAGGGGGGCAAATGGGGGCATTGGGGGTCATGGGGTTGGGGGGCCCTGATATTAGGGTGATACGGAGGTAATAAGGAGAATAGGGGGGCAAATGGGGGTGCTGGGGAGACCCAATATGTAAGGGGATTGGGGATATGGGGGGTAAAGGGGGGTGATGGGGGGTCATGGGTCATGGGGTTGGGGGATTGGAGATAGGGGGCCCCGATATTAGGGTGATATGGGGGTGATATTGGGGATAGGGGGGCAAATGGGGGTGTTGGGGGTCGTGGGGTTGGGGGGCCCTGATATTGGGGTGATATGGGGGTGATATTGGGGTGATATTGGGGATAGGGGGGCAAATGGGGGCTCTGGGGAGACCCAATGTAAGGTGTTTGGGGATATGGGGGGCAAAGGGGGTGATGGGGGGGTCACAGCGTTGGGGGATTGGAGACAGGGGGCAAATGGGGGCGTGGGGGGAGCAATGGGGGAGCCCCAAAGCTTCCGGAGCTGGGGGGGCCCCAAACCCGGGGGCGAGCAGAGGGGTCTCGGGGGTGCCCCGGAAGGGGGTGGGGGTTTTGGGGGGGGGCCCTGCCCCACTCACTGGCCCGCTCGCGGGGGGACTTGGTGCTGTAGACGGAGCAGGGGTTGAACTCGTTGAGCTGCGGCTCCAGGAAGGCCACGGGCATGGCTGCGGCCAGGCGGGCCAGGCACTCCCCCAGCGCCGGGCGCTGCCTGCGGGCACCGCGCTGCTCACACACGGGCACCACCAAGCCCCCCCGGCACCCCAACCCCCCCCCCCCCAGCACCACAAAGTCCCCACCTGCACCCCAAAGCCAACACGGGCAACCCATGTACCACTATGGGCACCCCAAAGACCACCATGGTCATCCCACGGCCACCCCAAAGCCCCCACAGGCACCCCAAGGCCATCGTGGGCACCCCATGGGCACCCCATAACCACAACAGGCATCCCAAGACCACCACGGGTGCCCCAAGACCACCCCAAAGCCACCAGGGGCACCCTACGGCCCCCCCAAAGCCGGGCCCCCCCCTCACCTCTCCACGTAGGGGTTCCTGGTGGTGCCCAGCGAGTAGATGCTGCAGAGGATGCGGTAGCAGGACACCTGCACGTCGTCCACTGCGGGGAGGGGACATTCGGGGGGGGGTCCCCAGCCTGGTGGCCCCTGACCCCCCCCCGTTGTCCCATCCCCAACGCGCCCCCTCGTCCCCAAATGCACCTCTTGCTCCCTGCAGCCACCAAAGAGCTCCCAGTGTCCCTGGTGTGTCCCCTCCATCCCCCAAATGCTCCCCCTGTCCCCAAAGTGTCCCCTTGTCCCTGGTGTGTCCCCCCCCATCCCCAAAGTGCTCCCCCTGTCCCCAAAGTGCTCCCCCCATCCACAATGAACCCCCTTGTCCCAAAAGTGCTCCCCTTGTCCCCAAAACGCTCCCCCCACCTCCAGTGTGCCCCCTTGTCTCCAAAGTGCTCCCCCTGTCCCCAAAGAGCCCCCAGTGCCCCTGATGTGTCCCCCCCATCCCCAAAATGCTCCCCCCGCCCCCAAAGCGCTCCCAGTGCCCCCAGTGTGCCCCCTGTCCCCAAAGTGCTCCCCTTGTTCCCAAAATGCTCCCCCTTGTCCCCAAAGCACCCCCCTGTCCCCAGTGAGCCCCCTTGTCCCCAAAGTGCTCCCCTTGTCCCCAAAGAGCCCCCAGTGTCCCTGATGTGTCCCCCCCATCCCCAAAATGTTCCCCTTGTCCCCAGTGAGTCCCTGTGTCCCCAAAATGCTTCCCCCATCCCCAAAGCACCCCCCCTGTCCCCAAAGACCTCCCCCCATCCCCAACCCCCCCCTTACTCCCAACCCTCCACTACACCCCCTGGTCCCCAGCCCCCTACCACATCCCCCCTCCCCAAAATACCCCCCCCACCCCCCCTACTCACGGATGACGTCGTCCCCGAACTGGTGCTGGGCCAGGTGCTCGAAGAGGGAGGTGAGGACGGGCAGCAGGGCCAGGGTGGTGTAGCTGATGTTCTGCGCCACCCCCTTCACCTGCGTGCGGCTCTGCGTCACCTTCCCCAGCCGCAGGTTCTCCACCGTCTTCTCGATGTCCTCCGAGGCGCTCTCGAAGAAGGAGCGCAGCCCGGCCTTGACGATCTCGGGGCCCGACTTCATCACCGTCCTGGGGAAGAGGGCACTGGGTGGCACTGGGAGGGACTGGGGGGGGCACTGGGAGGGACTGGGAGGGACTGGGGGGGACTGGGAGGGACTGGGGGGGACTGGGAGGGACTGGGAGGGAACTGGGGGGGACTGGGAGGGACTGGAGGGGCACTGGGAGGGACTGGGGGGGACTGGGAGGGACTGGGGGGGCACTGGGGGGGACTGGGAGGGACTGGGAGGCACTGGGGGGGCACTGGGAGGGACTGGGGGGGACTGGGAGGGACTGGGAGAGACTGGGGGGGCACTGGGAGGGACTGGGAGGGACTGGGAGGGCACTGGGAGGGACTGGGAGGGACACTGGGAGGGACTGGGAGGGACTGGGAGGGCACTGGGAGGGACTGGGAGGGACTGGGAGGGCACTGGGAGGGACTGGGAGGTTACTGGGAGGTTACTGGGGGGCACTGGGAGGGACTGGGAGAGACTGGGGGGGCACTGGGAGGGACTGGGGGGGACTGTGAGGTTACTGGGAGGCACTGGGAGGCACTGGGAGGTTACTGGGAGGCACCGGGTCCCCGTCCCACCTGGCGTCCAGCGAGCGGGCGAGGATGTGCAGGCAGTTCACCACCGCCGGCGCGTCCGTGCCTGGGGGACAGGGATGGGGTGAGGGGGTGCTGGGGCGCCCCACGGCTGCCCCATAGCTGCCCCATAACTGCCCCCCACCTGCCCCACACCTTCCCTTACCGAAGAGGGAGACGCGGTGGCGGACGAGCGCGGCCAGCTTGCAGAAGAGGCTGAAGGAGGAGCATTAAGGGGGGGGTCCCCCAAATCCCCCCACCTTGGGGGTGTCCCCACGCACCCCCAAACCCGGGGGGGGTCCCCAGACGGCCCTAAGATGCAGGGGGGGATTCCGACCCTCCCCAATCTGTATGGAGGTCCCCAAAATTCTGGGGGGGACTCCAAGATGTAAAAGGGATCTGAAGCTGTAAGGGGGGGACCCCAAAATGTGGGGGGGACCCCAACATGTGGGGAGGGACCCCAAGCTGTAGGGGGGACCCCAACCTGTAAAGAGGACCCCAATTTAAGGGGAGGGGACCCCAACCTGTAAAGGGATCCCAGTCTATGGGGGGGACCCCAGTCTATGGGGGGGACCCCAAGCAATAGGGGGGACCCCAACCTCCCCAGCCATGACGGGGGGCGTTGGGGTGGGACGTGGCACCCCAAATACCCCACCCACGCCCTGGGGGGGGGGTCCCAGCACCCCGTGCCCCCCCCCCCCCCCCACCTGGTGATCATCTCCTTCTCCTTGTTGGACGCGTGGCCCCCGCTGCCCAGCACCTTGGCCGGGGTGGAGAGGAAGTAGAGGCAGTGGTTGTGGAAGTACTGGTTGATGAGGGGCAGCAGGATCTGGGGGGGGCAGGGGGCTCAGGGGGCGGCCGCACCCCCCCCAGGAGACGCCCCCTCACTCTGCCGGCACCCCAAAAATCCCCCGTGGCCAACACTGATGTGGGACCCCAAGTATCGCCCCCCAAAAGCCCCCCATAAGGGACCCCAAATAGCTGCGGAGCCCCCAGACACCCCCCCCCCAGGGGACCCTAAGGACCCCCCCAGGGGCACCAAAATGCCCTGGGGAACCCCCAGCAGGTGGGATGTGCCCCAAAAGGGACCCCAAGAGCCCCATAACAGACCCCAAACACCTGCAAACCCCCACAACACCCCCCCAGGGGACCCCCAAGGACCCCCCCAGGGGCACCAAAATGCCCTGGGGGACCCCCAGCAGGTGGGATGCACCCCAAAAGGGACCCCAAACACTGCACAAAGGACCCCAAGAGCTCCATAAAGGACCCCAAGCACCCCTATAAGGTCCCCAAACACCCCAAAAGGACCCAAAACACCCCATAAGGGACCCCAAACACCCCCAAAAGGGCCCCCAGTTTTGGGGTCCCCCTGACCTTGGCGAAGAACTTGATCTCCTGCTCGTGGGGGACTTCTCCACCCGCCCGCTGCTCACCACCGCCTCTGGGGGGGGGAAATGGGATGGTCAGGGGCTGGGGGGGGCACTGGGGACATGGGGGGGGCACTGGGGACGTGGGGGGGGCACTGGGGACATGGGGGGGGCACTGGGGACGTGGGGGGGCACTGGGGATATGGGGGGGGGCAGGAAGATGGGGGACACAGCCACACAAGGACAAGATGGGGGGGACATTTGGGGGGTCCCACGAGAGGGGGAGCACCAAGGGGGGGTGGAGGGGGTTTTGGGGGGGGGGTTTCTCTATGGGGGGGGTCTCGGGGGGGGGGTCCCGTACCCAGGTGGGCGATGAACTCCTGCGAGATGTCCATCCACTTGAGCAGCTGCTGCAGGAAGCCGTAGGCGAAGCGCTTCTCGATGGACGACGTGTCCAGCTCCATGTCCTTCAGCCCCCTGCACCGCGGGGGGGGGGGGGCACACCTCAGCCCCCGACCCCCCCAAAAAAACCCAACCCCCCCCATAAACCCCAAAACCCCCAAAACCCCCCCAAACCCTCCCCAAACCCCCGCCTCGCCCCCAATCCCTCTGCGTCCCCGCCTTGAATCCCCCCCCAGCCCCCCAGGACCCCCTCCCGTGCCCCCCCCAGCCCCCCAGACCCCCCCCCAGCCCCCCAGGACCCCCCCCAGCACCCACCGGGTGACGGCGTAGCCGTTGAGCTGCAGGAACTTGAGCAGCTCCTGCGCCTTCTCGCGGTCCCGCGCCTTCTCCTTGGCCGTCAGCGTGTCGTAGGGCACGAGCAGGGGGTGCGAGCCCCCCCCTGGGACCCCCCCCCCCCGGGTCAGCACCCATGGGTGGGGGGCACCCGGTGAAGCACCCATGGGAGATATCCGGGAGGTGGGACCCATGGGGGGGGGGGGGGGCCGTGGGGAGTAGGAATTGGGGGGGGGTTGGGGGGGCAGCACCCATGGGTGCTGTGCCCCGGGGGGGGTCGGGGGGGCTGCTCACCCTTGGCCTCCAGCTCCTGCTTCTTCTTGCGGCCCCAGGTGTTGTGGTAGTTCTCGGCCAGCTGCTCCGCCATGGCCTGGGGGGGGGGGAAAAGGGTCGGGGGGGGGCACGGGGTCAGGGGGGTGCATGGGGTCAGGGGGGACACAGGGTTAGGGGGGGGACATGGGGTCAGCAGGGGGACATGGGGTCAGGGGGTGCATGGGGTCGGGGAGGATATGGGGTCAGGAGGGGACACAGGGTCAGGGGAGGGACGTGGGGTCATTTGGGGACACAGTGCCAAGGGAGGACACGGGGTCATTTGGGGACATGGGGTCAGGGAAAGGACATGGGGTCATTTGGGGACACATGGGGTCATTTGGGGACACAGCATCAGGGGAGGACACAGGGTCAGGGGTTGCACGGGGTCATTTGGGGACGTGGGGGGGACACGGGGGGGGGGGGGTCTCCTTTTGTCACCCCTCACCTGCAGCTCCCGCGACAGTGTCACCCCCGAGAGGTCGACGGGCTGGGGGCTGTACCCGTGGCTGGGGTCGTAGGTGGCCTTTGGGGGGAGGAACAGGAGGAAACCTCAGCCTGGGGGGGTCAGGGGGTGGGGGGGGGGGGGTCCCGGAGCCCCCCCACCTGGGCTGACTGCGAGATCCTGCGCGGCTTCTTGCGCTCCGCCCGCTCCTCCTCGCCCTCGCGCGCCTTCTCCAGGAGCCACTCCCAGGCCAGCATCGCCTTCAGGGACTCCTTGATGGGCCAGCGGTAAATCTCCTTGTCCTGGGGGGGCACATGGGGGGGGGGCAACATTGGGGGGGGGTCAGCAGGGGGGGACATGGGGTGGGGGGGTCACTGCCAGGGCAGCATCGCCTTCAGGGACCCCTTGATGGGTTGGTGGCAATGTCCTTGTCCTGGGGGGGCACATGGGGGGGGGGGTCATGGGGGGGTGTTAATGGGGGAGGGGGACATGGGGGGTCACATGGGGACACATAGAGGGGGGTCACTGCCAGGACAGCATCGCCCTCAGGGACCCCTTGATGGGTTGGTGGCAATGTCCTTGTCCTGGGGGGGGGCACATGGGGGGGGGGCATGGGGTGAGGGGGGGTCATGGGGTGGGGGGTGGGAGGGGTTGGGGGGGTTGGGGGGGGGATTGGGGGGATGGTTGGGGGGCTGGGATGGGGTTTGGGGTCCCAGATGGGGTTTGGGGGGGGCTAGATGGAGATGGGGGGGCGTAGATGGGGTCTGGGGACAGGATGGGGCTGGGGGGGGCGGATGGGGTTGGGGTGTGGAAGGGGTCTGGGGGGGTCCAGATTGGGGTTGGGGGGTCCCAGGATTTGGGGGCGTGGAGGGGAGGTGGGGGGGGTCCTGGATACGGCTGGGGGGGGCCCAGAGGGGTCGGGGGATCCGGAGAGGGTTTGGGGACCCCAGACAGGGCCGGGGGCCCAGGATGGGGCTGGGGGTCCCGGATAGGGACTGGGGGTCCTGGGTGGGGTTGGGGGGGGGCACCCGGGGGGGCCGGGGTCCCGGCACCTTCTCGGAGAAGGTCTTGTAGGGGCGCAGCATGGGGTGCGTCTTGGCCTCCTCGTCCACCGTCTCCCCGTAGGTCCAATTGTTCTGGATCTGGGGGGGGGGGGGACACAGGACACAGGCTGGGACATTGCGAGGGGGGGTCCCGGCCACGGGGGGGGGGTCAGGGGCACGCAGGGGTCCCCACCTTGTCGAACGCCCACTTCTCGTGCGTGTACTCGGCGTACTTGTTGATGAAGCCGTCCAGCTTCTCGGGGATGATGACGCTAAGGGGGGGGGGGGGCACAGATTTAGGGTGGGGGGGACACGGATATAGGGTGGGGGGGGCACAGGGATATAGGGCGAGGGGCCAGGCCATACAATAACCCCCCCCCAGCAGCCCCAGGGTGCAGGGCGCAGCGGGGACGGAGCCGCTGTGGGGCAAAGGGGGGATACTGGAGGGGGCTGGGGGGATCCGGGGGGGTCCGGGGGGGTCCAGGGGGGGTCCCTACTTGAGGGTCTCGACGGGCTTGGGGTCGAAGTTGCCCTCGGCGTCCACCGAGGCCTTTTTCTCGGTCTTGGAGGAGTAGCTGGCGTCCACGTAGTCGGGGGGCAGCGCGCCCGCGATGGCGCAGAGGCACGGCATGGCCAGCTTGTACAGCTCCGCGTCGAAGCGCTGGGGGGGGACGGGGATGGGGGGGGACAGGGATGGGACCCGGGTCCTCTCCAGCCCCCAGTGGGGTCCCCGGATCCCCACGGACCCCCACGCATGGCCCCAGCCCCGTTGGGTTCTGCGCCTCGTCCCTGTGGCCCCATCATCAGCCCCATTCCCCTGTCCCAGCCCCAGCCCCATTTCCCCATCCCCACGTCCCCAAATCCCCCTTGACCCCTACATCCCCCTCCCCATCCCCACGACCCCATACCCCTCCCCAACCCCATTTCCCCATCCCCACAACCCCAAATCCCTCCCCAACCCCATTTCCCCATCCCCCTGACCCCCTCCCCATTCCCCCACCCCCGTGGCCCCCCCACCTTGTGCGCCAGGGACTCGAAGATGCCCCAGAAGAGCTTGCGGGTGAGGTGCAGCTCCTCCTCCGAGCTCACCCCGTAGTTGGGCCAGCCGCTGGGCAGGCAGTAATACTTCCAGCAGCGCTCGTAGTGGTTGGTCAGCAGCTGGGGGGGGCACGGGGGGCATGGGGTCATTTGGGGACATGGGGTCGGGGGGGTGTATGGGGTCAGGGGAGGGATGCGGGGTCATTTGGGGACACGGTGTCAAGGGAGGACACGGGGTTGGGGGGGATATGGGGTCATTTGGGGACACAGGATCAGGGGGGTGCATGGGGTCAGAGGGGGACATGGGGTCAGGGGGGTGCACAGGGTTTGTGGGGACACAGGGTCAGGGGGAGACATGAGGTCATTTGGGGACACAGTGTCAAGGGGGACACACGGGGTCATTTAGGGACATGGGGTCATTTGGGGACATGGGGTCGGGGGGGTGTATGGGGTCAGGGGGGTGTATGGGGTAAGGAGGGGACATGGGGTTAGGGGGGGACATGGGGTCACTTGGGGACACAGGGTCAGGGTCAGGAGAGGACATGGGGTCAAGGGGGACACACGGGGTCCCCGAGGAAAAAGGGGGGGGGGGGGAGAAACCCTGCAGGGCCCACCTTGAGGGGCATCTTGGCGAACTCGTTGAGGATGGGCACGTCGAAGACGAGGCGGCGCAGGAGGTGCTGCAGCATGGACGGACGGATGTACCTGCGGCCGGACGGATGGACACGGGGGTGGGTTGAGGGGCTGGGGGAGGTAAGGGGAGGACGCGGGGTGGATTTCGGGGGGGGGATAGGGGGTCCCCACCGGCACAGCGCCATCAGGCACTCCTCGATGCCGTCCCGCTGCGCCTTGGTGAGGGAGCGGCCGCGGGACAGGCGGTAGATGGTGTGCAGCATGGAGTCCACCATGATGGCGCGGTGCTCCGTGCCCGCGAACAGCGGCGCGCACTTGGTGATGAGCGGCAGCACCGCCACGCACAGGTAGCGGTTCAGCGCCAGCGCCATCTCCGTCGTGCTGAAGGCGGCCTGGGGGGGGGGGTAAGGGGGGGTAATGGGGTCGTGGTATGGGGTGGGGAGGGGGGGTGCCGGGGGATGGGTGTTGTGGGGAGCGGGCTGATGTGGGTTGTGGGGGAAGGGGGGGTTTGGGGGGCTGGTCTTGTCCCATGGGGTGAGGGGACCCCATCATCATCACATGGGGTGAGGGGACCCCACAGACATCCCATGGGACAAGGAGAACCCCTACCCATCCCATGGGATGAGGGAAGGTTTGGGGGCCCTGTTCCTGTCCCCTGGGGTGAGGGGACCCCATAGACATCCCATGGGATGAGGGGACCCCATAGACACCTCATGGGATGATGGAACCCCATCCCCATCCCATAGGACAAGGAAAGGTTTGGGGAACCCCATACCCATCCCATAAGGACAAGGGGGACCCCATGCCCACTTCATAGGACAAGGGAACCCCCATCCCACAGAACAAGGGAAGGTTTGGGGGACCCCATCCCCATCCCATGGGACAAGAAAAGGTTTGAGGACCCCATACTCCCCCCATAAGGACAAGGGGAACCCCATCCCCATCCCATGGAACGAGAGGGAAGGTTTGGGGGACCCCACCCCACCCCAAAGAGACCCCCCCCGCCCCCCAGCACGAGGAAAGCTTCGAGGACCCCGTCCCCATCCCATAGGACAGGAGGAGCTTGGGGGCACCCCACCCCTCCCCGCGGCACCGGGGGACCCCCGAAACCCCTCAGCGGGGCGGGGGCAGATTTGGGGGACCCCCCCGCCCCCCGACTCACCGTGTCGAGCGAGGCGGCCGCGCGCATGTCGGGCAGGAAGCCGACCTCCAGCAGGCGCAGCAGGAACTCCTGCGTCTCGATGCCGTAGACGCGGTCCAGGAACAGCACCATGGGCGCCTTGTGGTCCGGCACGAAGCTGGCCGACATCCGCGGCTCCACCAGGTTCCCGTCTAGGGGGGCCCACAGCACCCATGGGTGCGGGGGTAGCACCCACATCGCCCCCCCCCCACCCTGCTCCTTGCGCCCCCACCCCTCCCGGCACCCACCTTTGCCGAAGGTGGGGATCTGCAGCGGGAGGCTGATGATGCCCACCAGGTCGTCGAGCGGCACCAGGGAGCGCAGGATGGCGCGGATGCGCAGCGCCTCGCCCTTGCCCGCCTGGATCAGCTGCAGGAGGAGAGCAGGGGGGGGGATGTGGGGGGTCTTTTGGGGCTGGGGACACCCCCGGGGACACCCCCAGCCCCCCCATAGCCCCGGTCCCTACGTGCATCTCGGGGGCGCAGCGGCCCAGCAGGTCGATGAGGGCGGCGTAGAAGGACATGATGGCGTTGCCCAGGTGCACCCGGTTCTCCTCGTGCGGCTCCTCGGCCCCAAACCTGCGGCGTGGGGACAGGAAAAGGGGTCAGGAGACCCCCAACACCCCCCCAGCACCCCCCCAGCACCCCCCAGGACATGGGGGCACCCAGCACGGGGACATTCGTGCGCCCCCAACAGCCTCAGGGTGCACCCACGCGCGGGGTCCCCATCCCCATCTCCATCCCCGTCCCCATCCCAGTCCCGGTACTGGTCCCAGTGCCCCCCCCGCCCCACGCACAGCTCTCGCCGCCGGTCCTTCTTGACGGTGGGGCCGTCGCGGGCCGGGTCCTCGGAGATCTTGATGGCGTCCTCGATGGCAGCCAGCAGCCCGCTGCCGCCCTCGCCCCGCAGCGCCGGCCCGAAGCACTCGGGGCGCCGGATGAGCAGGCGCACCACCACGTTGGCGTTCTCCTCCACGCTCTCGCCTGCGGGCACCGGGGGCGTCAGGGATTTTTTTTCCCCCCCCAGGGCGGGGAGGGGGTGCTGAGACTTTGGGGGGCTCAAGGGGGGGAGTTGGGGGTGCCCGGAGCCCATGGTGAAGGGGTGGAGAGGGGGGACCCAGGGGGTGCGGGGATGAGGTCGGGAGGGTGCAAGGAAGGGCAGGGATGGGGGCTTGGGGGGCACAGATTTGGGGCTCAGGGACTTGGGGGTGCGGGGACTTGGGGCAGAGATGTCATGGTGCATGGATTTGGGGGCACACAAATTTGGGGTGCAGGAACTTGGGGACAGATGTTGGGGCATGGCGACTTGGGGGCGCACAGACTTGGGGGCGCAGGGATTTGGGGAGAAGGATTTGGGGAGCAGGAACAAGGGGACAGAGATATCAGGGCACAGGGACTTGGGGGTGTGGGGATTTGGGGGTTCAGGAACCTGGGGATAGAGACACCGGGGCACAGGGACTTGGGGGCACGGGGACTTGGGGACAGCGCCATCGGGGCACGGGGACTTTTTTGGGGGCACGGGGATGTTTTTGGGGGCACGGGGACTTTTGGGGGGGCATGGGGACTTTTCTGTGGGTGTGGGGGCTTTTTGGGGTGTGGGGATTTTTTTTTGGGGGGGGTGCTGACCGTTGACGAAGACGGCGAAGCGCAGGAAGTCGAGGTAGCGCTCGCCGCCGCAGGGGTTCCAGCCGATGTCGGGGTACCCCTTGGACAGCAGCATGGGGCAGCTCTGCAGCCCGCAGCTCGCCAGGTACGTCACCACCTGCAGGGTGCCACGGGGGGGGGTCACGGCCGCGGCCCCCCCCTCCCCACGACCCCCTCCCCGCACCCCCCCCAGCACCTTCTCCAGGTCCTGCTCCTTCAGCGCCAGCGCCAGCTCGTTGTTGTCGATGACGGAGGCGGCCGCCACGTCCAGGGGGGTCGAGCCCCTCATGCCTGGAGGGGGGGGGGGGGGGGGGGGGCACAACATCACCGGGGGGGTCAGGGTGAGTGGGGGGGACCCGGGCTGGGGGGGCCAGGCTGGGATCGGGGCACCCCAGGGTGCCAAGGATGGGGCGCGGGGACCCCCACGGTGCCAGGGTGGGGGTCGAGGGTGGCGGGTGGGGGTGCAGGGATTTTGGGGGGGGGGCAAAAAGGATAATTTTTTTTTGGTGTCCCCCCCCCAGGGCATCGAGCTGGGGGATGGGGGGCACCAGATGAAGGCTGGGGGCACCCTGGGGAGCTGGGTGGGATTAGAGGGGCGCAAAGAGCCCGGGGAGGGGGGGGCACGGGGGGCAGAAGGGTGATGTTTGGGGGCGCGGGGGGGGCGCGGGGGGGGCTCACCCAGGCCGATGCTGCTGTTCTCCAGCAGGTAGCCCAGGTGGTCGAACATGGAGCGCTGGTTCTGGCGGCTGATGCGGCAGAAGTAGCAGAGGAAGCGGCAGCAGTTGGTCACCATCTTGGGGAAGCGGATCTCCTGGGGGGGGGGGCAGGCGTGAAAAAGGGGTCTGGGGGCGTCCGGGGGGGCTCAGGGGGGCGCGTTCCAGGGCTCACCTTGGACTCGCCGCCGCCCAGCACGCTGACCATCACCTGCATGACCGTCTCGTGCATGCCCAGCGCCCGCATCAGGTTGGGGTGCTGGTAGAACACCTTGTTGTTCATGATGTTCCTGGGGGGGGGGGGGACATGGGGGGGTCACGGAGCTGGGGGGGGCACCGGGACACAGCCCCCGGGGGCCTGGAGGTGATCGGGGAGTGGGGGGTACCCGGGGGGTACCCAATGGGGCATGGGGGGGGGACGAGGTGCTGGAGGGGTGCCCAAGGGGGATGTGGGGGGCACAAGGGGGGGCTGTGGGGTGCTGGAAATGGGGGGGAGAGGGGGCATGGGGTGCTCAGGAAGGGGATTTGGGGTGCCCAGGAAGGGGATGTGGGGTTCCAAATGGGGATGGTGGGGTGCCTGGGGGGGGACATGGGGTGGTGGAGCTGGATATAGGGTGCCAGAGGGGCCATGGGGTGCCCATAAGGGGCCGTGGGGTGCCCAAGCGGCCACCCATGAGGGACTGTGCGGTGCTCACAAGGGGCTGTGAGGTACACGAAGGACCCTGGGGTGCCCATAAGGGACCCTGGGGTGCCCCAAAGGCCACCCATGAGGGGCTGTGGGGTGCCCAAAGGACCCTGGGGTGCCCATAAGGGGCCATGGGGTGCCCCAAAGGCCACCCATGAGGGGCTGTGGGGTGCCCACAAGGGGTCGTGGGGAATCCAAAGGACCCTGGGGTGCCCAAAGGACCCTGGGGTGCCCGTGGGGGCCGGGGCGCACCCGATGCTCTGTATCATCAGGTTCTCCTCCTCGGGGCCCATCTGCACGATGAGCAGGGAGCGGATCTGGCCCAGGCACTCGAGCAGCTCGGTGGTGTCGGCGACCGAGTGGGCGCTGATGGTGTAGGCCTTGGGCAGCGCGCGCACCAGTTCGCCCAGTCCGTCGTACTGGCGGTGCAGGAGGCTGAACATGGCCCGCACCAGCTCGGGGCTCTGGATGAACGACTCCTGCGCCCAGTGCACCATCGTCTGCGAGATCAGCTCCTGCAGCGTGCCTGCGGGGGGGGACGGACGGACAGACAGACCTCAGCCCCCACCGACAGACGGACAGAGGGACCTCAGCCCCTGCCGTCCGACGGCTCCGGTGCCTCGGGGATGGTTTGGCACAGCCCGAGCCTGCCGGTGCCGTGGGGATGGCTTGGCTGGCACCTTGGGGACAGCTCTGATGGCATTTTGGGGACAGCTCCATTGGGGCCTTGGGGACAGTCCCCTTGGCACGTTGGGGACAGCTTGGCCACGGCTTTGAGGTGGCCCTGTTGACACCTTGGGGACAGCTCTGATGGCATTTTGGGGACAGCTCCGTTGGCACCTTGGGGACAGCTTGGCCATGCCTTTGAGGTAGCCCTGTTGGCACCCTGGGGACAGCTCCGATGGCATTTTGAGGCCAGCTCCATTGGGGCCTTGGGGACAGTCCCCTTGGCATGTTGGGGACAGCTTGGCCATGTCTTTGAGGTGGCCCTGTTGACACCTTGGGGACAGCTCCGATGGCATTTTGCGGCCAGCTTGGGTAGCACCTCGGGGACAGCCCCATGGGCACCTCGGGAACAGCTCGACCATGCCCTAGGGACAGCCCTGCTGGGATCTGGGGACAGCACCCATGGTCCCAGCCCCCCCAGCCCCGTCCCCCCCCCCTTACTGGGCACTGGGGGCTCCTCGGGGGGCGCCTCCTCCTCGGGCGCCTTCTTGCGCAGCCCCACCACCTTCTGCACCAGCCCCAGCAGCCGGTGGCGCAGCGACGTCTCCTCCGCCTCCTCCTCCTCCTCGCCCTCCAGCTCGATGCCTGGGGGGGCACGGGGAGGGGTCAGCGGGGTTGGGGGGGGCACAGGGAGGGGTCAGAGGGGTGGGGGATTGGGGGCTGACCGCAGTGCGCCAGCAGGTCGTTGTGGAAGTCGAGCAGCTCGTCGCGGATGTCCTCGGGCACGGGGCACTCCTCCTCGTCCGCCCCCGCCTTGTACTGCAGCAGCATGTTGATCTGGGGGGGGGCACGGGGGGGTCAGAGGGTCCTGAGGTCCCCTGGGGCACGTCCCCGACTCCCACCACGGCCTCAGGCACGACCTTGGGCACGTTCCTGGGCACGTCCTCATGCACGGCCCCACACATGTCCCCATTTCCCATCCATATCCCTGTGGGTGTCCCCATCCCCGTCCCCATTTCCCATCCACGTCCCCATGGGTGTCCCCATCCACGTCCCCATTTCCCATCCACGTCCCCATTTCCCACAGGTGTCCCCGTCCACACCCCTATTTCCCATCCATGTCCCTGTGGGTGTCTTCATCCCCATCCTTATTTCCCATACGTGTCCCCACGGGTGTCCCCATCCCCATCCCCACGGGTGTCCCCATCCCCGTCCCCATTCCCCATCCCCGTCCCCATCTCCCATTCACGTCCCCGGGCCGGGGGGGGGCACCTGCTCCTGGGGGGGCGAGCGGAACTCTCGTGTGCGCCGCGCGGTCTCGGCGGCCGACATGGTGAGCGCCCGCATCAGCTGCCCGTAGCGGCGGCGCTGGTCGCGCTGCAGCCGCTCCACGTGGCGCTCCGAGAAGGCCACGATGGCTTCCACGCGGTGCTGCAGCTCCCGGTCGCAGAAGTACTGCAGCAGGTTGCACATCTGCGGACACAGCGTCAGCGGGGGGGGGGGCACAGCCACCCCAAAGACCCCCCCCCTTGGGTAGGGCCCCCCTCACCTGCAGCTTGACCGACTCGGGCAGCTTCATCTGCAGCAGCCCTTCCTCCAGCCCCTCGTCCTCCTCCTCCTCTTCCTCCTCCAGCTCTCCGGCCTCAATCGCCTTCTTCCTCGCCTCCTCCTCGTCTTCCTCCTCCTTCTTCTCCTCCTCCTCCTCCTCCTCCTCCTCCTCGCCGGCCGCCGCCTCCCGCCGGGGCTCCCCGAAGACGCGGGGCTCGATCATGCGCAGGACGCGGCGCACGTCGGCGTCCCCCAGCGCGCCCACGGCCAGCAGCGCCGACACCAGCTTCAGCACCGGCACCAGCTGGAACTCCACGCTGCCCCCCACGGGGTCCCGGGCGTGGGGCCCCCCCCCGGCCACCGCCTCGGCCAGCATGCGGATGGCCCGGGCACCCAAGGCGCCCAGCGGCACCCCGGGGCTGAGCGGCGCCCGCCCGCCGCCCGCCGCCAGCACGAAGCAGGGCTCGGCGAAATGGGGCTGGGGGCGCAGGCAGGCGCTGGGGCCCACGCCGGGGGGGCCGGGCGTGCGGCTGCCGGGGGGGAAGAGCGTGATGCTCTTGGTGGCCTCGGTCATGGGGATGATGAACTCGGCGCTCATGGAGGCGCGGGCGCGCTGCGCGGCGTCGAGGTGCATGGCCAGCAGCAGGTCGTAGTAGCCGGCCCGCAGCGGCCCCGGCAGCTCGGGGCTCTCGATGGCGAAGAGGAGCTGCGCCTGGTCCACGTGGCTGCAGAGCGCGTGCGCCACGCGGTTGTTGCCCAGGGCGCAGACGGCGCAGTAGAGCTTCAGCGTGTGCCACTGGAAGCGCAGCAGGTCCAGGCGCTCCGACAGCTCCATGATGTCGATGCACCTTTGGGGGGGGAACAGGGGGGCACGGTGAGGAAGGTGGCGTTTGGGGACCCCCAGGGATGGGGGGCATTGGGGTGGGACACCTGGGGACCTCAGGAATAGGGGAACATTGCAGTGGGACACTTGGGGACCCCCAGGGATGGGACACTTGGGATCCCAAGGACACAGACACCTTGGGGTGGGACACTTGGGGACCCCAGGGGTGGGACACTTGGGGTGCAAAGGACAGGGACACCTAGGGACCCCAAGGATGGGGTACATTGGGGTGGGACAATTGGGGACCCCAGGAATAGGACACCTCAGGTCCCAAGGACAGGGTCACCTGGGGTCCCCGGGGATGGGGTGCATTGAGGTGGGACACTTGGGGACCCCATGGATAGGGGCACATTGGGGTGGGACACCTGGGGACACCAGGGGTGGGGCACATGGGGTCCCAAGGACAGGAGCACCTAGGGACCCCAAGGATGGGGTATATTGGGGTGGGACACCTGGGGACCCCATGGATAGGGGCACATTAGGATGGAACACCCAGGGTCAGACTCCACGAGGACGGGACCCCCAGCTCCCCCTTGGGGGGCGGATTTTGGGGAAGGGGGGGGCGCGTCCCGGACCTGTTCTCCTCGGGGATGTGCAGGGCCATCATGACGAGGGGCTCGGAGCACTGCACGGCCCAGCCGTGGCGCTCGCTGATGCGCGCGGTGTCGACGGCCAGCGCCTCGTTGGGCATGCGGCTCCAGGTGACGGGGGCCAGCAGCTGGATGGCCAGCCGGGGGGGGCACTGCGGCTCCGCGTTGCGGCGCTCGCTGCTGAACATAGCGGCCGAGATGGGCATGATGTTCTGCGGGGGGGGGGGGGGGAAAAGAGGGGGGCAATTAGCCGGGCTGGGGGGGGGGTGATCAGGCGGGTCTGACTGCATAGACCCTCGCTGATAGCCCACAGACCACCAAAGATACCCCAGAGACCCGCACTGATACCCCACAGACCCCCCCAACACCCCACAGACCCCACTGATACCCTGCAGACCCCCCCAATACCCCACAGACCCCCACTGACACCCCACAGACCCCCAAAGATACCCCACAGACCCCTGCCAACGCCCCCCAGATCCTCCTGACACCCCAAAGACCCCCCCCAATACCCTACAAACCCCCCACTGATACCCCATAGACCCCCACTGATACCCCACAGACCCCCCCAGACCCCCCCCCAGATCCCCCCCAACTCCCCCCAGACCCCCTCCAACTCCCCCCCCAACACCCCTCAGATCCCCCCAACCCCCCCAATACCCTGCGGACCCCCTCCAACGTCCCCAAGACCCCCCCAACAACCCCCAACACCCCCCCAACACCCCCCAGCACCCCCCAAAGACCCTCCAGACCCTCCCCAACACCCCCCAGACCTCCCCCAACCCCCCTGCAGACCCTCCCCCTCCCCCCCCTCTTCCACCACCCCCCCCGTTACCACCCCAAAAGACCCCAGGACCACCTCCCCCCCCCTCCAAGGACCCCACCCCATATTGGGGGTCCCGGGGGGGGGGCACCTTGAGCTTTCCCAGTTCAAACTGGACGACGTGCTGGCTGGTGGGGAGGGCGAAGACGGCGGGGAAGAGCTTGGTGTTGGGCTCCACCTGCAAAAAAAGGGGGGGTCAGCGGGGTGGGGGGCACTGCCCAGAGCCCCCCCGGGGGTGTTTTATATTTTGGGGGGGGGGTCCCACCTGGAAGAAGGTGTTGATCTCCTTGCCGTTGGCCGTGAAGGTCATGAGCCCGGTGGCCAGGTCGAGCAGGCAGCCGATCACCAGGTCGCTGTGGCTGACGCGCGCCTGGGGGGTGCTGCTGGCGAACTCCCCCCCCCACACCATGTAGCAGTTGCTGCGCTTGATGCTGGGGGGGGATTGGGGGGAATTAGGGGGGTTGGGGGGGTTGGAGGGGGGAATTGGGGGGAATTAGGGGGGTTGGGGGAGGATTCGGGGGGAATTGGGGGTGTGGGAGGGGGAATTGGGAGTGTTGGGGGGGTGATTAGGGGGAATTAGGGGGGTTGGGGGGGGTTTGGGGGGGATTTTGGGGGGGATTGGGGGTGTTAGGGTGAGGAATTACGGGATTTGGGGGGATTTGGGGAAAATGGGGGCATTGGGGGGAATTGGGGTGTTTGGGGGGGGGAATAGGGGGGTGCCCCCCCACATCCCCAGCCTCCCAATATCCCCATGTCCCCAGCCCCTTGGTGTCCCCCAACGTCTCCAGCCCCCCAGTGTCCCCATGTCCCCAGCCCCCTGCTGTCCCCATATCCCCGAGCCCCCTGGTGTCCCCCCCAACATCCCCAGCCCCCTGCTGTCCCCATACCCCCCAGCCCCCCGATGCCCCCCCATCCCCCCGGTGCCCCCCCATCCCCCCATTGCCCCCCCAGCCCCCCCGGCACCTGTCGTGCACGTTGCCCTTGTCATCGCCCATGGTGACGGTGACGGTGCGCACGCGCGAGAGGTCGAAGGCGGCGTCGTGCTGGTGGTAGTCGGGGGTCACCCACCCCACCCAGACGCTCGAGGGCTCCTGCCCCGCGAAGATCCGCACCGAGTAGTAGTACTGCGGGGACACGGGGGGGCTGCGGGGGGCGCCGCGGGACGGGGACACCCCCGGGGGGCAAAGGGACGGGGACGGGGAGGAAGGGACAGGGACAAAGGGATGGGGACGGGGAGGAAGGGACGGGGACAAAGGGATGGGGACCATGAGGATGGAGAAATGGGGACTATGGGGATGGGGACAAAGGGATGGGGACAAAGGGACAAGGACAGGGACTAAAGGGTTGGGATGGGGACCATGGGGACAGTGGGGACAGGGATGGATGAAGGGATGGGGACAGGGATGAAAAGGTTGGGATGGGGACCATGGGGACAGGGAGGAAGGGATGGGGACAAAGGGATGGGGACCATGGGGATGAAGGGATGGGGACCATTGGGACCATGGGGACAGGGAAGAAGGGATGGGGACCATGGGGACGAAGGGACAGGGACCATGGGGACAGGGTTGGGGACCACTGGGATTATGGGGACAGGGATGGATGAAGGGATGGGGACAGGGTTTAAAGAGTTGGGATGGGGACCATGGGGACAGGGACAAAGGGACAGGGACAAAGGGATGGGGACAAAGGGATGGGGACCATGGGGACAGGGTTAAAGGGATGGAGACCATGGGGAGATGGGAACGAGACGGGGACGTGGGGATGGGACGTGGTGGCACAGGGATGGGGACCACGGGGACGCAGGAATTGGGGGATGGGGGGGGGGGGCAGAAGGGAGGGCTGGGGGCCATGGGGGGGCCATGGGGGGGGGGGGCGCCCGCCCCCGTACCGTGGTGGTGTTCATGATGACCTCGGGGTCGTCGCGCTCGTCGGGGACCACGTCCTCCTCCAGGCGGGACACGGTGGGCACGGCCGGGGGGGGGCGCGAACGGCGTCTTCCTGGCCTTGAACAGAAACCTGGGGGGGGGGGACACACAGACCACGGGGGGGGGGGGTATTGGGGCACCCCGCCACCCCCCAGGACCCCCAAGGGGGCACCCATGGGGTCCCCCCCCCCCATAAACTCACCCCCTCCGGGTCTTGCCCTTCTCGGTGGCCGCGTCCTTCTCGTTCTCCCCCCGGGGCTGCTCGCGGGGGGGGGGTGCCGGGGTGGTGGGGGGACCCCCCCCGGGGGGCTTCTCGCCCTCCCCTTCGCCCTCGGGGGGTCGGGCGCCGGCCGAGCGTCGGAGGCGCTCGAATTCGGAGAGGGGATCGGGGCCGGTGTCGTCGGGGGGCTCGGGGGGGGCTTGGGGCAGGGGGGTGGTGCCGGGGGGGCAGCGGAAGCGGGGGTGGAATTGCACCGGGAGGCTGAGGCGCAGGAACAGCAGCTCGGGGGGGGCGGCGGCGGGGGGCCGGGGGCACGGCAGGACAGCCGCAGGCAGGGGGGGGCGTCCACCGTCCCGTCCATCCGCGTCACCTGCGGGGACCCCCCCCCATGGGGACACGGGGTCACGGCACGGGCAGGGGGTGGGGGGGGGGGCCATGGGGGTGGGTGGCACCCCCCCCCATAGGGATCTGGGGGTGTTGGGCACCCCAAAGGGCCCCAGAGGTGTTGGGGAGCCCACAGGGACGTGCATCCCCCCACCATAGGACCCCCTACGCACTGGGACCCCATTAGGGACACACCTCCCCCCCCCAACAGCCCCCCCACAGGCACTGGGGACCCTATTAGGGACCCCCCCCCAGCCCCCCCCAGGCATTGGGGACCCCATTAGGGACCCCCCCCAGCCCCCCCCAGGCATTGGGGACCCCATTAGGGACACCCCCCAGCCCCCCGCAGGTATTGGGGACCCCATAGTGCCATGCCTCCCCCTTCCCAGCCCCCCCCAGGCATTGGAGACCCCATTAGGGACCCCCCCAATCCCCCCGCAGGTATCGGGGTGCCCCCAGCCCCTCACACCACCCCCCCACGACCCCCCCCCCGGCCCCAGGGGGGGCGCTGACCTCGAGCTGGGGGTGGTCGGGGGGCACGGGGGCGAACTGGGGCAGGCTCTTGCTGAACCAGAGGGTGAGCGGGGCGCTTGGTGTTGATGGCGAAGGGCTCGAAGCCCTCCTGCAGCCCGCAGATGGTGAAGAAGCGCAGGCTGCCCACGTCCTGGCCCAGGTTCAGCCGCCCCACCTGCTCCAGGCCCAGGCTGCACACGGGCACGAAGCCTGGGGGCGTCGCGACATGAGGGGGGCGTCGCGACAGACAGGGGGCATCACGATATACAAGGGGCGTCGCGATATATGGGTGGGGAGTCGCAATATATGGGGGGAAGGTCACGATATATGGGTAGGGAGTCGCGATATATGGGGGGAAGGTCACGATATATGGGTGGGGAGTCACGATATACAGGGGGCGTCGCGGTATATGGATGGGGAGGTCGCGATATATGGGTAGGGAGTCGCGATATATGGGGGGGGAGTCACGATATACAGGGGGCGTCGCGATATATGGGTGGGGAGTCGCGATATATGGGGGGAGGTCATGATATATGGGGAGACGTCACGATATATGGGTGGGGAGGTCGCGATATATGGGTAGGGAGTCGCGATATATGGGCGGGAGGTCGTTATATTTGGGGGGGGCGGCACACGGGGGGTTATCACGACACCCCACGGGTTATCACGACACACGGGGGGTTATCACGACATACCATGGATTATCGCAACACACCGTGGGTTATCACGACACACCGGGGGGGTTTAGGGGGCCCGTTATCACACCGCGCTCACCGTCGCCCACTTCGAAGTCCTTGAAGGCCACCTCGGAGCCGGCGTCGCTGATGAGCACCTCGCCGTTGAGCGTGAAGGTGATGTGGCTCTCGGCCAGGTCGATCATGCAGCCCACCACGTCGCCCGCCTGCCACGTCCGCCCGAACGGCTCGCTGCCCACGTGCCAGCGCTGCGCCTGCGGGGACGGGGGGCACCCACGTCGGCCCTCCCCGGTAGGCGAGAGGGGGCGACAGAGGTGCAAGAAGGGGCCATAGAGGGCGATAGAGTAGGAATAAGGGGTGATAAGAGAGCAATAAGGGATGATAGGAGAGGATTAAAGGGCGATGGGGGCAATAGAGGTGCAATAAGGGGCGATAGAGGGGTGATAGAGTAGAAATAAGGGGCGATAGAGGGCAATAGAATGGGAATAAGGGGCGATAGGGGAGCAATAAGGGGCGATAGAGGAGGATTAAAGGGCGATAGGGGGCGATAGAGGAGCAATAATGGTCAATAGGAGGCAATAGAAGTGTGATAGGGCGCGATAGAGGAGCAATAGGAGGCGATAGTTGACGATAGAGGGCGCTGGAGGATCAATAATGGGCGATAGGGGTGTAATAAGGGGCGATAGAGGGCGATAGGGGTGCGATAGGGGTCTCACTCGGTGCCCGTTGAAGACATAGGCGAGCTCGTCGGCGCCCAGCTCGATGTCGGGGTGCACGTGGGGCCGCGCCCAGCCCACGCGCATCTCGCCGGTGGTGACGGCCTCGAACTCGAAGTACCACTTCCCGCTGCGCACCGCGTAGCTGCGCTCGGACACGGAAGATGCGCATCTTGTCGGGGCGCCCCCGCGGCACCCCCTGGGCGGCTGGGGGCAGAGGGGCGTCAGCACCCCCCCGGGGGGGGTCCCCAAAGGCTCCCGGGCCCCCAGTGTCCCCAGATGGCCCCCAGTGTCCCCAGAGGGTCCCCAAATGGGCTCCCGGTGTCCCCAAATGGGCTCCCAGTGTCCCCAAGCAGCACCCCAAAGGGCACCCTACATCCCCAAGGGGCACCCTACACCCCCTCTGCCCCCCCCCCCCAAAGAGCACCCCCAGTGCCCCCAGTACACCCCAGTACCCCTGGTGCCTCCAGTACCCTCAGCACCCCCAGTACTCCCAGTGCCCTCAGCACCTCCAGTGATCCCAGTGCCCGCAACACTCCCAACACTCCCAGCGCCCCCAGTCTCTCCCAGTGCCCCCAGCACCCTCAGCCTCTCCCAGCACCTCCAGTGCTCCCAGCGCTCCTATTGTTCCCAGTCTCTCCCAGTCTCTCCCATCGCCCCCAACACTCCCAGTCCCTCCCAGCACTCCCAGCACTCCCAGCCTCTCCCAGTGCCCCCAGCCTCTCCCAGTCCCTCCCAGTGCCCCAGTGCTCACGGGCTCTCCTGGTCGGGGGGCTCGATGTTGTATCCGTAGCCGATGAGGGTGCGCACGGCCTCGCAGAGGCTGTCCCTGTTGGTCTTCTTGGTGCGCTCGTCCAGCAGGTTGTAGGGCACCAGGCGCGGGTTGCGCTTGTTCTTGATGTCCTGCGGCGGGGGACACGGGGCGTGGGGACACGGGGCGTGGGGACACGGGGCGGGGGGACTCAGGGCGGGGGGACACGGGGACAGTGGGGACATGGGGACATGGGGACACTCCTGCTGCGGGTACGGGACATCACCACCATAGCGCCAGGGATGCGGTGAGCATGGGGACACCGGGGACACCACTTCCACGGGGAAAGGGACAGGGGAACAATGGGGACACCACCACTGGGGACACTGGGAACACTGGGAACACCAGGGACATGGGGACACCACCAGGGGCACAGCGATGCCGGGGCAATCGGGGCCGCCGCCGCCGTGCGCATGGGGAGACGGCAGCGGACACCGGGGGCACGGGGTCACCGGGGGTCACCAGGGGGACACCGGGGGGACGCAGCTGTGGGTCGGGGGGCTCGGGGGGGGCTCGGGGGGGTTTTGGGGGGGGCCCCCACCTGCACGATGCTGTAGGTCCACCCCTGCTGCACGCTCGGTCGCGCGCCCACACGTTGTGCGCGTTCCTCGGCCAGGCGATCGACCAGCGTCAGCTGCGCCGGCGTCAGCCGCACGTGCGCCAGGTCCAGGGGCGCCGGCTTGTACCCGTCTGGACATCACGTACCTGGGGGGGGGGGGGCGCGATGGGACACCCCCACACCACACGGGGACACCCCCCCACCCCAGCTGGGGACACCCCCACACCACACGGGGACACCCCCCCCACCCCCAGCTGGGGACGCCCAAAGGGATACCCCGAGGTTGGCCAAAAATAGGGAACCCCCCCCCCAGTTGGAGACCCTGCAAAGGGAACCCCTCCGAAATGGGAACCCAAATTGGACCCCCCCAATTGGA
>OZ022463.1:672876-706406 GCA_963989345.1 Clangula hyemalis | reverse complement strand
CCGTGTTGCACCGTGCTGTGCTGCACCATGTCGTCTTGCACCATCCTGTGCTGTGCCGTGCCGTGTTGCACTGTGCTGTGCCGTACCGTGTTGCATTGTGCCACCTTCCACCGTGCCATGCCGTGTTGCACCATGTCGTGCTGTGTTGCACCTCATCGTGCCACATTGCACCGTGTCGTGCCACGTTGCACAGTGCCATGCCGTGTTGCACCGTGCCATGCCATGTAACACCATGTCATGCTACCTTGCACCATGTCATGCCACGTTGCACCACATTGTGCCACGTTGCACTGCGTTGTGCCATGTTGCACCGTGCCATGCCATGTTGCACCGCCTCATGCTATGTTGCACCGCCATGCTATGTTGCACCGCATCATATCACATTGCACCACATCGTGCCATGTTGCACCGTGTTGTGCCGTGTTGCACCGTGTTGTGCCATGTTGCACCACATCATGCCACGTCGCACCACATCGTGCTGTGTTGCACCGCGTCGTGCCACATTGCACCATTTTGTGCAACCTTGCACCGTGCCACCTTGCACCACGCCGCGTTGCTCCGTGTTGTCCCACCGTGCACCATCCCACGTCATCCCACGTCATCCCACGTCCTCCCATGTCATCCCATGTTGTCCCACGCCCCCCCCCATGCCTGACCCGTGCCCCCCCCCCCCCCCGCAGCATCCCGGCCGTGCAGCTCTCGGACGCGGGGCGCTACCAGTGCTGGGTGCGTGCCGGCGGCGAGCAGCTCCTGTCCACCGAGGCTCACCTGCAGCTGGAGGGTGAGCGCCAGCACCCATGGGTGGGGGGCACCCACCGTGACCTCCCCCCCCCCCCCCAACACTCCGGTGACCCCCCCCCCCGGCCTCCGTTAGGGGCTGCCCTTCTTCCTGGAGGAGCCGCAGGACCTGGAGGTGGGGGCTGACACCCCCTTCAACCTGAGCTGCGGCGCCCGCGGCCCCCCCGAGCCCGTGCGGGTGATTTGGCTGCGGGACGGGGCCCCCTCAACTCCCTGCTCGAGCCCCTGGCGCGCGCCCCCTCCACGCTGGTGCTGGCCGGTGAGGGGGGTTTTGGGGGGGTTTGGGGGGGTTTTGGGGTGCAATTTGGGGCTGGGGTGCAATGAGGGTTTTGGGGTGTAATGGGGTTTTTGGGGTGTAATGTGGTTTGAGGGTGTGATGGGCTTTTGGGGTGCAATGAGGGTTTTGGGGTACAGTGGGGGTTTGGGGGTGTAATGGGGTTTGAGGGTGTGATGAGGTTTTGGGGTGCAATGAGGATTTTGGGGTGTAATGGGGTTTGGGGGTGTAATGAGGTTTGGGGGTGCAATTGGGACTGGAGTGCAATGAGAGTTTTGGGACATAGTGGGGTTTTGGGGTGTAATGGGGTTTGAGGGTGTGATGGGGTTTTGGGGTGCAATGAGGATTTTGGGGTACAGTGGGGGTTTAGGGGTACAATGGGGTTTTGGGGGTGTAATTGTGGTTTTGGGGGTGTGATGGGGTTTTGGGGTTCCGTGGGGTTTTTGGGGTGTGATGGGCTTTTGGGGTGCAATGAGGATTTTGGGGTGTAATGGGGTTTTGGGGTGCAATGGGAATCTGGGGTATAATAAGGGTTTGGGGGTGAAATGGGGGATTTGGGGTGCAAAGGCGTTTTGGGGCGCAATTTTGGGCTGGGGCGCAATGAGGGTTTTGGGGCACAATGAGGGGTTTGGGGTTGAGTGAGGAGGTTTGGAGGTACAATGGGGTTTTGGGGTGTAAGGGGGTTTGGGGGTGCTATGGGGAGGGTGGGATTTGGGGCTGGGGTGTGAAGGGGTTTTGGGGTGTAATGGGATTTGGGGGATCAATGGGGGTTTTGGGGTGCAATGGGAATCTGGGGTATAATAAAGGTTTGGGGGTGAAATGGGGGTTTTGGGGTGCAATTTGGGGCTGGGGTGCAATGAGGGTTTTGGGGTGTAGTGGGGTTTTTGGATGTGATGGGGGTTTTGGGGTACAATGAGGATTTCGGGGTATGATGGGGGTTTGGAGTGGGATTGGGGGCTGGGATGCAATGGGGTTTTGGGTGCAATGGGGCTTTTGGGGCGCAATGGGGAGTTTGGGGGCGTAATGAGGGTTTGGGGTACAGTGGGGTTTTGGGGTACAATGGTGTTTTTTGGGGGTGTGATTTGGGGCCGGGGTGCGATGGGGGTTTTGGGGTAGAATGAGGGTTTTGGGGTGCGCGGGGGGGGGGTCAGGGCGCAGCGGGCTCCGGGGTTGCAACGGGTGCTGGTGCCTGGGGGGCGGGGGGCACATTCCTGTCCCGGGGGGGGGGTGACTCAGCGGGGGGGGTGGCCGGAGGTGACGGCGCCGTGAGTCACGGGGGGGGGACGGGGACGGGGACGTGGCCCCCCCCCTTGGCGAAGGAGGGGGGGGGGGACACACACAGGGGATGGGGGGGGGCACGACACATGGGGGCGTTGTGGGGGGGGGGAAATGGGGGGCGGGGGGGGGGGTGGGGGGGGGCGGTTTTGGGGTCTCGTGTGCCCCCCCCCGGGCACTTCAAGCCCCCCCCCCCATGCACCTGCTCCCCCCCCCATGCACCTGCACCCCTCGAGCATCCCCCCCCCGTGACCCCCCCTTTTTTGTGGGTGCAAAGACCCCCCCCATGCACCTGCCCCCCCCTCCTTGTGCCCCCCCCTCCTTGTGCCCCCCCCTCCTTGTGCCCCCCCTTTTTGCCCCCCCTTTTTGCCCCCCCTTTTGTGTCCCCCTTTTTTCACCCCCTCCCCATGGCCCCCCCTTTTTTCCCTCTTTTTATGCCCCCCCTTTTTCACCCCTCCTCTTACCCCCCCTTTCCCCCCCCCCCCACCCCCCCCCCACTTTATGCCCCCCCTTTTCTACACCCCCCTTTTTCCCCCCTCCTCCCCCTCCCACCCCCCAACCCCCCCCACCCCGGGGTGCCCCCCCACCCCCTCCAACCCCCCCCAAATATTTTGGCCCCCCCCCGTGCCCCCCCCCCAGGACTGAACCGCAGCGCCTCCTTCTCCTGCGAAGCCCACAACGCCCGGGGGGTCACCACGTCCCGCACCGCCGCCGTCACCGGTCAGTGGGGGTTTTTTTTGGGGTGGGGGGGCTTTTTTGGGGTCGGGGGGGGGGTCCATATTCATTTTTCCCCCCCCCCCCATCTCAGTGGTACCCCAGCGCCCCAAAAACCTGGCGCTGGTGAAGCCGGGGCCGCGGTGGCTGGAGGTGAGGTGGGAGCCGGGGGCCAGCGGGGACGCCCCCCTGCGCCTCTGCACCCTACAGGTAATGGGGGGGGGGTCACCATGTGTCCCCCCCCACCCCCAAAAAAAAATAATAATGGGGTTTGGTCCCCAGCGGGGTGAGGGATTTGCCCCCCCCCCCCCCCCCCCCCGGGATTTGCCCCCGTGGGGGGTGGTTGGGGGGAGGTGGGAATTTGGGGGGGGGGCGCGTGGGGATATGGGGAGGGGGTGGGGGGTTGGGGACATTATGGGGGTGACCCCAGGGAGGGGTATTTGGGGTGGGGGGGGGCTAAAGGGGGGTGGGCCCAGTAGGGATGTCCGTGGGGTGGGGATGTCCATGGGTGCTGGGTGTCCCCATTGGGGGCTGGGTGTCCCTACTGGGGTCATCCAGGGGTTGGGGTCACCCATGGGGACTGGGTGACCCTACTGGGGACACCCATGGGACTGGGGACATTCATGGGTTCTAGGTGTCCCTACTGGGGCCACTCACGGGGATTGGGGACATCCATGGGATCGGGGCCATCCATGAGGTCTGGGTGTCCCTACTGGGGTCATCTACGGGATTTGGGGCCACCCATGTGTTCTAGGTGTCCCTACTGGGGACACCCATGGGATTGGGGTCATCCACGGGCTTGGGGTCCCCCATGGGGTCTGGGTGTCCCCATTGGGACATCCATGGTGTTGGGGACATCCAGGGATTGGGGACATGCATGGGTTCTAGGTGTCCCTATTGGGGTCATCCACGGGGTTGGGGCCACCCATGGGTTCTAGGTGTCCCTATTAGGGACATCCATGGGCTGGGGTCATCCATGGGGTCTGGGTGTCCCCATGGGGTTCTGGGTGTCCCTATTGGGGTCTGGGTGTCCCTATTGGGGCCACCCACGGGGATTGGGGTCATCCACGGGCTTGGGGTCACCCATGGGATTGGGGCCACCCATGGGTTCTAGGTGTCCTATTGGGGTCATCCATGGGATTGGGGCCACCCATGGGTTCTAGGTGTCCCTACTGGGGCCACCCACGGGGATTGGGGTCATCCAAGGGCTTGGGGGCCACCCGTGGGGTTCCCCGCAGGCGGTGGGGGAGGCCGAGGACCTGAGCAGCGTGGCCCCGGGGGGCTGTACAACCGCGTGGTGCTGGTGCCCCCCTACGCCCACCGCATCGAGGGGCTGCGGCCCTACGCCGCCTACCGGGCGCGGGTCTCCTGCCGCAGCGCCCGGGGACCCTCGCCCTGGACCCACTGGGTGCCCATGGCCACGCTGGAGGGGGGTGAGTTTGGGGCATATTTGGGGCATTTTGGGGCATATTGGGGGAGGTGGGGGGCAAAATGTGGGGGTCTTCATGGGGTTGGGGACTTGGCCCTATGGGAATTGGGGGCTGGGTGTGGGGGTCCCCATGGGGATGGTTCCCTATGGGGTGGGGGGGCTGGATGGGGGGGTCCCTATGGGGTTGGGGGGTTGGGGTCCATATGGGGTGGGGGGCAAAATGTGGGGGTCTTCATGGGGTTGGGGGCTTGGCCCTATGGGAATTGGGGGCTGGTTGTAGGGGTCCCCATGGGGATGTGGGGCTGGGGTCCCTATGGGGTGGGGGGATTGGGGTCCTTATGGGGTGGGGGGGCTGGATGGGGGGGTCCTATGGGGGTGGTTCCCTTTGGGGTGGGGGGGCTGGATATTGGGGTCCCCATGGGGTTGGGGGCTTGACCCTATGGGAATTGGGGGCTGGGTGGGGGGGACCCCATGGGGATGGGGTACCTATGGGGTGGGGGGGCTGGGTGGGGGGGTCCCCATGGGGTTTGGGGGGATTGGGTCCCTATGGGGTGGGGGGGGGGCTGGATATTGGGGTCCCCATATTGGGGGGGGGGGGACACCCCATCTCCTGTGGGGCGTCACTGGGAGGACTGGGGGAGCCCTGGGTGCAGCAGCGCTGCCTTGGGGGGGGTCCCAAATGAGGGGTGAATTCTGACCCCCCCCCTCACCCTATTCACCCCCCCCCCAGCCCCAGGAGCCCCCCCCGAGAACGTGACGGCGGAGCGGGACGGGAGCCGGGCGCGCGTGCGCTGGGCGGCGCCGCGGGGGCAGCTCAATGGGGTGCTGCGGGGGTACCGCCTGGCCTACCGCAGCGCCCCCGCCCCCGAGGTGACCCCCCCGGGACCCCCCGGCACCCCCCGGCACCCCCCGGCACCCCGCTGACCCCACAGCACCCCGCTGACCCCCCCCCCCGTTGCCACCCCATTGCCCTCCCGGTGCTTTGCCCGTTGCCCCCCCCCGCCCCTAATTGCCCCCCCCGTTACCTCATTGTCCCCCCATTACCCCATTATTCCCCCATTGCCCCCCATTGTCCCTAATTGCCTTCCCCATTGCCACCCCACTGCCCCCTTTGCCCCCCCATTGCCCCTCCAATGCCCCCCTATCGCTCACCCCATGACCCCCCCACCCCATAACCCCCCCATGACCCCCCCATGGCCCCCCCCATGACCCCCCTACCCCATAACCCCCCCCATAACCCCCTCATGCCCCCCCAGCCCCATAACTCACCCTATGAGCCCCCCCCCCACCCCATAACCCACCCCATGACCCCCCCATGCCCCCCCCACCCCAGAACCCACCCCATGACCCCCCCATGCCCCCCCATGCCCCCCCCACCCCATAACCCCCCCATAACCCCCCATGCCCCCCCCATGCCCCTCCCACCCCATAATCCCCCCATGACCCCATAACCCATAACTCACCCTATGAGCCCCCCCCCCACCCCATAACCCACCCCATGCCCCCCCCATGCCCCCCCGATGCCCCCCCCACCCCATAACCCCCCCATGCCTCCCCCATTTCCCCCCCACCCCATAACCCCCCCATGCCCCCCCCCCCCCATGACCCCCCCATGCCCCCCCCATGACCCCCCCGTGCCCCCCCGCAGGTGGTGCTGGACGTGGGGCTGGCGCAGGAGACGACGCTGGAGCTGGCGCCGGCGGTGCGGAACCTCTCGGTGCGCGTCTCCCCCTACACCGGGGCGGGGGACGGGCCCTGGAGCCCCCCCGTGCTGCTGCTCGCCCGTGAGTCACCCACGGCCGGCACCACAACGGCCCCAATGGCCCCGGCACCCCAGTGTCCCCATTGCCCTAATGGCCCCATTGCCCTAATGGCCCTATTACCCCAATGTCCCCAGCACCCCAATGTCCCCATTGCCTCAGTGTCCCTATTACCCCATCATCCCCATCACCCCAATGCCCCCAGCACCCCAATGTCCCAATCGCCCCAATGTCCCCATTGCCCTAATGTCCCCAGCACCCCAATGGCCCTATTACCCTGATGTCCCCAAAGTCCCCATCACCCCAATGTCCCCATCACCCCAATGTCCCCATCACCCCAATGTCCCCAGCACCCCAATGTCCCTATTACCCCAGTGTCCCTATTACCCCATCACCCCCAGCACCCCAATGTCCCCGTCACCCCAATGGCCTCATTGCCTCAGTGTCCCTATTACCCCAATGTCCCCATTGCCCCTATGTCCCTGTCACCCCAATGTCCCCGGCACCCCAATGTCCCCATTACCCCATCATCCCCAGCACCCCAATGTCTTTGTCACCCCAATGTCCCCAAAGTCCTCATCACCCCAATGTCCCCATCACCCCAGTGTTCCTATTACCCCAATGTCCCCAGTGTCCGCATTGCCCCAATGTCCCTGTCACCCTGATGTCCCCAATGTCCCCACTACCCCATCAACCCCATCACCCCAATGTCCCCATTGCCCCAATGTCCCCATTACCCCATCATCTCCATCATCCCAATGTCCCTGGAACCCGAATGTCCCCATTGCCCCAATGTCCTTGTTACCCCAATATCCTTGTCACCCCAATGTCCCCCTCACCCCCATGTCCTCATTGCCCCAATATCCCCATACCTGTCCCCTTGATGTCCCCCCGATGTCCCCCTGATGTCCCCCCGATGTCCCCACAGCTGGAGAGCCCCCGTCACAGACTCAGCCCGGTGAGGAGCCGGGAATGGGGTGGGATTGGGGTTGGGATGGGGATTGGGATTGGGATTGGGGTGGGATTTGGGATGGGAAGGGATTGGGGTGGGATTGGGGTGGGATTTGGGATGGGATGGGATTGGGGTGGGAATAGGATGGGATTTGGGGTGGGGTTGGGAATGAGATGGGGATGGGATTGGGATTGGGATGGGATAAGGATGGGATTGGGATCTGGGCTGGGATTTGGGATGGGATGGGGATGGGATTTGGGATGGGGATAAGATTTGGGATTTGGGATTTGGGATTCGGGATGGGATTTGGGATGGGGATGGAATGGAATGGGATTCGGGATGGGATTGGGATGGGATTTGGGATTTGGGATTCGGGATGGGATTTGGGATGGGGATGGAATGGAATGGGATTTGGGCTGGGATTTGGGATTTATGCTGGGATTTGGGATGGGATGGGGATGGGATTTGGGATTTGGGATGGGGATGGGATGGAATGGGATTTGGGCAGAGATTTGGGATTTGGGCTGAGATTTGGGATTTGGGCTGAGATTTGGGACTCGGGCTGGAGTCTTGACACAAGGTTAACCCCATGGGGGGGGGGGTCCCTTGCCCCCTACCCCCCTGCCCCCTCCCAGCGGTGCTGCCGGCACCGGCGCTGTCCCGGGACTGGTGGCTACTGGTGCTGGCCCTCTCCGTGCTGGCCGGCCTGGCGCTGGCACTGGGCGCGCTGGCAGCGCGGCGGCGCCGCAAGGAGACGCGTTTCGGGTGAGCGGGGTGTCCCCCCCCCCCTGGTTTGTCACCTGTCACCTGTGTCCCCCCCCCCCCAAAAAATCCCCTCCCGACCCTGTCGCTGCCCCCCCCAGGGAGGCGTTCGCGCCCCGCGGGGAGCCGGTGGTGCAGTACCGCGTGCGCAGCTCCTACAGCCGCCGCACCACCGAGGCCACCCGTGAGTGTCCCCGTGGTGTCCCCGTGTCCCCAGACATCACGGCCCCATGCCCCGTGACCCCATGGCCCCGTGCGTCATGGCCCCATGGCCCCGCACACCTGGTCCCCATGTCCCCATGTCCCATGTCCCCATGCCCCATATCCCTGTGTCCCCGTGTCCCCATGTCCCCATACATCACGTCCCCATGCCCCGTGATCCCATGTCCCCGTGCGTCATGGCCCCATGTCCCCGCACACCTGGTCCCCATGTCCCCATGCCCAACATCCCCATGTCCCCATGTCCCCATGACCCCAAAAACCTGGGCCCCATGGCCCCATATCCCCAGGTCCCCTTGCACCATGTCCCCATGTCCCCATACATCACATCCCGGTGTCCCAATGCCCCATGACCCCATGTCCCTGTGCATCATGTCCCCGTGTCCCCATGTCCCCACACACCTGGTCCCCATGTCCCCGTTCCCAAAATCCCCATGTCCCCATGCACCACATCCCCATGTCCCATGTCCCCATATCCCCATGTCCCCATGTCCCCATGTCCCCATGCACCACATCCCTGCGTCCCCAAGAACCAGGTCCCCATGCCCCAGGTCCCCACCATGTCCCCATGCACCTGGTGTCCCTATTCCCGTGTCCCCATGCCCCATATCCCCAGGTCCCTATGAACCAGGTCCCCTTGCACCATGTCCCCATGTCCCCATGCATCACATCCCAGTGTCCCCATGTCCCCATGTCCCCATGCCTGAGGTCCCCATACCCCATACTCCACGCCCCCTTATCCCCATGTCCCCATACCCTATACCCAAGGTCCCCATACCCCACACCCCACATCCCCATGTCCCCATACCCCACACCCCACATCCCCATGTCCCCATACCCCATACCCAAGGTCCCCATGTCCCCATACCCCACAACCCCATGTCCCCATACCCCATATCCCACACCCCCATGTCCCCATGTCCCCATACCCCATACCCAAGGTCCCCATGTCCCCATACCCACAACCCCATGTCCCCATACCCCATATCCCATACCCCACAACCCCATGTCCCCATACCCCATATCCCACACCCCCATGTCCCCATGTCCCCATAACCCCATACCCAAGGCCCCCATGTCCCCATACCCTATACCCATGTCCCCATACCCCAGGTCCCCAAGGTCCCCATGTCCCCCACACCCCACCTCCCCCTCCCCACCATGCCCCCCCCCCCACTCTGTGGACTCCACGGTCCCCAGGGACCCCGATACCACCCCCGGTGTCCCCCCATATCCCCCCCAAATCCCCCCCATGACCCCCCCACACCCCCCCCATGTCCCCCCGTGTCCCCCCCGTGTCCCCCCCCCCAGTGAACAGCCTGGGCATCAGCGAGGAGCTGAAGGAGAAGCTGCGGGACGTGATGGTGGACCGGCACCGCGTGGCACTGGGCAAGACCCTGGGCGAGGGTGGGTGACACCCCCTGCCCCCAAATGGGAGGGGGCACCCCCATTCTGATCCCCCCACCCCAAAAAATAAAAAAAATCCCATTTCCCCCCCCAAAAATAAAGGGGAATTCGGCTCCGTCATGGAGGGGCAGCTCAACCAGGACAACTGCGTCCTCAAAGTGGCCGTGAAGACGCTGAAGAGTGAGCGCGACCCCCCCCAAAAAAAAAAAAAAAATCCCAAAAAAATCCTTTTTTGGGGTCTCCCCCCACCCCAAAATTTGTGTGTCCCCCCCCCCCAGTCGCTATCTGCAGCCGGGGGGAGCTGGAGGATTTCCTGAGCGAGGCCGTCTGCATGAAGGAGTTCGACCACCCCAATGTCATGAAGCTGATCGGTGAGGGGGGGACCCCAAAACCCGGAGGGGTCCGGGGGGGGGTGGGGGTGGACCGGGGGGGTGCGCCCCGATTGGGGTCTGAGCCCCTAATTAGGGTCTGTGAACTGGTTGGGGTCTGCGGGACGTGGTGGGGTCTGAGACACGAATTGGGGTCTGTGCCCCAAATTAGGGTCTGCACCCCAATAGGGGACTGAGAGCCACAGTGGGGTCTGTGCCCCAATAGGGGTCTGAGCCCCAAATTAGGGTCTGCACCCCAATAGGCGTCTGTGAGGCACTGTGGGGTCTGCACCCCAAATTAGGGTCTGCATCCCAATAGGGATCTGTGAGACACAGTAGGGTCTGTGCCCCAATAGGGGTCTGCACCCCAAATTAGGGTCTATGAGCCACAGGAGGGTCTGCACCCTTATTGGGGTCTGCCTCCCTATTGGGGTCTGCACCCCACTTCAGGGTCTTCCTCCCTATTGGGGTCTGCACACCCTAATGGGGTCTGCAACCCATTTTTGGGTTTGCCCCCCTATTAGGGTCTGCAACCTATTTTAGGGTCTGCTCCCCTATTAGGGTCTTCCTCCCTATTGGGGTCTGCCTCCTTATTGGGGTCTGCTTCCCTATTGGGGTCTGCACCTCCCTTTGGGGTCTGTGCCCCTATTGGGGTCTGCCCCCCATTTTGGGGTCTTCCTCCCTATTGGGATCTCCACTCCCTAATGGGGTCTGCCCCCCATTTTAGGGTCTGCCCCCTATTGGGGTCACCCCCCCCTTTCCTCTGCACCCCCATTGCCGTGTCCCTGGTGCCTCTCAGAGCCTCGTGGGGTGGTCGTTTGGGTTTTTTTTTGGGGGGGGTCTGGATTTGGGGTGCTGACCCCCCCCCTTGGGGCAGGGGTCTGCCTGCAGAGCTGGGGGGCCGAGGGGCTCCCCGCGCCCGTGGTCATCCTGCCCTACATGAAGCACGGCGACCTGCACAGCTTCCTGCTCTACTCCCGTCTGGGGGACAGCCCCGTGGTCAGCAGGGGGGGGGGCTGGGGGGGTCGGGGGGGGTCAGGGGACTTGGGGGGGCTTGGGGGGCTTGGGGGGGTTTGGGGGGGTTGGGGGGGATTGGGGGGAGATGGGGGTTTGGGGGTGCCTGGGGATTTGGGGGGTTGGAGGGGGTTGGTAATAGGGGGGCTGGGGGGGTCAGGGGGGCTTGGGGGGGTTTGGGGGGTCGGGGGGGGTCAGGGGACTTGGGGGGGCTTGGGGGGGTCAGGGGGGCTTGGGGGTTTTGGGGGGAGATGGGGGTTTGGGGGGGGTGGAGGGGGTTGGTAGTAATGGGGCTGGGGGGGGCTGGGGGATCGGGGGGGTTTGGGGGGGGTTGGGGGGCTTGGGGGGGACTGTGGGGTCTTTGGGGGGGGCTATGGGATCTTGGGGGGCTTATGGGAGTCTTTGGGGGGTATGGGGTCTTTGGGGGGGTATGGGGGTCTTTGGGGGGGCTGTGGGATCATGGGGGGGGTTATAGGATCATGGGGGTCTTTGGGGTCTGAGCGGGTCTTGGGGGGGGCTCTCAGCAGTTCTGGGGGCTCGTGGGGTATCTGGGGGGGGGACGGGGGGTTTTGTGGGGGGGTCCCGGGGAGGTAACGAGCGTGGTTGCCCCCCCCCAGGCGCTGCCGACGCGGAGGCTGGTGGGCTTCATGGCCGACATCGCGGCCGGGATGGCCTACCTGAGCCGCAGGAACTTCGTGCACAGGGACCTGGCCGCCAGGAACTGCATGTGGGTGGGGGGGCATCGGGGGCATCGGGGGCATCGGGGGTGTTGGGGACATCGGGGGTGTTGGGGGATACTGGGGGCATTGGGGACATTGGGGACATCGGGGACATTGGGGCATTGGGGGCATTGGGGGTATTGGGGGACATTGGGGGTATTGGGGGCATCGGGGGCCTTGGGGACATTGGGGACATCGGGGATGGGGGAGGACATTGGGGACATTGGGGGCATTGGGGACATCGGGGACATTGGGGGACATTGAGGGATATTGGGGGATATTGCGGGATATGGGGACATTGGGGGCATTGGGGGTGGGGGAGGACATTGGGGACATTGAGAACATTGGGGGTATTGGGGGATATTGGGGGCATTGGGGACATTGGGGGTATTGGGGACGTTGGGGACATTGGGGGTATTGGGGGCATTGGGGGATATTTAGGGTATCGGGGTCATTGGGGACATCGGGGGACATTGGGGGGCATTGGGGACATCGGGGGTATTGGGGACGTTGGGGACATTGGGGATGTGGGGGGCGCAGGGGGATATGGGGACAGGGGGACATCGGGACATCGGGACAGGGGGACGTTGGACATGGGGACCAGACTGGGGACAGGGAGAGGACGGGGAGCTGAGGCTGGGACGGTGACATGGTGACAGTGACACGGTGATGGTGACGTGGTGAGAGTGACATGGTGACACGGTGACACGGTGGCAGTGACAGTGACAGTGTCATGGTGACATGGTGACGGTGACGTGGTGACATGGTCGTGGTGACAGTGACATGGTGAGGGTGACAGTGGTGATGTGGTGACACGGTGATGGTGTCACAATGACAGTGACTGTGACACAGCGACACGGTGACACAGCTGGGGGTGACACAGTGACACTGTGACATGGTGACACGGTGACACGGTGGTGGTGGCAGTGACATGGTGATGTGGTGACATGGTGACGGTGTGACGGTGACACGGTGCCATGGTGACAGTGACACAGTGATGGTGACACGGTGACGGTGTCATGGTGACGGTGTCACGGTGACGCGGTGACGCGGTGACAGTGACACGGTGTCGCAGTGACGGTGACACGGTGACACGGTGGTGGTGACATGGTGACACGATGGTGGTGGTGACGGTGGTGACATGGTGATGGTGACACGGTGACATGGTGACGGTGACACGGTGACATGGTGACACGGTGATGGTGGTGACATGGTGACAGTGACACGGTGTCACGGTGACAGTGCCGGTGTCGCGGTGCCTCCCCCAGGCTGGACGAGCGGCTGCGGGTGTGCGTGGCCGACTTCGGGCTGTCGAAGCAGATGGGGGGGGGGGCAGTACTACCGGCAGGGCCGCGTCGCCCCCGTCCCCGTCAAGTGGGTGGCCCTCGAGAGCCTGGCCGACCGCGTCTACACCACCAAGAGCGACGTGGTGAGGGGACAACCCCCCCCCCGGGACCCCCCCCAGACCCCCTCAGTCCCCCCCGGGACCCCCAGGACCCCCCAGAACCCCCAGGAAAACCCAGGACCCCCCAGGACCCCCCAGGACCCCCCAGGACCCCTCCAGGACCTCCCAGTCCCCCCCCCCCTCACAGACCCCCCCAGGACCCCCTGAGACCCCCCCCACAACCCCTTGGGACCCCCCCAGGACTCCCCTAGAACCCCCCACAGGCCACCTTGGGAGCCCCCAGGGACCCCCCAGACCCTCCCCGGGATCCCCCAAGACCCCCCAGGGCCCTTTGGGACCCCCAGGACCCCCCCAAATTCCCCTGGGACCCCCCAGGGCCCTCTGGGACCCCCAGGACCCCCCCCCAGGACCTCCCCACTTCACTGCCCCCCCCCAGACCCGTCCATTGGCCAATGGGAGGGGATCCCTCCAGGGGTCCCAGCTCCCAGCCAATGGGAAGGGGTAGCTAGGTAGATCCCCAGTCCCAACCAATAGGAGGGGGTGTCCGGGCAGATCCCAGCCAATGGGAAGGGGTTCCCAGGCAGCTCCCAGCCAATGGGAGGAGGTTCCCCGGGCGGATCCCAACCATTGGGAGGGGATTCCCAGGCAGATCCTAGCCAATGGGAGGGGTTCCCAGGTGGATCCCAGATCCCAGCCAATAGGAGGAGGTTTCCGGGTGGATTCCAGCCAATGGGAGGGGATTCTTGGGCAGATCCTGGCCAATGGGAGGGGATTCCCGGGCAGATCCCAGCTCCCAACCAATGGGAGGGGGTGTCAGGTGGATCCCAACCAATGGGAGGGGATTCCCGAGCAGATCCCAGCCAATGGGAGGGGCTCCCTGGGTGGATCCCAACCAATAGGAGGGGTTCCCGGGCAGATCCCAGCTCCCAACCAATAGGAGGGGGTGTCAGGTGGATCCTAACCAATGGGAGAGGATTCCTGGATGGATCCCAACCAATGGGAGAGGTTCCCTGGGTGGATCCCAACCAATGGGAGGGGTTCCCAGAAGGACCCCAGCTCCCAACCAATGCGAGGGGGCGTCAGGCGGATCCCAGCCAATGGGCGGAGGTTCCCGGGTGGATCCCGACCCCCCCCCGTGCCCCCCCAGTGGTCGTTCGGGGTGACGATGTGGGAGATCGCCACGCGGGGCCAGACCCCGTACCCGGGGGTGGAGAACAGCGAGATCTACGACTTCCTGCGCCAGGGCCACCGCCTGCGACCGCCCCCCCTCTGCCCCCCCCGCCTGTGAGTCACCCCCCCCCCACCCCCGGACCCCCCCCCCCCAAAATCCCCCCACCCACCCCCTGCCCCGTGGGACCCCCCCCACCCCCCATGGGATCCCCCCTACCCCGCACCCCGATCCCTTTGGGATCCCCCCCAAGACCTTTGGGACCCCCCCAAGACCACCAGGACCCCCCCCCCCACAAAAAACAGGACCCCCCCCCACCTCCGGACCCCCCCCCAAAATCCCCCACCCACCCCCAGCCCCGTGGGACCCCCCCCCACCCACCATGGGATCCCCCCTACCCCGCACCCCGATCCATTTGGGATCCCCCCCAAGACCTCTGGGACCCCCCCCAAAAAAAACAGGACCCCCCCCACCCCCGGACCCCCCCCCAAAATCCCCCCACCCACCCCCAGCCCCGTGGGACCCCCCCCAACCCACCATGGGATCCCCCCTACCCCGCACCTCGATCCATTTGGGATCCCCCCCAAGACCTCTGGGACCCCCCCAAGACCTCTGGGACCCCTCCAAGACCCCCAGGACCCCCCCCCAAAGAAACAGGACCCCCCCCCAAACCCCCAGGCCCCCCCGAAACCCCCCTGAGCCCCCCCAGCCCCATGGGACCCCCCACCCCACACCCCAATCCCTCTGGGATCCCCCCCACCCCGCACCCTGATCCCTTTGGGATCCCCCCCCAGACCTCTGGGACCCCCCCCCAAGACCCCCAGACCCCCCCACCGAGTCCCCAACCCCCTTGGGACCCCCCAAGCCCCCCCAGAAGCCCCCCCAGACCCCCCCAGACTCCCCCCCACCGAGTCCCCAATCCCCTTGGGACCCCCCCAAGCCCCCCCCAGAAGCCCCCCCAGACCCCCCCCCAAGTCCCCAATCCCCTTGGGACCCCCCCAGCCCCCCCAACCCCCTTGGGCCCCCCCCAGACCCCCCCAACCCCCTTGGGCCCCCCCCAACCCCCCCCAGACCCCCCCAACCCCCTTGGGCCCCCCCCCAAACCCCCTTCAGCCCCCCCCCCCGAGCCCCCCCTCCCCAAAAACTCATCACCCCCAAACTCCTGCCCCCTCCCCCCCCCCCCCCCAAAATTTCTGTGCCCCCCCCCCCAGGTACGAGCTGATGCGGCGCTGCTGGGCCGCCGACCCCCGCGAGCGGCCGAGCTTCGAGGAATTGGGGGGGGCCCTGGGGGACGCCCTGCGGGGGCTGCCCCCCCCCCCCGCCCCCCCCGACCCCCTTTACGTCAACATGGAGGAAGGCGGGGGGGGGGCAGCAGCGGCGGCGGTGGCGGGGGGGGGGGGCCAAGACGACCCCCAGCCCCCCCCCAGCGGCAAAGACGGGGACCCCCCGGCCCCCCCCGAAACCCCCCCGGCCGAAGCGGCGGGGGGGGGCGCGGGGCGTTACGTGGTTTGCCCCCCCCCCCCCTCCCGAAACCGGGCCCCCCCCCACCCCCACGGGGGACGCCCCCGCCCCCTGCGCTGCCTCCGAGGAGGGGGCTTGAAGGGTTTTTTTTTTTTTGGGGGGGGGACACCCCTATTTTGGGACCCCCCCTCCTCTCCAAATTGCCCCCCCCCCCCCCCCCCAGCTGCCTCACTGCCAGGGCGACCCCCCCCTTGGGGCCAAGGGCCCCCCCCAGGTACGAGGGGACCCCCCCAGGGTCCCCCCCAAAGGGCTGGGACCCCCCAAGGGACCCCCCCAAAGGCCAGAAGCCCCCCCCAGGGACCCCCCCGAAGGCCAGAAGCCCCCCCAAAGCCCCCCAGGGGCCATTCCAAAGGGTTGGGACCCCCCAGGGCCCCCCCAAAAAGGGCTGGGACCCCCCCAGGCCCCCCCCAGAGCCACCTCCAAAGGGCTGGGATCCCCCCCAAAAAGGGCTGGGACCCCCAAGGGCCCCCCCAAACGGCCAGAAGCCCCCCCCAGCCCCTCCAGGGCCCCCTACAAAGGGCTGGGCCCCCTCCAGGACCCCCCCCAAAAGGCCAGAAGCCCCCCCCAGCCCCCCCAGGGTCCCCCCAAAAAGGGCTTGGACCCCCCCAGGGCCCGCTCCAAAGGGCTGGGCCCCCCCCAGGGCCCCCCCAAAGGGCTGGGAAGCCCCCAGGCCCCCCCAAAAGGCCAGAAGTCCCCCCAGGGCTCCCCCCAAAGGGCTTGGACCCCCCCCCAGCCCCCCCAAAAAGGGCTGGGACCCCCAAGGCCCTCCCCAAAAGGCCAGAAGCCCCCTCCAGCCCCCCCCCAAAGGGCTGGGATCCCCCCAAGCCCCCCCAAAAGGCCAGAAGCCCCCCCCAGGCCCCCCCCCAAACGGCTGGGACCCCCCCAAGCCCCCCCCAGGGCCCCCCCAAAAGGCTGGGCCCCCTCCAGGGCCCCCCAAAGGCCAGAAGACCCCCCCCAGCCCCCCCCCAAAGGGCTTGGACCCCTCCCAGCCCCCCAAAAAAAGGTCTGGGACCCCCCAGCCCCCCCCCAAAAGGCCAGAAGCCCCCCCCAGCCCCCCCAAGTCCCCCCCCAAGGCCAGCAGCCCCCCCCCCAGCCCCCCCCTGCACTTTACTCGGCCCCGGGGCCCCCTCCCCAAATTGGGGTCCCCTCGGGGCCGGACCTGGGGGGGTCCCCACGTGCGTTTCCCCCCCCTCCCCCCCATAAAGCCCCCCTTCTGCTGCCACCGGCTGCGAGGTGTTTTTTTTTTTTGGGGGGGGGGGTGAATTTTGGGGCAAAACCGGGACTTTTTGGGGTCGTGAGGCGTTGCGGTTTTATTACGGGGTTTTGGGACACAGCGCGCGGGGATTTGGGGATTCTGGGGACAAAGAAGGGACGCAGGGGCCGTGGCTGGGCGTGGTTACGTCACAGGGCGGATTTTGGGGTGAATTCGGGGGGATTTGGGTGCTTTTTGGGGACTGAGGAGCTTCAGGCCTGGGGCTCAGCCAATAGGAGCGCGGCGCTGCCAGCCCGCCAGCCAATAGGAGGCCGGCTCCCGTTGCTAGGCAGCGCGGGGCAGCAACACGCGCAGACGCCGCCGGGGCTTGGCCAATGGCAGCGCGCCCGCCCCGAGCGCCCGCGGCTCCGCCAATGGGCGGCGGCAACAGCGGCCCCGGGCCCGCCAATCAGAGGCGCGCTCCTTACGCCCCGCCCTCCTTGGGAGACCAGCCAATGGAAAGTGTGCGTTGCCCCAGCGGGCCCGCCCCCGCGCTGACAGGCGCGGAAAGCACCCAATAAAAACGTAGGCGGGGCGCGGCGACGCTCTCGCTGCTATTGGCCGAGAGGCCGCTTGCGCCCGCCCCCTCGTGGTGTCAATCCCCTCTCGTCACCACGCCTCCGGGGGGCCGACCTCAGCGCAGCGGGGGGCGGAGAAAACCTCCCCCGCTGCCCAATGAGCACCCTTGTTACAGCGCCGCTCCCCCTTCTGCCCAATCAGCGCCCGCTTTGCAAAGCGGCGCTGAGCGGGATCTCGGCGAGCGAGCGGGCCCCTCCCTTCTCCCCCCACGGACCAATAGGGCGGCGCGTTACAAGCGGCGGGCCGGCGGCGGGCCAATAGCCGCGCGCCTTACAGGGCGGCGCGGGCCGGGGAGGGGAGGAGGGCGATGGCGGCCATTTTGAGCCGGGCCCAGCCGCGGCGCCTCCATGGCCGGGCGGCGGCGGCGCTGAAGCGGCGGCGGCGCCATGGACGTGAGGCGGCTGCGGGTCAACGAGCTCAAGGAGGAGCTGGGGCGGCGCGGCCTCGACACCCGCGGCCTCAAAGCCGAGCTGGCAGAGCGGCTGCAGGCGGCCCTGGAGGCGGAGGAGGCCCGGAGGGGGCCCGGAGCGCCCGGCGGGGACCAGGCCCCTGACGGACACTGTAAGGGCCCGCACCGGGAGCCCCCGGGCCTGCCCCGGGAGCCCCTGGACCTCCTCGGTAGCCCCCCCTCCGTGGCGTAGTAGCCCCCTGGGCCTTCCCCGGTAGCCCCCAGTAGCCCCCGGCCTGTCCCCGGTAGCCCCTGGCCGTGGCCCGGTAGCCCCCGGCCTGTCCACGGTAGCCCCCGGTAGCCCTCGGGCCTGCCCCGGTAGCCCCTGGACATCCTCGGTAGCCCCCCGTCCGTGGCGTAGTAGCCCCCTGGGCCTTCCCCGGTAGCCCCCGGGCCAGCTCCGGTAGCCCCCAGCCTGTCCCCGGTAGCCCCCGGTAGCCCCCGGCCGTGGCCCGGTAGTCCCCGGTCTGTCCACGGTATCCCCTGGCCCGTAGCCTGTAGCCCCAGGATCTTCGCGGGTAGCCCCCTGCCTGTCCTCGGTAGCCCCCGGTATTCCCCAGCCTGCCCCCGCTAGCTCCCAGTAGCCCTCGGGCATGCCCCGGTAGCCCCATTAGCCCCCCAGCCTGTCCCCGGTAGCCCCCGGCCTGTCCCCAGTAGCCCCCGGGCCTTTGCTGGTAGCTCCCAGCCTGTCCCAGTAGCCCCCGGCCTGTCCCCGGCATCCCCCGGTAGCCTTCGGGCATCCCCCGGTAGCCCCCAGGCCTGCCCCGGTAGCCCCCAGCCTGTCCCCAGTAGCCCCCGGTAACCCCTGGCTTATCCCTGGTAGCCCCTGGCCTGTCCCCGGTAGCCCTCAGGCATCCCCCGGTAGCCCCCAGCCTGTCCCCAGTAGCCACCGGTAACCCCTGGCTTATCCCTGGTAGCCCCCGGCCTGTCCCCAGTAGCCCCCAGCCTGTCCCCAGTAGCCCCCAGCCTGTCCCCAGTAGCCCACAGCCTGCCCTGGTAGCCCCCAGGCCTGCCCTGGTAGCCCCCAGCCTGTCCCCAGTAGCCCCAGCCTGTCCCCAATAGCCCCCGGCCTGTCCGCAGTAGCTCCTGGTAGCCCCCAGCCCATCCCTGGTAGCCCCCAGCCGTGCCCCCGGGAATTTGAGGGACCCCAGGCTGCCCCATCCCCCTTTGCGCCCCATCTGTCTGCAGAACAAAGCCGCTACCCCTCCATTTATTTCACCCGTTTCCCTCTTTTCTCCCCCAAATACCAGATGGCATCGACAACAACGGCCACCCCGGCGAGCCGCAGGGCTACCAGCCCTACGAGCACGGCGCCGCCAAGCCCGACAACGAAACGGGCTACGACAGGCGGCCCTTGGACCACGAGCACCCCGGCCTGCACCCAGGTAGGGGCCCGCTTTCCTCCCGCTCACCCCCCTCCGGTGCTTTTCTTTACCGGGGGGGCTGGCGGCGGGGCCGGGGGGGTTCCTTCCCCGCCGTCCCAGCTCCCCTCGCCGTGTCTCCCGCAGAGCTGAAGCCGGACGCCAAGCCCGAAGACCCCGCTCCCCCTTACAGCGTGCCGCCCCCCGGCTACAACCCCCCGGCTCCCAACTACAGCCTGCCCCCCCCGCCCACCTACAACGCCCCCCCGGCCGCTTACGGCCCGCCGCCGCCGCCCCCCCCCCCGACCGCTTACGCCGCTCCACCGGCTTACGGCGCGCCCCCGGCCGGCTACAACGCCCCGGCGCCGGGCTACAACCCCCCGCCGGCCGGCTACAACCCCCCCCCGACTTACAGCGCGCCCCCCCCCAGCGGTTACGGCACCCCCGCCTACAGCGCGCCCCCCCCGCCGCCGCCGGCCGGTTACGGCGCCCCCGTCCCCGCCTACAGCGCTCCCCCCGGCGGCTACGGCGCCCCCGACGCCTCGCAGCCCCGAGCGCAGCAGCAGCAGCAGCAGCAGCAGCCCCGTAAGCGGCCCTACGAGGAGCAGCGGGGTCGGGGTTACTACGAGCACCGTGAGGATAAGAGGTGAGGGCCTCAAAAAAAGGGGTTGGAGCCCCAAAAATTAAATCGGGGGGGGTTGGGGGGGGGGTTGCTGAGCGCTGCCTCCCCTCAGGGGCCGGTCGCCGCAGCCGCCCGCTGAGGATGAGGAGGAGGATTTCGACGACACGCTGGTGGCTGTCGACACTTGTGAGTGCCCCCAAAAACGAGCGGGGAGCCCCACGGGGTTGTTTCTCCTCCCCGTGGCGGGGGTAAATTGGCCTAAATCGGCTTTTTTTTCCTCCCCAGATAACTGCGACCTGCACTTCAAAGTGGCCCGGGACCGCTACAGCGGCTACCCCCTCACCATCGAGGGCTTCGCCTACCTCTGGTCGGGCGCCCGCGCCACCTACGGCGCGCGGCAGGGCCGCGTCTGCTACGAGATGAAGGTGAGCCCCCCCCGACGGGTCACGACGGCACCGAAACGGCCCCAAAAAACCTCCTCATTCGGCTCCCGCTTCGCAGGTTAACGAGGAAATCTCCGTCAAGCACCTCCCGGCCACCGAGCCCGACCCCCACGTGGTGCGGGTGGGGTGGTCGCTGGACTCCTGCAGCACCCAGCTGGGTAAGAGGTGCCGAAAGCGATGTTTTTTTGGGGCAGAAAAGCTTTTTTTTGCTGCTTTTTGGTGGCTCACCTGGGTTGCTCCGTGCCCGGCCAGGTGAGGAACCTTTCTCCTACGGCTACGGCGGCACCGGCAAGAAATCGACCAACTGTAAATTTGAGAACTACGGGGAAACCTTCGCCGAAAACGACGTCATCGCCTGCCTCGTTGTGAGTTTCCCGCTCCGTCACGGCGCCGTGGCGCCTCGTACCCGGTCCCCGACCGCAGCGGCGGGGTGCCTGACCCCAAAACCACCTTAACCCGGCCCCAAAACCTCCTCCGAGGTGGGGGGGGGGGGGGGGGTTGGGGGGCTTCACCCGCCGTTTTCTCCCCCCCAAACGCAGGACTTTGAGTGCGGGGAGGAGGTGGAGATGTCGTTCATGAAGAACGGCAAGTGGCTGGGGGTGGCGTACCGCGTGCGGAAGGAGGCGCTGGGCGGCCGCGCGCTCTTCCCCCACGTCCTGGTGAAGAACTGCGCCATCGAGTTCAACTTCGGCCAACGCGACGCCACCTACTTCGCCGTCCCGCCCGGCTTCACCTTCATCCAGCACCTCCCCGTGGCCGAGCGCGTCCGCGGCACCCTGGGGCCTAAAAGCAAAGCCGAGTGCGAGGTCCGTGGGCTCCCGGTTTTGGGGGAGGGGCTCCCGGTTTTGGGGGGAGACTCTTGGGTTTGTGGACGGGCTCTTCCAGTCGTGACGGGCTCCCCCGGTAGATCCTGATGATGGTCGGGCTGCCCGCCGCCGGCAAGACGACGTGGGCCGTCAAGCACGCGGCCGCCAACCCCTCCAAGAAGTACAACATCCTGGGCACCAACGCCATCATGGACAAGATGAGGGTAAGGGGGCGACGGGCGGGCTCGTCGCGACAGCAGGGTCCCTTGGCGCAACGCCGGGGTCCTTGTCATGACGCCGTGGGTCCTCGTCGTGATGCTGCCGGGGTCCCTGGTTGTGACGTGCCACGTTGTCCCTCGTCACGCTGCTGCTGTGGGTTCCTGGTCGCGACGTGACAGGGTCCTCGGTCGCGACAGCACCAGGGTCCCTCGTCGTGACACACTGGGGGCCCTGGTCGTGACACAGCAAGCAATCCCTTGTCACGACATACCAGGGTCTCTGGTCGTGATGCTCGCTGGGGTCCCTGGTCGCAACATGCCATGTGGTTCCTTGTCACGACACACCGGGGTCCCTGGTCGCAACATGCCGGGGGTCCTCGGTCACAACACCATGGGTCCTCGTCGCGACATGCCACGTGGTCCCTCATCGTGATGCGATACGGTCCCTGCTTGTTGTGACACTGTGGGTTCCTCATCGCGACACGATACGGTCCCTGCTCATCGCGATACTGTGGGTCCCTCGTCGTGACATGATACAGTCCTTGCTCATCGCGATGCTCGGGGTCCTTCACTGTGACACGCCACGCGGTCCCTGCTCATCATGACACGCTACAGTCCCTGCTTGTCATTACACTGCGGTCCCTCGTCGCAATACCAGGGTCCTTTGTCACGATGCTGGGTCCCTTGTCACGACACCATGATGCCCTCATCGTGATGCCGGGTCCCTTGTCGTGACGCTGGGGTCCTTGTCGTGATACCGCGGGTCCCTTGTTGCGATGCTGGGTTCCTTGTTGCGACACCGGATCCCTTGTCGCGACACTGGGGTCCTTGTTGCGACACCACGGGTCCTTCATCACAACACCGGGTCCCTTGTCGCGACGCCATGGGTCCCTCCTTGCGACGTTGTGCTCCCTGTCGCGACGCTGGGTCTCTTGGCGTGACGCTGGGGTCCTTGTTGTGATACCGCGGATCCCTTGTCGCGACACCGGGGTCCTTGTCGCGACACCACGGGTCCTTCATCACAACACCGGCTCCCTTATCGCGACGCCAGCTCCCCCGTCGCGACGCCACGGGTCCCTCCTTGCGACGCCGTGCTCCCTGTCGCGACGCTGGGTCTCTTGTCGCGACATGGCACGTCCTGAGCGTCTCCATCTGCCCCCCCCCCCCCCCCCCTCCAGGTGATGGGGCTGCGGCGGCAGCGCAACTACGCGGGGCGCTGGGACGTGCTGATCCAGCAGGCCACGCAGTGCCTCAACCGCCTCATCCAGATCGCCGCCCGCAAGAGGCGCAACTACATCCTCGACCAGGTTTGGGGGGGCGGGGGGGGGGGCACACGGCCACCGGGACCCCCCCCCACCGGGGGTGCCACCACCCCGAATCCTTTCCCTGCTCGTTTTTTGAGCTCCCTGACTCCCTGCTTGAGGGTTTTTGTCCCAAACGGCTTTCCTCAATCCCCAAAAAAAGCCCCTCCTGAGTCCCAAATATCCCCCCCAATCCCAAATAACCCCCCCAACTCCCCCCAAAAAACCCTCCTGATGCCCAAAAAACTCAAAAAACTCTTCCAAGTCCCAAATAATCTTCCCAAGCCCCCCCCAAAAAAAACAACTCCCAAACATCCCCCCTAAACCCCAAAAAACCCTCCTGACTCCCATATATCCCCCCCAAATCCCCCAAAAACCCTCCTGAGTCCCAAGCAACCCTCCCCAATCCCCAAAAACCCCCCTCCCGAGTCCCAAATACCCCCCCCAACTCCTCCCAAAAATCTCTTCCAAGTCCCAAATAATCTTCCCAAGCCCCCCCAAACCCCAAATAATGTTCCTGACTCCCATATATCCCCCCCAAATCCCCCAAAAAACCCTCCCGAGTCCCAAACAACCCACCCCAATCCCCCAAAAACCCCCTCCCGAGCCCCAAATACCCCCCAAATCCCAAATAACCCCCCCAACTCCTCCCAAAAATCTCTTGCAAGTCCCAAATAATCTTCCCAAGGCCCCCGAAACCCCAAATAACCCTCCTGACTCCCATTTAACCCCCCCAAAACCCCCTAAAAAACCCTCCTCAGTCCCAAACAACCCTCCCAAATCCCCTAAAAAACTCCTCTCGAGCCCCAAATACCCCCCCAAATCCCAAATAACCCCCCAACTTCCCCCAAAAAACCCTCCTGACTCCCAAAAAACTCTTCCAAGTCCCAAATAATCTTCCCAAGCCCCCCCCAAACCACAAATAACCCTCCTGACTCCCATATAACCCCCCCGAGTCCCAAACAACCCTCCCCAATCCCCCAAAAAAACCCTACTGACCCCCAAAGATCCCCCCCAAACCCCAAAAAACCCTCCTGACTCCCATATAACCCCCCCAAATCCCCCCAAAAAACCCTCCCGAGTCCCAAACAACCCTCCCCAATCCCCAAAAAAGCCCCCCCGAGTCCCAAATACCCCCCTAAATCCCAAATAACCCCCCCAACTCCCCTCCAGAAACCCTCCTGACTCCCAAAAAACTCTTCCAAGTCCCAAATAATCTTCCCCAGCCCCCCCAAACCCCAAATAACTCTCCTGACTCCCATATAACCCCCCAAATCCCCTAAAAAAACCTCCGAAATACCCCCCAAATCTCAAATAACCCCCCCAATTCCCCCCCAAAACCCTCCTGACTCCCATATAACCCCCCCAAATCCCCCCAAAAACCCTCCCGAGTCCCAAACAACCCCCCCAAATCCCCCCAAAACCCCCTCCCGAGCCCCAAATACCCCCCTAAATCCCAAATAACCCCCCCCAACTCCTCCCAAAAATCTCTTGCAAGTCTGAAATAATCTTTGCAAGCCCCCCCCAAACCCCAAATAACCCTCCTGACTCCCATATAACCCCCCGAATCCCCTAAAAAAACATCCGAAATACCCCCCAAATCTCAAATAACCCCCCCGATTCCCCCCCAAAACCCTCCTGACTCCCATATAACCCCCTGAATCCCCTAAAAAACCCTCCCAAGTCCCAAATACCCCCCCAATCCCAAATAACCCCCCCCAACTTCCCCCAAAAAACCCTCCTGACTCCCCAAAAACTCTTCCAAGTCCCAAATAATCTTCCCAAGCCCCCCCAAACCCCAAATAATCCTCCTCACTCCCATATAACCCCCCCATTTTCCCCAAAAAAACCCTCCTGAGCCCCAAATACCCCCCCCAAAACCCTCCTGACTCCCATATAACCCCCCCAAATCCCCCCAAAAACCCTCCCAATTCCCAAACAACCCACCCCAATCCCCCAAAACCCCCCTCCCGAGCCCCAAATCCTCCCCCCGACCCCCAAACCCCCCCCCCAGCTCCCAAATAACGCCCCCTTCCCCCCCCCTCGCCCCCAGACCAACGTTTACGGCTCGGCCCAGCGGCGAAAAATGCGTCCCTTCGAGGGCTTCCAGCGCAAGGCCATCGTCATCTGCCCCACGGACGAGGACCTGCGCGACCGCACCATCAAGAGGACGGACGAGGAGGGCAAGGACGTCCCCGACCACGCCGTGCTCGAGATGAAAGGTGCCCTTTTTTCCCCCAAAAAATGTCATTTTTAAGGTTAAAATCGCCCTCAGAGCCGCGAAATCGGGATTTGTAACCCCCTGTTGGATTTTTTTTGGGGGAAAAACACTGCAGGTCCCCAAACTGTCACTTTTTCCCATTTCTATTGAATTCTGGGGGGAAAAAAACATCTTGTCCCCACTTAGTCCTAATTTTTTTGGGGAAACCCCCCCTGGTGAGCCCCCAAACTGCCACTTCTCCCCTTTCTATTTTATTTTTTGGGGAGAAAAAGCACATCAAGCCCCCAGACTGCCACTTTTTCCCATTTCTGTTTGAATTTTGGGGGGAAAAAAGCCCAACTTGTTCCCGCTCTGTTTTAATTTTGGGGGAAAAACCCTCAGTGAGCCCCCTCACTGCCACTTTTCCCCTTCCTATTTTATTTTTTGGGGAAAAAAAAAAGCACTTCAAGCCCCCAGACTGCCACTTTTTCCCATTTCTGTTTTAATTTTGGGGGGAAAAAAACTCTTCTCCCCACTCAGTTCTATTTTTTTGGGGGAAAAACCCTCAGTGAGCCCCCAGACTCCTCTTATCCATGCTCTGTTTGATTTTTTTTGGGAAAAAAAAACACTGTGAGCCCCCATACTTCCCCTTTTCCCCTTTCTGTTTTACTTTTTTTGGGGAAAAAAAACACTTCAAGCCCCCAGACTGTCACTTTTTCCCATTTCTATTTGAATTTTGGGGGGAAAAAAACATCTTGTCCCCACTCAGTCCTAATTTTTTGGGGGAAACCCCCCCCGCTGAGCCCCCAAACTGCCACTTTTCCCCTTTCTGTTTTATTTTTTTGGGGAAAAAAAACACTTCAAGCCCCCAAACTGCCACTTTTTCCCATTTCTGTTTTAATTTTTTGGGGAAAAAAAGCCCAACTTGTCCTCACTCTGTTTTAATTTGAGGGAAAAAAACCCTGTGAGCCCCCGGACTGCCACTTTTCCCCTTTCTATTTTAATTTTTTTGGGGAAAAAAAAACATGAAAAGCCCCCAGACTGCTGCTTGTCCCCACTCTGATCTATTTTTTGGGGGGGAAAAAACCCACAGTGAGCCCCCAGACTCCTCTTATCCATGCTCTGTTTGATTTTTTTTTGGGAAAAAAAAAACAATGTGAGCCCCCAAACTTCCCCTTTTCCCCTTTCTATTTTATTTTTTGGGGAAAAAAACATGTCAATCCCCCAAACTGTCACTTTTTCCCATTTCTGTTTTAATTTTTGGGGAAAAAACCTTTTCTCCCCACTCAGTCCTATTTTTTTGGGAGAAAAATCCCTCAGTGAGCTCCCAAACTTCCCCTTTTCCCCTTTCTATTTTATTTTTTAGGGAAAAAAAAAACACTTCGAGCCCCCAGACTGCCACTTTTTCCCATTTCTGTTTTAATTTTGGGGGAAAAAAAGCCCAACTTGTCCTCGCTCTGTTTTAATTTGGGGGAAAAAAACCCTGCGAGCCCCCGGACTGCCACTTTTCCCCTTTCTGTTTTATTTTTTTAGGGGGGAAAAAACACTGCAGGTCCCCAGACTGTCACTTTTTCCCATTTCTGTTTTAATTTTTGGGGGAAAAAACCTCTTCTCCCCACTCAGTTCTATTTTTTTGGGGGAAAAACCCTCAGTGAGCCCCCAGACTCCTCTTATCCATGCTGTATTTGAATTATTTTGGGCAAAAACCCTCAGAGAGCCCCCAAACTTCCACTTTTCCCCTTTCTATTTTATTTTTTGGGGAAAAAAAAAAAGCACTTCAAGCCCTGAGACTGCCACTTTTTCCCATTTCTGTTTTAATTTTGGGGGAAAAAACCTCTTCTCCCCATTCAGTTCTAATTTTTTTGGGGAAACCCCCCCGCTGAGCCCCCAAACTGCCACTTTTCCCCTTTCTATTTTATTTTTTGGGGAAAAAAAAACACTTCAAGCCCCCAGACTGCCACTTTTTCCCATTTCTGTTTTAATTTTTTGGGGAAAAAACCTCTTCTCCCCACTCAGTTCTATTTTTGGGGGGGAAAAAACCCTCAGTGAGCCCCCTCACTGCCACTTTTCCCCTTTCTATTTTATTTTTTTTGTGGAAAAAAAACACGAAAAGCCCCCTGACTGTCACTTTTTCCCATTTCTGTTTTATTTTTTTGGGGGAAAAAAACATCTTGTCCCCACTCAGTCCTAATTTTGGGGGGGAAACCCCCCCGCTGAGCCCCCAAACTGCCACTTCTCCCCTTTCTATTTTATTTTTTGGGGGGGAAAAAGCACTTCAAGCCCCCAGACTGCCACTTTTTCCCATTTCTGTTTTAATTTTGGGGGGAAAAAACCTCTTCTCCCCACTCAGTTCTATTTTTTGGGGGGAAAAAACCCTCAGTGAGCCCCCTCACTGCCACTTTTCCCCTTTCTATTTTATTTTTTGGGGGGAAAAAGCACGTCAATCCCCCAGACTGCCACTTTTTCCCATTTCTGTTTTAATTTTTGGGGGAAAAAAACCTCTTCTCCCCACTCACTTCTATTTTTTTTGGAGAACCCCCCCCCGGCGAGACCTTCCCCAGCCTCATTCCTCCCTTCCCTCCGACTCCCTCCTTCAACCCCCTCACCCCCACCCCCCTTCTTGCTGGAGGGGTGTATGAAACACCCCAAATTTGGGAAATAACCCCCAAAATAATTTTAATTTCCCCCCCCCCCCCCAGCTAATTTCACGCTGCCCGAGGCGGGCGATTTCCTGGACGCCGTGCTCTTCGTGGAGCTGCAGCGCGAGGAGGCGGCCGAGCTGGTGCGGCAGTACAACGAGGAGGGGCGCAAAGCGGGGCCCCCCCCCGAAAAACGCTTCGACGGCCGCCCCCCCCCGGCTTTTCGGGGTCGCGGCGGCGGCTTCCAGCCCCGTTTCGAGGGCCGGGGGGGTGCCGCCGCGCCCCCCCCCTCGGCAGGGGGTAGCCGGGGGGGCTTCCAAGGCCGGGGAGGAGGCGGGGGGGGCTTCCGAGGAGGGGGCGGCGGAGGAGGTGGAGGTAAGGACCCCCCCTCTAAGCCCCCACCCCAAAAAGAAAACCCTTTTTGTGTGTTTTTAGCTCTGGGGGGGGGCACCTCTCGGTGGTCCCGGGTCTATCAGAGGGGCTTTGGGGTTTGAGGACCCCCCTAAATCCCTCCTGAGTGTCCTGTGGGGGGGGGGATTAATTTTTTTGGGGTGGGGGGGCTTCCTCGCTTTCCCTTGGGGTTCCCACTGAGGTCCTCCTGCATGTCCCGGGGGGGTTATTGGGGTCTTGGGGGGGGTTATTGGGGTCTGGGGGCGGTTATTGGGGTCTGTGGGGGTTATTGGGGTCTGGGGGGAGGGTTCTTGGGGTTTTGGGGGGGGTTACTGGGGTTTGGGGGGGGTTATTGGTGTCTGGGGGGGATCTCTGGGGTCTTGAGGGGGGGTTATTGGGGTTTTGGGGGAGGTTATTGGGGTCTGGGGGGGGTTATTGGGGTCTTGAGGGGGGGCTCTGGGGTTTTGGGGGGGGTTATTGGGATTTTGGGGAGGTTATTGGGGTCTGGGGGGGGCTTTGGGGTCTTGGGGGGGGGTTATTGGGGTTTTGGGGGGTTATTGGGGTTTTGGGGGGCGGTTATTGGGGTTTTGGGGGGGTTATTGGGGTCTTGGGGGGCAGTTATTGGGGTTTTGGGGGAGGTTATTGGGGTATTGGGGGGGGTTATTGGGGTCTTGGGGGGGGCTTTGGGTCTTCACCACTCCTACAGGGAGCTCTGGGGGGGGCCTTTGGGGTCTTGAGGGGGGGTTATTGGGGTCTGGGGGGGGTTATTGGGGTCTTGAGGGGGGGCTCTGGGGTCTTGGGGGGGTCATTGGGGTCTTGGGGGGGGTCATTGGGTCTTGGGGGGGGTCATTGGGGTTTTGGGGGAGGTTATTGGGGTCTTGGGAGGGGTTATTGGGGTTTGGGGGGGTTATTGGGGTCTTGAGGGGGATCTCTGGGGTCTTGGGGGGGGTATTGGGGTTTGGGGGGGTTATTGGGGTATTGGGGGGGGTTATTGGGGTCTTGGGGGGGGCTTTGGGTCTTCACCACTCCCACAGGGAGCTCTGGGGGGGGCTTTGGGGTCTTGGGGGGGGGTCTTGAGGTTCTCCAGGACCCTAAGACCCCAAAACCCTTCCTGCGTATCCCGGTGGGGGGGTCTTGGGGTCAGGGCCCCCCCCCTTGGTCCCAGGGCTCACCAATTGGGGGGGGGGGGTTGAACCCCTCGAGCCTGCCCTGGGGGGTCCCAACCCCCCCCCTGCACATCCCGCGGGGGCGATTTTGGGGCGTAAACCTCAGCAATCGGCACTGCCCCGTGCCCCCCCCTCACCCTAACACCCCCCCCCCACCTTAATACCCCCCCCCCCTTTTAATTTCCAGCCTTCAACCGCGGCTCCTACGCCCCCAACCGCTGGAGCAACCCCCCCCGCGACGGCCCCCCCCCCCGCCGCCCCCCCCGCCCCCCCCCCCACCCCGGGGCGCCTACGGCCGCAGCCCCCAACCCCAAAGCAGCTTCAGCCCCGCCCGTAACCCCCCGGGGGGGGGCACGGGGGGGGGGGCAACAGCGACACCGGCTCCAGCCCCGGGGGGGGGCAGCTACAAAACCAGCAGCGGGGGCACCCCCCCCGCCAACCCCCCCGCCACCTACAGCCAAGGACAGCAGGTACAAAACCCCCCCCCCGCGCCCCAAAACCTTCACCCCAGACCCCTGGGGACCCCCCCGGCGGGGAACGGGAGCACCCTAAGGTGCCCCCCCCCACACTTTGTTGTCCCCCCCCCCCCCCCTGCAGCCCGGTTACAGCCAGCCCTACGGCCAGGGGGGGTACACGCAGAGTTACCCCCCGGCTACAGCTACGGCAGCTACAGCGGCTACAGCCAAAGCTACCCCCAGGCCCCCCCCCCGCCCGCCACGGGGCAGGGCTACGGCCAGAACTACGGCCAGTACCAACAGGTGAGGGATTTTGGGGCGAAAAAAGCCCATTTTGGGGCAAAAAAAAGGCCCTTTTTGGGGCGAAAAAGGCCCTTTTTGGGGTAAAAAAAAAAAAAGCCCTTTTTGGGGTGAAAAAGGCCCTTTTGGGGCTTTCGGGGGGGAAAAATGGGTTTTATGGTGGGGGGTAAATGGGGAAGGGGAAGGGTTGGGGGAGGTGGGGGGGGAAGGGGAGGGGGTTGTGGGGGGGAGGGGTTGGTTTGGGGGGTTTTGGGGTTTGGGGGGTTTTGGGGTTTGTCGGGGTTTGGGGTTTTGGGGGGTTTGGGGTTGGTCTTGGTTTGAGTTTTTTTGGGGTTTTGGGGTTTGTCTTGGTTTGATGTTTTTTGGGTTTTGGGGGTTTGTATAGTTTGGGGGGGTTTGGGGTTTTTTTGGGGTTTTGGGGTTTGTTGTGTTTTGGGGTTTGTGTTTTGGGGTTTGTTGTGTTTTGGGGTTTTTTGGGGTTTGGGGTTTTTTGGGGTTTGTCATGTTTTGGGGTCTTTTGGTTTTGGGGTTTGTCTGGTTTGTTTTTTTGGGGGGTTTGTGTGGTTTGGGGTGTTTTGGGGATTTGGTTTGTTTTTTTTTTTTGAGTTTGGGGTTTGTCTTTTTTTTGGGGGTTGGTTTTGGGGTCTGTCTTGGTTTGGTTTTTTTTGGGTTTGTTGGGGTTTGTCTGGTTTGGGGTGTTTTGGGGATATGTTGGTTTTTTTTTTGAGGTTTGGGTTTTTGGGGGGTTTTGGGGTTTGTCTTGGTTTGCTTTTTAGGGGTTTTGGGGTTTGTCTTGGTTTGGGTTTCTTTGGGTTTGGTTTGGGGTTTGTCTTGTTTTATTTTTGGGTTTGGGGTTTGGGCTTTGTCTTGGTTTGTTTTTTTCGGGGGGTTTGGGGTTTGTCTTGTTTTGTTTTTTGGGGGGGTGGGGTTTGTCTTGGTTTGGGGTTTTTGTTATGGGGTGTTTTGGGTTTCAGGTTTGTCTTGGTTTGGGTTTTTTAGGTATTTGTTTTGGGGGTTTGTCTTGGTTTGGGGTATTTTGGTTTTGGGGTTTGTCTTTGTTTTGTTTTGGCTTTTTTTTTGTGGAGAAAGGGGTATATTTGGGTTTGAAATCCCTCCCCCAGTCCCCCCCCGCCCCGCCAAATTCTCTCTCGGGTAGCAGGGTTTTGGGTTGAAATCCCCCGTTTTCTAGGGGCTGGGGTTTTGGGGGTGAAAATCCTTGTTTTCTGGAGGATGGGGCTGGGATTTTGGGGTGAAAAACCTCATTTTCTAAAGGACAAGGCTCTGTTTACTTCCCCACAACCAGGGCCAGAATTTTGGGTTGAAATCCCTCCTTTTTCTCCCAGTGAGACCCGAAACCCCCCATTTTCTATATGTGGGGGGGGGAGGAAAAGAAACTTTCCCATCATCTGGGGACAGAATTTGGGGCTGAAACCCCAATTTCCTCTTCCCAACCAGTCTCTCCCTCCCTCACAGCTCTCTTTTTTTTGACGTTTATTTCTTTTTAACCGTTTTCCCTGTTTTTTTCCCCAGTATGCCCAGCAGTGGAGCCAGTACTACCAGCACCAGAGCCCCTGGCCCCCCTACTACGGCAGCTACGACTACGGCAGCTACGCCGGCAGCTCGCAGGGGGGAGCCAGCGCCAGTGACCCCCCCGGACAACCACCGAGAGTCCCTTTTTGGGGCGATTTCCGCCTTTTTCCGGCGTTTTCCAGCAGCTCCGCAACAAGAGGCATGCGCCCCGCCCCTCTCGTGAACGTTGCGTTTTTCTCCATCTGTTTAAAAAAACAACAACAACAACAACAAAAAAAACACGATATTTTTAACCTCAAACAGACTGGGATCTTAAAAAAAAAAAAAAAAAAAAGAAAAAAAAAAACACATTTTGGAGAGTTTTTTTTCCTAATTTTGGACTGTTTTCCTCCCCATTTTGGGCCCGTTTCAACCCCTGGGCTGGGGCCTCGGGCTCGTTTTGGGGTCCTTGGGGAGCCCCCAGCCGTGGGGGGGGGGCCCAGCCCCGTGTCTGTCTGTCCCCCCCCCCGTCCGTCTGTCCCCATCTGATGGTGATTATGCTTTTTCTTCCCCATTTTTTCCTTTTTTTTTGTTTGTTTTTGGGTTTTTTTTTTAGCTATTTCGGTAACTTTTTACTGTGTGCCCGCCCTCCCCTTGGCGTTTCAGGTGAGGAAGGAGAAAAAAAACACAAAAAACTACCAATAAAAATGAGGAAAAAAAAAGTGAAAAGTGAGCGGTCGCTGGCCCTGCCTCGCTTCCTCGGGGGCCCTGCCTCGTTTTGGGGGGGATTTGGTGAAAATAGGAAAAATAGGAGGGAAAAATGAGGGAAATGGGAGGGGAAAATGAGGAAAGGAGGAAAAAAGGAAGGGAAAATAGGGACGTGAGGGGAAAAAATGAGGAAAGGAGGGGAAAATAGGGAAAGGTGAGGGGAAAAATGAGGAAAGGATGGAAAAAGGAGGGGAAAATAGGGAAAAATGAGGGAAATGTGAGGGAAAAAATAGGGAAAAATGAGGAAAAAACGAGGAAAGGAGGGGAAAATAGGGAAACGTGAGGGGAAAAATGAGGAAAGGAGGGAAAAAGGAGGGAAAATAGGGAAAAATGAGGGAAATGTGAGGGAAAAATGAAGGAAAAATGAGGAAAGGAAGAAAAAATTAGGAGAAAAGAGGGAAAATGAGGTAAACATGAAGCAAAAAATGAAGGGAAAAGAGGGAAACATGAGGGAAAAATGAGGAAAATAAGAAAATACAGGAGGAAAAAATGAGAGAAACAAAGGAAAAATTAGGAAAATAGGGAAACATGAGGTAAAGATAAAGGAAAAATTAGGAAAATAGGGAAACATGAGGTAAAGATAAAGGAAAAATGAGGGAAATGGAAAGAAATGAGGGGGAAATAGGGAAAAATGGGGGGAAAATGAGGAAAATGGGGGAAAAAAGAAGAAAAAAGTTGGCCCTGCTAGGGCGCCTGCCTCGTTTGGGGTGGCTTTGGTAAAAACGGGGTGTGTTTTTTTGGCATCGGTGACCTTTGACCCCGCCGGGGGGTGCGGAACCAATGTGCTGCGGAACCCAAAGTTCGGGGCCGTGCGCGCCGCCTCCCCCGCCCCCGGAAGTGCCGCAGGCGGCGGGATGGCGTTGGCGGCGGGTGAGCCGCGAGGCGGTGTCGCACTCAAACGGGGCCGGGCGGCTCCGCACCGGGACTTGGGGGGGGGGAGGGGCTGGGGGTCCGGGGGGGGTCCGGGAGCGGAGATTTGGGGCCCCCTCGGTGCCCCCCCGCCCCCTGAGGCCTTGCGAAGCCCCCCGGTACCGGGGTCCGTCGCTAATTTGTGTCCCCCTGAGGCCCCGCGGCGCCCCCCGGTGCTGGGGTCCGTCGCTAATTTGTGTCCCCCGGGCCCCGCGGGGTCGCACTGGGTTCCGGGGAACTTTGGGGCCCCTTCCTGCTCCCTGGGGGGGGTCCCCGGGGATTTTGGGGTCCCCCATGGGTCCTTTTGGGGTCCCTGAGGGCTTTGGGGTCCCCATGGGTCTTTTTGGGGTCCCCATGGAGGTTTTTGGGGTCCCTGAGG
>OZ022463.1:573998-672676 GCA_963989345.1 Clangula hyemalis | reverse complement strand
GCGTCCTAAAATGGGGGGGTCCCAAAATGGGGAGGGGGACCCTAAAAAGGGGGGGGACCCCAAAAATTTGGGGGGGTCTCACGGTGCCCCCCCCTTCCCCCCCCCCCCCCCCAGGTGTGCCGCGGGGCTGGGGCTGGAGGCGCTGGGCTCCCTGCTGCGGGGGGGGCGCCCCCCCCACGGTGAGATGGGGGGATTTGGGGTCAGGGGGGGGGCATTTGGGGTCGGGGGGGGGATTTGGGGTCGGGGGGGGGCATTTGGGGTCGGGGGGGGATTTAGGGTTAAGGGGTTATTTAGGGTCAGGGGTTTTTTTGGGGTCAGGGGGGCATTTGGGGTCGGGGGGTTATTTAGGGTTGGAGGAGGGATTTAGGGTGGGGGGGGGATTTGGGGTCAAGGGGTTATTTAGGGTCAGGGTATTTTTTAGGGTCGGGGGGGGGATTTGGGGTCAGGGGGCATTTGGGGTCGGGGAGCATTTGGGGGGGCATTTAGGGTCAGGGGGTTATTTAGGGTTAAGGGGTTATTTAGGGTCAGGGTTTTTTTTGGGTCGGGGGGGGGCATTTGGGGTCGGGGGGGATTTGGGGTCGGGGGGGATTTGGGGTCAAGGGGTTATTTAGGGTCAGGAGAGATTTGGGGTTAGGGGGGATTTAGGGTCGGGGGGGCTTTTAGGGTCGGGGGTTATTTAGGGTTAAGGGGTTATTTAGGGTCAGGGTTCTTTTTAGGGTCGGGGGGGCATTTGGGGTCGGGGGGGAATTTGGGGTCAAGGGGTTATTTAGGCTCGGGGGGCATTTGGGGTCGGGGGGACATTTAGGGTTAAGGGGGGGCATTTGGGGTCGGGGTGGGATTTGGGGGGGATTTAGGGTCAAGGGGTTATTTAGGGTTAAGGGGTTATTTAGGGTCAGGGTTTTTGGGGTCGGGGGGGATTTAGGGTCGGGGGGGCATTTGGGGTCAGGGTTTTTTTGGGGGTGTGGGGGGGCATTTGGGGTGGGGGGGTTATTTAGGGTCAGGGGGCATTTGGGGTCAGGGGGTTATTTAGGGTTAAGGGTTATTTAGGGTCAGGAGTTTTTTTGGGGTCGTGGGGGCATTTGGGGTCGGGGGGGGGATTTGGGGTCGGGGGGGTTATTTAGGGTCAGGGGGCATTTGGGGTCAGGGGGTTATTTAGGGTTGGGGGGCATTTGGGGTGGGGGGGTTATGGGGAGTATTTAGGGTCGGGGGGTTATTGGGGACGGGGGGTCACTGGGGGGTTATTTGGGGCGAGGGGGTTATGGGGGGTCATTTTGGGGTGGGGGGGTTATTGGGGGGTTATTTGGGGTGGGGGGGGGGTTATTGGGGCCGGGGGAGGGTGTCACTGGGGGGGTCATTTGGGGCAGGGGGGTTATTTGGGGTGGGGAGCTCACTGGGGGGGTCATTTTTTGGGGCGGGGGGGTCACTGGGGCTCTGTCCCCGCAGCCCCCCCCCTGTCGGAGGCCAACGCCCGGCGCCTGGCGGCCGCCCTGTGCCGCCTGCGGGGAGCGGCGCTGAAAGTGGGGCAGGCCCTGAGCATCCAAGGTCGGCCCTATAACGACCCTATAGGGGATCCTATAAGGGGGGGGGGTATTTTGGGGTCGGGGGGGGGGCTGGGGACCTTATATGGGGTCTGGGGACGGAGACTGGGGGGGTTTGGGGTGAGGCTGGGGGGATTTAAGGGGCTCAGTGGAGCATCCGAGGTCGGCCCTATAAGGACCCTATAGGGGATCCTATAAGAGGGGGGGGTATTTGGGGTCCAGGGGGACTGGGACCCTATATGGGGGCTGGGGGAGGGGGCTGAGGGGGTCTGGGGGGGATTTGGGGAGGCGTTGTGGGGTTTGGGGGGGCTCAGTGAGCGTCCAAGGTCGGCCCTATAAGGACTCTATAGGGGATCCTATATGGGGGGGGGTATTTGGGGTCGGGGGGGGGCTGGAGGGGGGTTGGGGAACCTGTATGGGGTCTGGGGGGGAGCTGGGGGGGGTTGGTGGAGGTTGGGGGGGGCTTAGTGAGCATCGAAGGTCGGCCCTATAAGGATCCTATAGGCGATCCTATATGGGGGGGGCAATTTGGGGTCGGGGGGGGGCTGGGGACCCTATATGGGGGCTGGGGAGGGAGATTGGGGGGGGTTTGGGGTGAGGCTGGGGGGATTGAAGGGGCTCAGTGAGCATCCAAGGTCGGCCCTATAAGGACCCTATAGGGGATCCTATATGGGGGGGGGTATTTGGGGTCGGGGGGGCTGGAGGGGGGGTTGGGGAACCCGTATGGGGTCTGGGGGGGGAGCTGGGGGGGGTTGGTGGAGGTTTGGGGGGGGCTTAGTGAGCATCGAAGGTCGGCCCTATAAGGATCCTATAGGCGATCCTATATGGGGGGGGCAATTTGGGGTCGGGGGGGGGGCCTGGGGACCCTATATGGGGGCTGGGGAGGGAGATTGGGGGGGGTTTGGGGTGAGGCTGGGGGGATTGAAGGGGCTCAGTGAGCATCCAAGGTCGGCCCTATAAGGACCCTATAGGGGATCCTATATGGGGGGGGGTATTTGGGGTCGGGGGGGGCTGGAGGGGGGGTTGGGGAACCCGTATGGGGTCTGGGGGGGGAGCTGGGGGGGGTTGGTGGAGGTTTGGGGGGGGCTTAGTGAGCATCGAAGGTCGGCCCTATAAGGATCCTATAGGCGATCCTATATGGGGGGGGGCAATTTGGGGTCGGGGGGGGGCTGGGGACCCTATATGGGGGCTGGGGGAGGGGGCTGAGGGGGTTTGGGGTGAGGCTGGGGGATTGAAGGGGCTCGGTTGAGCATCCAAGGTCGGCCCTATAAGGACCCTATAGGGATCCTATAAGGGGGGGGGGGTATTTGGGGTCGGGGGGGGGCTGGGGACCTTATATGGGGGCTGGGGGGGGAGACTGGGGGGGGTTGGGTGGGTGTTATGGGTTTGGGGGGGGGCTCAGGGAGCATCCAAGGTCAGCCCTATAACGACCCTATAGGGGATCCTATAAGGGGGGGGGGTATTTGGGGTCGGGGGGGGGGCTGGGGACCCTATATGGGGGGTTGGGGAGGGAGATTGGGGGGGTTTGGGATGAGGCTGGGGGGATTTAAGGGGCCTCGGTTGAGCATCCAAGGTCGGCCCTATAACGACCCTATAGGAGATCCTATATGGGGGGGGGGTATTTGGGGTCGGGGGGGGCTGGAGGGGGGGTTGGGGAACCCATATGGGGTCTGGGGGGGAGATTGGGGGGGGTTGGGGGGGTGTTATGGGGTTTGGGGGGGCTCAGTGAGCATCCAAGGTTGGCCCTATAAGGACCCTATAGGGGATCCTATAAGGGGGGGGTTATTTGGGGTCGGGGGGGGGCTGGGGACCCTATATGGGGGCTGGGGAGGGAGATTGGGGGGGTTTGGGGTGAGGCTGGGGGGATTTAAGGGGCTTGGTTGAGAATCCAAGGTCGGCCCTATAAGGACCCTATAGGGGATCCTATATGGGGGGGGTATTTGGGGTTGGGGGGGGGCTGGGGACCCTATATGGGGTCTTGGGGAGGTCTGGGGGGGTTTGAGGGGGCGTTGTGGAGTTTGGGGGTCTCCTTGGTTTTGTGATCAGGGTGGGATTTGGGATTTGGGATTTGGGGGCTCTGTGGTTCCACAATTGGGGTGGGCTTTGGGCTTTGGGATTTCTGGCTCTGTGGGGCTGTGTTTGGGGTGGGATTTGGGATTTGGGGGCTCCTCGCTGCTGTGCTCGGGGTTGGACTTTAGGATTTGGGATTTGGGGTTTCTGGCTCTGTGGGGGTGTGTTTGGGGTGGGCTTTGGGGTCTCCTCGGTGCTGTGCTCGGGGTGCACTTTAGGATTTGGGATTTGGGGTCTCGGTGCCACCATCGGGGTGGGCTTTGGGATTTGGGGGCTCCTTGGTTCCATGATTGGGGTGGGATTTAGTAATTGGGGTTTCTGGCTCTGTGGGGCTGTGCTTGGGGTAGGATTTGGGATTTGGGGTCTCCTTGGAGCTGTGCTCGGGGTTGAACTTTAGGATTTGGGGTTTGGGGTCTTGGTGCCACGATCAGGGTGGGCTTTGGGATTTGGGGTCTCGGTGCCACGATCGGGGTGGGATTTGGGATTTGGGGTCTCCTCGCTGCTGTGCTCGGGGTTGGACTTTAGGATTTGGGGTTTGGGGTCTCGGCGCCACGCTCGGGCCTTTTAGGATTTTCCGTCCCCCCCCAGACCCGGCGGCGCTTCCCCCGCAGCTCCGCCGCGCCTTGGAGCGGGCGCGCCAGGGCGCCGACTTCATGCCCAGCTCCCAGACCTCCGTAAGCCCCCTTTAACCCCCCTTAACCCATTTTGGGGCCAAACCCTTGGGTTTTGGGGCTGACCTTTGACCCCGCAGCGGGTGCTGGCGGCCGAATTGGGGCCGCGCTGGCGGGGGCGCCTGGGGGCGTTCGAGGAGCGCCCGTTCGCCGCCGCCTCCATCGGGCAGGTTCACCGCGCCGCGCTGCCCGACGGCACCCCCCTGGCCATCAAGGTGCAGGTGAGCCCCCTTTTTTGGGGTCAAATCCCATCATTTTGGGGTTTCTCAACCCTAAAACCCCCCCCTTTTTTCCCCCCCCCCCCCCCCCAGTACCCCGGTGTCGCCCGCAGCATCGGCAGCGACGTCGCCAACCTGCTGGCGCTCCTCAAGGTGGCCGCAGGGTTGCCGGAAGGTAAGCTGGGGATTTTGGGGTAAAAAAGGGTAAAATCGGGTCCCTCAAAGGCTCGGACCCCACAAGGACCCCCCCCCCCCCAGGGGCTGGAACGGCTTTATAGGGTCAGGAGTGGTTTATAGGGTGAGGAGTGTCCATATAGGATCAGGAGCTGCTGTATTGTCCTATATAGGGACCGGTCCTATATGCGGACTGGAGGAGGCTCATGGGGTTAGGAGTAGCCTTATGGGGCCAGGAAAGCTCTTATAGGGTCAGGAGCGGCTTTGTAGGGTCGGGAATGTCCATATAGGATCAGGAGCTGCTGTATGGTCATATACAGGGACCGGTCCTATATACGGCCCAGAGGAGCCCCATGGGGCAACAAGCAGCCTTACAGGGTCAGGAACGGCTTTATAGGGTCAGGAGTGGTTTATAGGGTCAGGAGTGCCCATATAGGATCAGGAGCTGTTCTATGGTACTATACAGGGACTGGTCCTATATAGGGACCAGAGCAGCCCCACAGGACCAGGAGCTGTTGTATGGGGCCAGGAGGGCTCTTATAGGGCCAGAAGCGGCTTATGGGGTCAGGAGTGCCCATATGGGATCAGGAGCTGCTATATTGTCCTATATAGGGACCAGTCCTATATACAGAGTGGAAGAGCCCCATGGGGCAAAGAGCAGCTTCACGGGGCCAGGAGAGCTCTTATAGGGCCAGAGCGGCTTTATAGGGTCAGGAGTGTCCATATAGGATCAGGAGCAGCTATATGGTAACTATATAGGGACCGGTCCTATATATGGCCCAGAGGAGCCCCATGGGGCAACGAGCAGCCCTACAGGGTCAGGAATGGCTTTATAGGGTCAGGAGTGGTTTATAGGGTCAGGAGTGGCTTTATGGGACCAGGAGCTGCTGTATTGTCCTATATAGGGACCGGTCCTATATGCGGACTGGAGGAGGCTCATGGGGTTGGGAGGAGCCTTACGGGGCTGGGAGGGCTGTTATAGGGCCGGAGTGGCTTTATAGGGTGCCCCCCCCCGTGTCCCCCCCCCAGGGCTGTTTGCGGACAGGACGCTGCGGGTGCTGCAGGAGGAGCTGCAGTGGGAGTGCGACTACCGGCGCGAGGCCGGCTGCGCCCGCGCCTTCAGGTGGCTTTGGGGACGTCCCCGACGTGTCCCCAACGTGTCCCCCTGTCCCCATGGGGTCCTCACGGGGTCCTCACGGGGTCGCCAGGTCCCCACGCCACCCCCCGCTGTCCCCATGTCCCCCCCACCATGGTCCCAAATCTCTCTGGTGTCCCCACAGGGTCCCCATGGGGTCCCCACGGGGTCCCCATGTCCCCAATGTCCCCCAACATCCCCAAGGTGTCCCCAGTGTCCCTGATGATGTCCCCAGTGTCCCCAAAATCCTCCAATGTCCCCTTAATGTCCCCAATGTCCCCTTAATGTCCCCAATGTCCCCGATATCCCCAATGTCCTCAGTGATGTCCCCATGTCCCCAACAGTCCCCAATGTCCCCCAATGTCCCCAATATCCCTAATGTCCCCAGTGCCCCCAAGGTCCCCAGTGATGTCCCAATGTCCACTTAATGTCCCCCAAAGTCCCCAATGCCCCCAGTGTCCCCATATCCCCCAATATCCCCCAATGTCCCCAGTGATGTCCCCATGTCCCCAATATCCCCAATACCCCCAATATCCCTTGATGTCCCCAATATCCCTAATGTCCCCAATGTCCCCAATACCCCCAATGTCCCCATGTCCCCAATTCCCCAGTGTCCCCAATATCCCCAATGTCCCCAATAGTCCCCAGTGTCCCCAGTGTCCCCTTAATGTCCCTCAATGTCCCCAAGGTGCCCCCAATGCCCCAGTGACGTCCCCATGTCCCCATGTCCCCAATGCCCCCAATATCCCCAATACCCCCGATATCCCCCGATGTCCCCAATGTCCCCAATGTCCCCATATCCCCCAATATCCCCAATGCCCCAGTGATGTCCCCAATAGTCCCCAATGTCCCCAATGTCCCCAACGTCCCCTTAATGTCCCCCAGTGTCCCCGTGTCCCAATGTCCCCAATGCCCCCAATAACCCCAATACCCCCAACATCCCCTGATGTCCCCAATGTCCCCAATACCCCCCGATGTCCCCGATGCCCCCGGTGTCCCCGATACCCCCGTGATGCCCCCAATGTCCCCATATCCCCCCGGTGTCCCCGATACCCCCGTGATGCCCCCGATGTCCCCATATCCCCCCGGTGTCCCCGATACCCCCGTGATGCCCCCAATGTCCCCATATCCCCCCGGTGTCCCCGATACCCCCCCCGATGTCCCCAATGTCCCCGTGTCCCCAGGCAGCTGCTGGGTGCTGACCCGTTCTTCTCGGTGCCGCGCGTGGTCGAGGAGCTGAGCACCGCGCGCCGTCCTCGCCATGGAGCTGGCGCCCGGCGTCCCCCTGGAGCGCTGCCGCCACCTGCCCCAAAAAACCCGCGACGAGGTGGGGGACCCCAAATCCCTACGGGACCCCCCCGGTGTCCCCCGGTGTCCCCGTGTCACCCCCGGTGTCCCCATGTCACCCACGGTGTCCCCGTGTCACCCCCAGTGTCCCGGTGTCCCCATGTCCCCCCCTTTGTCCCCCTGGAGCGCTTCCGCCACCTGCCCCAAAAAACCCGCGACGAGGTGGGGGACCCCAAATCCCTACGGGACCCCCCCGGTGTCCCCCAGTGTCCCTGTGTCACCCCCAGTGTCCCTGTGTCACCCCCGGTGTTCCCATGTCACCCCCAATGTCCTGGTGTCCCCATGTCCCCACATCCCCCCACAGTGCTGCCGCCACCTGCCCCAAAAAACCCGCGATGAGGTGGGGGGACCCCAAATCCCAGCGGGACCCCCCCGATGTCCCCATATCCCCCCCGGTGTCCCTGTGTCACCCCCGGTGTCCCCGTGTCACCCCCGGTGTCCCCATGTCACCCCCCATGTCCCGGTGTCCCCACGTCCCCCTGGAGCGCTGCCGCCACCTGCCCCAAACAACCCGCGACGAGGTGGGGGACCCCAAATCCCAACGGGACCCCCCGGTGTCCCCCGGTGTCCCCGTGTCACCCCCTGGTGTCCCTGTGTCATCCCCGGTGTCCCCATGTCACCCCCAATGTCCTGGTGTCCCCATGTCCCCACGTCCCCCTGGAGCGCTGCCACCACCTGCCCCAAAAAACCCGCGATGAGGTGGGGGACCCCAAATCCCAACGGGACCCCCCGGTGTCCCCCGGTGTCCCTGTGTCACCCCCAGTGTCCCCATGTCACCCCAATGTCCCCCTGGAGCGCTGCCGCCACCTGCCCCAAAAAACCGTGATGAGGTGGGGGACCCCAAATCCCAGCGGGACCCCCCCATGTCCCCCGGTGTCCCTGTGTCACCCCCAGTGTCCCCGTGTCCCCCCCTTTGTCCCCCTGGAGCGCTGCCGCCACCTGCCCAAAACCTCCGGGCTGAGGTGGGGGACCCCAAATCCCAATGGGACCCCCCCATGTCCCCTGGTGTCCCTGTGTCCCCCTGGTGTCCCCATGTCACCCCCGGTGTCCCCATGTCACCCTCGGTGTCCCCGTGTGATCCCCAGTGTCCCGGTGTCCCCATGTCCCCACATCCCCCAGAGCGCTGCCGCCACCTGCCCCAAAAAACCCGCGACGAGGTGGGGGACCCCAAATCCCTACGGGACCCCCCGGTGTCCCCCGGTGTCCCCGTGTCACCCCCGGTGTCCCCATGTCACCCCCAATGTCCCCATGTCCCCCGCTTTGTCCCCCTGGAGCGCTGCCGCCACCTGCCCCAAAACCTCCGGGATGAGGTGGGGGACCCCAAATCCCAATGGGACCCCCCCATGTCCCCCCCGGTGTCCCCATGTCCCCCTGATATCCCCACATCCCCTTGGTGTCCCCATATCCCCTCAGTGTCCCCATATCCCCCCTGGTGCCCCCCCCGGTGTCCCCAAACGACCCCACTGGGGTCGGGGTCCCCCAGCCCCTGACCCCCCCCCGTTTTGGGGTCTGCCCCCCCCAGATGTCCCCATATCCCCCCCATGTCCCCACATCCCCGTATCCCCAGTGTCCCCATATCCCCCTGGTGTCCCCCCAGTGTCCCCACACGTCCCCATTGGGGTCGGGGTCCCCCAGCCCCTGACCCCCCCCTGTTTTGGGGTCTGCCCCCCCCAGGTGTCCCCATATGCCCCCCGTATCCCCGCTGATGTCCCCATATCCCCATGTCCCTATATCCCCCCCGGTGTCCCCACATCCCCCCAGTGTCCCCACACGTCCCCATTGGGGTCGGGGTCCCCCAGCCCCTGACCCCCCCTGTTTTGGGGTCTGCCCCCCCCAGGTGTCCCCATATCCCCCCCATGCCCCCCCCTGGTGTCCCCTTGCCCCCCCGGTGTCCCCACACGTCCCCATTGGGGTCGGGGTCCCCCAGCCCCTGACCCCACCCCCGTTTTGGGGTCTGACCCCCCCCTGTTTTGGGGTCTGCCCCCCCCCAGGTGTCCCCACATCCCCCCGGTGTCCCCACACGTCCCCATTAGGGTCGGGGTCCCCCAGCCGCTGACCCCCCCCGTTTTGGGGTCTGCCCCCCCCAGGTGTCCCCACATTCCCCCTGGTGTCCCCACATCCCCCCGGTGTCCCCACACGTCCCCATTGGGGTCGGGGTCCCCCAGCCGCTGACCCCCCCCATTTTGGGGTCTGCCCCCCCCCATTTTGGGGTCTGACCCCCCCCCGTTTTGGGGTCTGCCCCCCCCCAGGTGTGCACGCAGCTGCTGCGCCTGTGCCTGCGGGAGCTGCTGGAGTTCCGCCTGCTGCAGAGCGACCCCAACTGGGCCAACTTCCTCTACGACGCCCCCCGGCACCGCGTGAGCGCGGCCCCATAACGGGCTGACCCTAAAAAGGGGGGGGGTGACCCCAAAAGGGGGGGTGACACTAAAAGGGGGGGTGACCCCAAAAAGGAAACCTGGTGTGAAATGGGGAGTGTGGGGCTAAATGGGAGCTGTGACCCTAAAAAGGGGGGCTGACCCTAAAAGGGGGGGTGACACTAAAAGGGGGGGTAACACTAAAAGGGAGTCTGACCCTAAAAGGGGGTCTGAACCTAAAAGGGGGGCTGACCCTAAAAAGTGGGGTCTGACCCCAAAAGGGGGGGTGACCCTAAATAGGAACCATGACCCTAAAAAGGGGGGCTGACCCTAAAAGGGGGGGTGACCCCAAAAGGGGGGGTGACCCCAAAAGGGGGGGTGACACTAAAAGGGGGGGTGACCCCAAAAAGGAAAGCTGGTGTGAAATGGGGAGTGTGGGGCTAAATGGGAGCCGTGAGCCTAAATAAGGAGTCTGACCCTAAAAGGGAGGCTGACCCTAAAAGGGAGGCTGACCCCAAAAGGAAACCCAGCCCTAAATAAGGAGCCTGGCCCTAAATAGGAACCATGAACGTAAATAAGGAGTCTGGGCCTAAAAGGGAGTCTGACCCTAAATAGGAACCATGACCCTAAAAAGGGGGGCTGACCCTAAAAGGGGTCTGACCCTAAAAGGGGGGTGACACTAAAAGAGGGCCCGACCCCAAAAAGGAAACCTGGTGTGAAATGGGGGGTGTGGGGCTAAATGGGAGCTGTGAGCCTAAATAAGGAGCCTGACCCTAAATAGGAACCATGACCCTAAAAAGGGGGGCTGACCCTAAAAGGGGTCTGACCCTAAAAGGGGGGTGACACTAAAAGAGGGCCTGACCCCAAAAAGGAAACCTGGTGTGAAATGGGGAGTGTGGGGCTAAATAGGAGCTGTGAGCCTAAATAAGGAGCCTGGCCCTAAAAGGGAGTCTGACCCTAAAAGGGAGGCTGACCCCAAAAGGAAACCCAGCCCTAAATAAGGAGCCTGGCCCTAAATAGGAACCATGAACATAAATAAGGAGTCTGGCCCTAAAAGGGAGTCTGACCCTAAATAGGAACCATGACCCTAAAAAGGGGGGCTGACCCTAAATGGGAGTCTGACCCTAAATGGGAGTCTGACCCCAAAAAGGAAACCTGGTGTGAAATGGGGAGTGTGGGGCTAAATGGGAGCTGTGAGCCTAAATAGGAACCATGACCCTAAAAGGGAGTCTGACCCTAAAAGGGAGTCTGACCCTAAATAAGGATCCTGGCTCTATAACGGAGTCTGACCCTAAATAAGAAGCCTGGCCCTAAAAGGGAGTCCAACCCTAAATAGGGGACCCGGCCCTAAATAAGGACCCTGACCCGAAAAGGGAGATTGATCCTATATAGGAAACATGACCCTAAATGGGGATCCCAACCCTAGATAGGACCCATGACCCTAAAAGGGAGGCCTGACCCTAAAAGGGAGGCCTGACCCTAAAAGGGGGCCCCAACCCTATAACCATGTCCCCCCCCCCAGATGACCCTCCTGGACTTCGGGGCGAGCCGCTCTCTGGACAAGGACTTCACCGACCACTACGTCGAGGTACGGGGCCCCCCAAAAGAAAAAAGCCTTTTTGACCCCCCAAAAACCCTTTTTGACCCAAAAAAAACCCTGTTTGACCCAAAAAAAAACCTTTTTGACCCAAAAAAAACCTTTTTGACCCCCCCAAAAAACTTTTTTTCCCAAAAAAAACCTTTTTGACCCCAAAAAACCCTTTTTGACCCAAAAAAGCCCCTTTTTGACCCAAAAAAAACCTTTTTGACCCCCCAAAAACCCTTTTTGACCCAAAAAAAAACTTTTTGACCCCCCAAAAAACCTTTTTGACCCCAAAAAAAACCTTTTTGACCCAAAAACCCCCTTTTTTACCCCCCCAAAAAAACCTTTTTGACCCGAATACCCCTTTTTGACCCCAAAAAACCCTTTTTAACCCAAAAAAAACCTTTTTGACCCAAAAAAAAAACCTTTTTGACCCAAAAAAACCCTTTTTGACTCCCCCAAAAAAAACTTTTTGACCCCAAAATAACCTTTTTGACCCCAAAAAAAACCTCTTTGACCCAAAAACCCCCTTTTTGACCCCCCCAAAAAAACCTTTTTGACCCGAATACCCCTTTTTGACCCCAAAAAACCCTTTTTAACCCAAAAAAAACCTTTTTGACCCCAAAACCCCCTTTTTGACCCCAAAAAAACCTTTTTGACCCCAAAACCCCCTTTTTGACCCCCCCAAAAAAACCCTTTTTGACCCCAAAAAAACTTTTTGACCCAAAAACCCCCTTTTTGACCCCAAAAAAACCCTTTATTCCCCCCCCAGGTGATGCGGGCGGCGGCGGACGGGGACCGGGCCAAGGTGCTGCGGGAATCCCGAAACCTCAAATTCCTCACGGGCTACGAGAGCAAGGTGGGGCTGGGGGGGGCTTTTAGGGTCGGGGGGGGGCACACCCCATATAGGGGATCCCTTTGGGGGCGCTGACCCCCCCCCAATTCATTTTACTCCCCCCCATTTATTTTAGGGGCTTTATGGGGGGGCTTTTGGGGTGGAATGGGGTGCGCCCCGCTATGGGGATCTATGGGGGATGGGGTTTTTGGGGGGGAATTTTGGGGTCGGGGGGGGGGCACACCCCATATAGGGGATCCCTTTGGGGTCGCTGACCCCCCCCCAATTCATTTTACCCCCCCCATTTTTTTTAGGGGCTCATTGGGGGGGCTTTTGGGGTGGAATGGGGTGCTCCCCGTTATAGGGGATCTATGGGGGATGGGTTTTTGGGGGGGGCTTTTGGGGTCGGGGGGAGCATACCCCATATAGGGGCCCTCTGGGGGGGGCTTTTGGGGTAGAGGAGGGGTTTTTGGGGTCAAGGGGGGCCTTTTGGGGTTTGGGGGGGCTTTTGGGGTTGGGGGGTCTCACCCCTCGATAGGAGCCCTATGGGGGGGGGGCTTTTGGGTTCAAGGGGGGCTTTTGGGGTTGGGGGGGGCTTTTGGGGTTTGGGGGGGCTTTTGGGTTTTGGGGGGGCTTTTGGGGTTGGGGGGCTTTTGGGATGGAGGAGGGCGACCCCATTATAGGGGCTCTGTAGGGGAGAGGCTTTTGGGGCTTGGGGGGAGTTTTTTGGGGTTTGGGGGGGCTTTTGGGGTTGGGGGGTGCACCCCTCTATAGGGGCTCTATGGGGGGGCCTTTTGGGGTCTGGGGGGGCTTTTGGGGTCGAGGGGGGCCTTTTGGGGTTTGGGGGGGCTTTTGGGGTTGGGGGGTGCACCCCTCTATAGGGGCTCTATGGGGGGGCCTTTTGGGGTCTGGGGGGGCTTTTGGGGTCGAGGGGGGCCTTTTGGGGTTGGGGGAAGGCTTTTGGGGTTGAGGGGTGCACCTCTATATAGGGGCTCTGGGGGGGGCTTTTGGGGTTGGGGAGCCTCACCCCTCTATAAGACTTCTATAGGGGGGGCTTTTGGGGTTTGGGGGGGCTTTTGGGGTTGGGGAGCCTCACCCCTCGATAGGAGCTCTGGGGGGGTCTTTTGGGGTCGAGGAGGGTCTTTTGGGGTCAAGGGGGGCTTTTGGGGTTGGGGGGGGTTGCACCCCTATATAGGGGCTCTGGGGGGGCCTTTTAGGGTTTGGGGGCGCTTTTGGGGTTGGGGAGCCTCATCCCTCTATAAGACCTCTATGGGGGGGCCTTTTGGGGTTTGGGGGGGCTTTTGGGGTTGGGGTGCTTTTGGGATGGTGATCCCATTATAGGGGCTCTGTAGGGGAGAGGCTTTTGGGGTTGGGGGGCCTCACCCCTCTATAAGACCTCTATGGGGGGGCCTTTTGGGGTTTGGGGGCGCTTTTGGGGTTGGGGAGCCTCACCCCTCAATAGGACCTCTATGGGGGGGGGGGGGGTGCTGACCCCTTTTCCCCCCCTTTTTAATTTTATTTTTTTCCCCTCTTTTCGGGGCCAGGAGATGGAGGAGGCGCACGTGGAGGCGGTGCTGCTGCTGGGGGAGCCCTTCTCGGCGGGGGGGCTTTGGGATTTCGGGGCGCAGCGCACGGCCCCCCGCCTGCGGGCGCTGCTCCCCCGCCTGCTGCGCCAGCGCCTGGTGCCCCCCCCCGCCCAGAGCCTGGCCCTGCACCGCAAACTGGCGGGGGCTTTCCTGGCCTGCGCCCACCTGGGGGGGCGCGTCCCCTGCCGAGACGTCTTCGAGGAGCACTACGGGCGCTACTGGGGGCGCCCCAAATAAACTGGGGGGGACCCCAAATTAATTGGGGGCACCCCAAATAAATTGGGGGGGGGCTGGAGAAGGGGGGAAAGGGGGGGCTGCGCGTCCCCAGCGGGCAATAAAGGGTTAATGGTTCCCGATTGGTGAGTTGTGGGGGGAGTTTTTTCCAAAAATGGGGGAAAAAATTTTCCCAAAAAGGGGGGGATTTTTACCCAAAAAGGGGGAAATTTACCAAAAAAAGGGAGGATTGTTACCCAAAAAAGGGGACTTTTTCCTAAAAAGGAGGGAATTGTTCCCAAAAAGGGGGATTTTTTCCCCCCACAAAGGGGAGTTGTCCCCAAAATGGGGAGTTTTTCCCAAAAAGGGAGAAACTCTTACCAAAAAATGGGGAATTGTTACCAAAAAGGGGGAATTTATCCCAAAAAAGGGGGAACTTTCCAAAAAAAGGGGGAATTGTTACCCAAAAGGGGGGATTTTTCCCTAAAAAGGGGGAATTGTTACCCAAAAAGGGGGAATTGTTCCCCAAAAAAGGGGAATGTTTCCCAAAAAACAGGGAATTGTTCCCGAAAAACAGGGAATTGTTCCCAAAAAAGGAGGAATTGTTACAAAAAAATGGGGAATTGTGACCAAAAGGGGGGTGTTGTTCCCAAAAAGGGGGAATTTTCCCCAAAAAGGGGGATTTTTTCCCCAAAAGGGGGGGAGTTGTCCCCTGCCGAGACGTCTTCGAGGAGCACTATGGGCGCTACTGGGGGCGCCCCAAATAAATTGGGGGGACCCCAAATTAATTGGGGGCACAGCAAATTAATTGGGGGGGGGGCTGGAGAAGGGGGGAGGTGTGAAAGGGGGGGCTGCGCGTCCCCAGCGGGCAATAAAGGGTTAATTGTTCCCGATTGGTGAGATGTAGGGGGAGATTTTTCCAAAAAAGGAGGAAATTTTCCCAAAAAGGGGGAATTCTTCCCCAAAAGGGGGAAATTTACCAAAAAAGGGAGGATTGTTACCCAAAAAAGGTTTTTTTTTCCTAAAAAGGAGGGAATTGTTCCCAAAAAGGGGGATTTTTCCCCCCAGAAGGGGGAGTTTTTCCCCCAAAGGAGGGAGTTTTTCCCCCAAAGGGAGAAACTCTTACCAAAAAATGGGGAATTGTTACCAAAAAGGGGGAATTTATCCCCAAAAAGGGGGAAATTTCAAAAAAAAGGGGGAATTGTTACAAAAGGGGGGACTTTTCCCTAAAAAGGGGGAATTGTTCCCCAAAAAAGGGGAATGTTTCCCAAAAAACAGGGAATTGTTCCCAAAAAAGAGGAGTTGTTCTCAAAAAAGGAGGAATTATTTCCCAAAAAAATGGGAAATTGTTACCAAAAGGGGGGAGTTGTTCCCCAAAAAGGGGGAATTTTTTCCCAAAAAGGTGGGAATTGTCCCCAAAAGGGGGAATTTTTTCCCAAAAAGGAGGAATTGTTCCCAAAAATGGGGAGTTTTTCCCCAAAAAAAGGTAAATTTTCCCCAATAATGGGGAACTTTTCCCAAAAACGTGGGAATTGTCCCCAAAAGGGGGAATCTGGCCTTATTTTTAGGGGTCCCATTTTGGGGCTGGATTCCCTGTTTTGGGGTCTCCCAGACAGGGACCAGACAGAGGGGGCGTGGTCAATATGCAAATTAAGGGGTGGTGATTTGCATAACCCCGCCCATCCACCCACTGGACTCGCGCATCGCAATGGGGTGGGGAGCGGGCGTGGCCATATTTGCATATTCATGAGCGCGCAGCCAATAGGAGCGGGCGCCGCCGGGTGGGGAGGGGAGGAGGCGAGCGGGGCCGGCCGGAGCCGAATGAATCCGAACGGAGCCGAACGGAACCGAAGGGACCCGAACGGAGCCGAACGGGCCCAAGCGGAGCCGAACGGAGCCGAACGGAACCGAAGGGACCCGAACGGAGCCGAACGGGCCCAAGAGGAGCCGAACGGAGCCGAAGGGATCCGAAAGGAGCCGAGCGGAGCCGAACGGAGCCGAGCCCCGAGCGCTGCGGCGGGGTAAGGCTGAGCCCCCCCCCCGGAGGGGTTTGGGGGGGGGGGGTCACAGTTTTTTGGGGAGGGGGTCTTGAAGGAGGGGGGGGCACGCGTGGGGGCTCAGGGGGCTCGGAGGGGGGGGGCTGGGGGGTTCTAGGGGGGGTCCCAGGACCCCCAGAGGGGTTGGGGGGGCACAAATAAGGGGGGGGGGCGCACAAATAATTGGGGGGGCAAAAATTAGGGGGGGGGGGCAAAAATAAATAAGGGGGGGGCAAAAATAAGGGAGGGTAAAAAAAAATAGGGGGCATCTATAAATTATTTTCCCTCCCCCGTTCTGCTGGGCTCTTGTGCAAGGCCCTCGTGCAAGGCGTGCACAGCCCTGGTGCACAGCGTGCAAAAGCCTCGTGAGGGCCCCTTCGTGTGTGCAGCCCTCGTGCAAGACGTGCAAAGCCCTCGTGCAAGCCACGCGGGGCATTATGCAAGCTCCTTGTGCAAAGCGTGCAAGCTCCTTGTGCAAGATGAGCAGCATCCTAGTGCAAGCCACGCGGGCCTTCGTGCAAGCAAAGCGTGCAACGTCCTTGTGCAAGACCCTCTTGCAAGACCTTCATGCGAGTCGTGCAAGCTCCTCGTGCAAGGCATACAGTGCCCTCGTGCAAGCCACACGGGGTGTCGTGCAAGCTCCTCGTGCGAGGCGTGCAGCGTCCTCATGCAAGACCCTCGTGCAAAGCGTGTGAGCTCCTTGTGCAAAGCATGCCAGTTCCTCGTGCAAGGCGTGCAACGTCCTCGTGCAAGGCGTGCAACACCCTCGTGCAAGGCGTGCAACACCCTTGTGCGAGACCTTCGTGCAAGATGTGCAACGTCCTCGTGCAAGGTGTGCAGCGCCCTCGTGCAAGGCCTCGTGCAAGCTCCTCGTGCAAGGCCCCGTGCAATACACGGCCCTAGAGCCCCCCCCCCACCCCCCACCCTCCCGTTTCTCGTCTGCTTAATGGGGTTTGGGGGGGGGCGGGGGGTTATGGGGGGGTCTGGGGGGGGCTATGGGGGGGCTATAGGGGGTGGGGGGGCTATGGGGGGGTTATAGGGGATGGGGGGTTATGGGGGAGTTATAGGGGGGTTATAGGGGGGGTTATAAGGGGTGGGGGGGTCATAGGGGGTGTATGGGGTTATGGGGGGGGTCCTAGAGGGATCTATGGGATTGGGGGGGGTCTATGGGGTTGGGGGATCTATAGGGGTCTGGGGGGATTTATGGGGTCAGGAGAGGGGTCTATGGGGTCTGGGAGGGGTCTATAGGGTTGGGGGAAATTTATGGGGTCAGGGGGGTCCTATGGGGTCTGGAAGGGGTCTATAGGGTTGGGGAGGATTTATGGGATCGGGGGGGGTCTATGGGGTCTGGGGGGGATCTGTAGGGTCAGGGGTGTCTATGGGGTTTGGGGGGGGATTTATGGGGTCGGGGGGGTCCTATGGGGTCTGGGAGGGGTCTATGGGAGGGGTCTATGGGGTCGGGGGGGGATTTATGGGGTCTGGGGGGGAGATCCCATCCGGGAGGGGTCCCACTCGGGGGGGGGGGGGGGGGGACACTCGGAGCGGGGGGGGCTCCGTGGGCTTCCCACGCGTGGCGGCGGGGGGGGGGCCGGGCCTCCATTTCCCAGGATCCGGGGCGTGGGGAGGGCTCAGCCGCCCGCACCGGCCCCGGCCCCGGCCCCGGCCCCGGCCCCGGCCCCGGTCCCGGTCCCGGTCCCGGTCCCGGTCCCGGTCCCGGTCCCGGCGGAGCCCCCGGAGGATGAGCGAGGCACCGGGGGCATGGCCGCGGCCGTGCACAACCCGCTGAAGGGGCGGCACCGGCACCGGGAACGGGAACGGGGACCGGGGATGGGACCGGGAACGGGGACGGCACCGGGAGAGGCACCGGACCGGGGATGGACCGGGAACGGGGATGGAAACGGCACCGGCACCGGCACTGGGAACGGGGACCAGGAATGGGACCGGGAACCGGGAATGGAACCGGCACCGGGACCGGGGAATGGGAACCGGGACCGGGAACGGCACCGGGCACCGGCATTGGGAACGTGACCGGGGAATGGGACCGGGAACGGCACCGGGAGAGGCACCGGGAATGGCACCGGGACCGGGAACCGGGGAACGGGGATGGGAACCGGGGAATAGGAACGGGACCGGCACCGGCACCGGAACGGGAACCGGGAACGGCACCGGGAATGGCACCGAGACCGGGACCGGGAACCGGAGACCGGGAATGGGGACCAGGGAACGGGACCGGGACCGGGAACGGCACCGGGAGAGGCACCGGGAACGGGAACGGGGACTGGGGAACGGGATCGGCACCGGGAATGGCACCGGGACCGGGAACCGGGGATGGAACCGGGAACCGGGGAATAGGAATGGGAACGGGAATGGGGATGGGAAAGGAACGGGACCGGGCACCGGGCGCAGCACCGGGACCGGGAAGCGGGGACCGGGACCGGGGAACCGGCAACCGGGGAATGGGAACGGCACCGGGAATGGCACCGGGACCGGGACCGGGAACCGGGGAATGGGAACGGGGAACGGGAATAGAAGGGGACCGGGACCGGGAGTGGCACCGGGACCGGGCACCGGGGATGGCACCGGGACTGGGACCAGTTACCGGGAGTGGCACCGGGAACTGGGAGCGGTTCCGGGAACTGGGACCGGGCACCGGGACTGGGAGCAGGCAGCAGGGACCGGCACCGGCACCGGGGGTCCCCAAGGAATTGGGGGGCTGGGGGGGGGAGGGGGGGGGACACGGGGGTGTCGCTGTCTGGCGCCGTGTCCCCGGGGGGGGGGTGGCCCGGGGGTGTCACCGTCTGGTCCCCAAGTGTCCCCATGTCCTGGTGCTGGTGGCCCGGGGGGGGGGTCACTGCCCTGTCCCCAAATGTCCCCAAATGTCCCCAAATATCCAGGTGCTGGTGGCCCGGGGGGGTCACCACCGGTGTCCCCCTGTCCCCAGGTGTTGGTGTCCCGGGGGGGGTCACCGCCTTGTCCCCAAGTGTCCCCATGTCCCCAGGTCCAGGTATTGGTGTCCCGGGGGGGGGGGTCACCACCGGTGTCCCCATGTCCCCACGTCCAGGTATTGGTGACTGGGGGGGGGGGTCACTGCCCTGTCCCCAAATGTCCCCAAATATCCAGGTCTTAGTGGCCAGGGGGGGGTCACCACCGGTGTCCCCATGTCCCCAGATGTTGGTGTCCCGGGGGGGGGTCACCATTTGGTCCCCATGTCCCCAAGTCCAGGTGTTGATGGCTCGGGGGGGGGGGTCCCCACCTGGCCCCACGTGTCCCCACGCCCTGGTGGCAGCACCCACCGATGTCCCCCCCCCCCTCCGCCCCCCCCCCCCCCCCATTGTCACCCATCACCGGGGGGGGTCCCCACCCTGGGTGTGTGTTGGGGGGGGAGCCCCTTAACGCCCCCCCCATCATATAGCGAGGGGGGGGGGGCACAGGCAGCAGAGCCCCCTCCCCTCTTTGATTGACACCCCCGCCACCCAATCAGAGCCGGGGGGGGCGGGCCTTGGCCCGAGGCATGCTGGGAAATGTAGTCCCCAGCATCCCCCCCCCCCCCCCCCTTTGCCCTCCCCTCCCGGTATCGGTGGGGAGCGGGGGGGGGGGGGGGGGGGGGGGCGACAAAGGAAAAAGGGGGGGGGGGGGCACCGGGATTGGGGGGGGGGGGGGGCAGGGGGAGAGGAGGGGGGGGGGAGGGGGCTCCCTAGGAACCTCCCCGGGGGGGGGAGGGAAAAAAAAAAAAAAAAGAGGGGGGGGGACCCAGGCCTTGGGGGTGGGGGGGTGGGGGGGGGAGGTGCGGGGGGGGGGGGGGGGGGGGGGAGCGGGGCTGAACCCCGCCGCCCCCTCCCCGTGCCGGAGCGGCCCCGGCGGCGCAAAATGGCCACGGCGCTGCACAAACCCCTCAAATGGTGAGTGAGGGCTCGGGGCGGGACCCCCCCGGGACCCCCCCACCTGGAGAATATCCCCCCCCGAAACCCCCCCCCCCCCCCCCCGCCCCCATCCCCATCCCGGTAAAGGGCGGCTCCCCCCCACCCCCACCCCCCCCCCCCCCGGTACCGGCGGCAGGGTCCCGGTGGCAGCGATGGGGATGGAGGCTCCGGGATGGGGTGATGGAGGGGGGGGGGCACCGGTATCCGCCCCCCCACAACCCCCCCCTCACACCCCCAACCCCCCCCTCACACCCCCCAACCCCCCCCTCACACCCCCACCCCCTCCCTCCGGTCCCCCCCCCCTCCCTCCGGTCCCACCCCCCCCCGTCTCCGGTCCCCCCCCCCTCCCCAAACGGTTCCCGGCGCCCCCCCGCCGGCACCGGGACCCCCCCCCCCCCACCGGGGACCGTGCCCCCCCCCGACACTGCAGGGATTTTTTTTTTTTTTGGGGGGGGGGGGACACAATGGGGGAGGTGGGGACCTGGTCGCTGGGGGGGGGGTGGGATTTGGGGGGCCGGGGGGTTAGGGGGGGTGGGGAGAGGAGATGGGGGGGCTGCGATGGGGGCGGGGGGGGGTTGGGGACAGGAGGGTGGGGACCCCAGGTTGGGGACCACCTCCCCATCCCCATTATGGGGACATGGGGGGGAGGTCTGGGGGGGGTCTGGGGGCTTTTGGGGTGCGAGGTTGGGGACAGTGACAATGGGGACCACCTCCCCACCCACCTTATGGGGACATGGGGGGGGTCTGGGGGCTTTTGGGGCGCAAGGTTGGGGACAGGAGCATGGGGACCACCTCCCCATCCCCATTATGGGGGCGTGGGGAGGGTCTGGGGGTGTACGGGGGCTTTTGGGGTGCAAGACTGGGGACAGTGACAATGGGGACCACCTCCCCATCCACCTTGTTTGGATATGGGGGGGGTCTGGGGGCTTCTGGGGCGCAAGGTTGGGGACAGGACCATTGGGACCCCAGGTTGGGGACCATGGCGACCACCTCCCCATCCCCATTATGGGGACATGGGGGGGTCTGGGGGCTTTTGGGGTGCAAGGTTGGGGAGAGTGACAATGGGGACCACCTCCCTGTCCCCATTTTGGGGATATGGGGGGGGTCTGGGGGTGTCCGGGGGCTTTTGGGGTGTGAGGTTGGGGACAGGGCCATGGGGACCCCAGGTTGGAGACCATGGGGACCACCTCCCCATCCCCATTTTGGGGCCATGGGGTGGGTAATGGGGGCAGTCTGGAGGCTTTTGGGGCTCAAATTTGGGGACAGGGCCGTGGAGACCACCTCCCCGTCCCCATTTTGGGGACATGGGGGGGGGGGAGGGTCTGGGGGCCTTTTGGGACCTCAATTTGGTGCCAGCCCCCCAATTCGGGGCGCACACCCGGTGCGCCCACCCAACCCCTCTCCGGGATCCGGCGTTGGGGCTGGGATTTGGGGAGGTGGGTGCAGTCTGGCTGGGGTGAGGGCGGGTGAGGGGGGGTCCCACACACCCCCACGCCCCCCCACGCCCCCCCTTTTGCCCTGACACCCCCTCGCCGGCAGCCTGGGGGAGGAATTTTACCGCGAGGCCATCGAGCACTGCCGCAGCTACAATGCCCGGCTGTGCGCCGAGCGCAGCATGCGCCTGCCCTTCCTCGACTCGCAGACCGGCGTGGCGCAGAACAACTGCTACATCTGGATGGAGAAGACCCACCGGGGGCCCGGTGAGCCCCCCCCGGGATGGTCCTTGTCACCCCCCCCCTCCCCCCCCCAGCCCTTTGTCACCTCCCCGCCCCGTGTCGCCTCTAGGGACACCCCCCTTCTCCGAGCCAGGCAGGGGAATCCGGCCCTCGCGGGGGTCCCGTGCGCCCTGGGGTGGCACGGGGTGGCCGTGGGCACCACCATGGGCACCCCGCGGTGTCCCCAGGTACCCCATGGTGTCCCCAAGCACCCCACCATGTCCCCAGGCACCCCACGGTGTCCCCAAACACCCTATGGCCACCCCAACAGGTGTCCCAACACGTCCCCAGGCACCCCATGGTGTCCCCAGGTACCCCACGATGTCCCCAGGTACCCCATGGTGTCCCCAAGCACCCTATGGCCACCCCTACAGGTGTCCCACCATGTTCCCAGGCACCCCACCGTATCCCTAGGTACCCCATGGCCATCCCATGGTGTCCCCAGGTACCCCACAATGTCCCCAGGTACCCCACGGTGTCCCCAAACACCCTATGGCCACTCCAACAGGTGTCCCACCATGTTCCCAGGCACCCCAAGGTGTCCCCAGGAACCCCATGGTGTCCCCAAGCACCCTATGGCCACCCCTACAGGTGTCCCACCATGTTCCCAGGCACCCCACCATGTCCCCAGGTACCCCATGGCCACCACCATGGCCACCCCATGGTGTCCCCAGGTACCCCATGGTGTCCCCAAGCACCCCATGGCCAACACCATGGGCACCCCAAGGTGTCCCCAGGCATCCCAAGGTGTTCCCAGGTACCCCATGGCCACCCCAACAGGTGTCCCACCACGTCCCCAGGCACCCCAAGGTGTCCCCAGACACCCCACGGTGTCCCCAAGCACCCTATGGCCACCCCTACAGGTGTCTCAACGCATCCCCAGGCACCCCAAGGTGTCCCCAGGTACCCCAACATGTCCCCAGGCACCCCACGGTGTCCCCAGGTACCCCATGGTGTCCCCAAGCACCCCATGGCCACCCCTACAGGTGTCCCAATACATCCCCAGGCACCCCAAGGTGTCCCCAGGTACCCCACCATGTCCCCAGGTACGCCATGGCCACCCCAACAGGTGTCCCACCATGTCCCCAGGCACCCCAAGGTGTCCCCAAGCACCCCATGGTGTCCCCAAGTACCCCATGGTGTCCCCAGGCACCCCACGGTGTCCCCAAGCATCCCAAGGTGTCCCCAGGTATGCCATGGCCACCCCAACAGGTGTCCCACAGTGTCCCCAGGTACACCATGGGTGTCCCAACATGTCCCCAAGCACCCCACCATGTCCCCAGACACCCCACAGTGTCCCCAAGCACCCCACCATGTCCCCAGACACCCCACAGTGTCCCCAAGCACCCCAGGGATGCTCCATGAGGCTGGGTTCAGGGTTGCGGGGCTGCCTTTGGGGTTGGGGCTGGTGTCGGGGCTGGGGGCAGGGTCCAGGTTTAGGGGCAAGGTCTGGGTTTGGGGTTGTGGGCCAGGTTTGGGTTCAGGGTATTGGATTTAGGGTCAAGACTTTGGGTTTGGGGTCAAGACTTTGGGTTTAGGGTCAAGACTTTGGGCTTGGGGTCAAGACTTTGGGTTCGGGGGTCAAGACTTTGGATTTAGGGGTCAAGACTTCGGGTTTAGGGTCAAGATTTTGGGTTTAAGGGTCAAGACTTTGGGCTTGGGGTCAAGATTTTGGGTTTAGGGGTCAAGATTTTGGGTTTAGGGGTCAAGACTTTGAGTTTAGGGTCAAGATTTTGGGTTTAGGGTCAAGACTTTGGGTTTAGGGGTCAAGACTTCGGGTTTAGGGGTCAAGACTTCAGGTTTAGGGTCAAGACTTTGGGTTTAAGGGTCAAGACTTTGGGTTTGGGGTCAAGACTTTGAGTTTAGGGTCAAGACTTTGGGTTTGGGGGTCAAGATTTTGGGTTTAGGGGTCAAGATTTGGGGTTTAGGGGTCAAGATTTTGGGTTTAGGGCTCAAGACTTCAGGTTTAGGGTCAAGACTTTGGGTTTAGGGGTCAAGACGTTGGGCTTGGGGTCAAGACTTCGGGTTTAGGGGTCAAGACGTTGGGTTTGGGGGTCAAGACTTCGGGTTTAGGGGTCAAGACGTTGGGCTTGGGGTCAAGACTTTGGGTTTAGGGGTCAAGACGTTGGGCTTGGGGTCAAGACTTTGGGTTTAGGGGTCAAGATTTTGGGTTTAGGGGTCAAGGCTTCGGGTTTAGGGGTCAAGACTTCGGATTTAGGGTCAGGGTATTGGGTTTAGGGTTAAGACTTTGGGTTTAGGGGTCAAGACTTTGGGCTTGGGGTCAAGATTTTGGGTTTAGGGGTCAAGACTTCGGGTTTAGGGTCAAGACATTGGGTTTAGGGGTCAAGACTTTGGGCTTGGGGTCAAGACTCTTGGACGGGCTCAAGGCCTCCAGTTGCCTCCCATCCCCTGGGGCTCAGCGGGGGTGGGCAGCGGGGCTCCGGGACAATATTAGGGTGGGGGTCCGGGTCTTGGGGGTGGGGGTCCGGGCCCGGTGGGGGCCGTGGCGAGCGCGGGGCTCCCCCAGGCCTGGCCCCAGGGCAGATCTACACCTACCCCGCGCGCTGCTGGCGCAAGAAGCGGCGGCTCAACATCCTGGAGGACCCCCGGCTGCGACCCTGTGAGTTTGGGGGTTTGGGGTGGGAGGGGAGGGTCCCGGGGTGGGGGGGGGGTCTCGTCCTCTTTTCCCATCCCCTTTTTCCTCCCACCCCCCCCCCCAGACTGCGAGGCGCCCCTGAAGAAGGAGGGGGGGCTCCCCGAGGGGCCGGTGCTGGAGGCGCTGCTCTGCGCCGAGCCCGGCGACAAGAAGACGGAGCTCAAGGAGGAGGAGGCGGCGCTCGACTGCCAGGTCCGTCCGTCCGTCCGTCTGTCCGTCCGTCTGTCCGTCTGTTTGTCCGTCTGTTTGTCCGTCCGTCCGTCTGTCTCCGCTGCCCGCTTCCCCGTCCGTCTGTCCGTCCCGCCCGTCCTTCTGCCTGCCCATCCGCTTGGCCTACCCCATCCGTCTGTCCGTCTGTCTGTCCGTCCGTCCGTCCGTCTGTCCCTGCTGCCCGCTTCCCCATCCGTCCGTCTGTCCGTCCCGTCTGTACTTCTGCCTGCCCATCCTCTTGGCCTACCCCATCCGTCCGTCTGTCTGTCTGTCCGTCCGTCCGTCTGTCTGTCTGTCCGTCCGTCCGTCCGTCTGTCTGTCCATCCGTCCGTCTGTCCGTCCGTTCCCTGTGCCTGCTTCCCCAGCCCTCTGTCCGTCCGTCCATCCATCCGTCCCGTCCGTCCCTCTGCCTGCCCATCCGCTTGGCCTCCCCCCTGTCCGTCCGTCCGTCCGTCCGTCCGTCTTGTCTGACCGTCTGTCCGTCCGTCTGTCTGTCCGTCCGTCTGTCCGTCCGTCTGTCTGTCCATCCATCTGTCCATCCGGGCTATCCCAGCCATTCCTTTGTCCATCCGTCCATCTGTCCGCCCATCCTTTCCTCCGGTCCGTCCGTCCGTCCGTCCCCGTGTCCATCTGTGTGTCCCCGTGTCCGTGTGTCCGTCTGTCCCTGTGTCCGTCTGTCCGTCCGTGTGTCTGTCTGTCCCCGTGTCCATCTATGTGTCCCTGTGTCTGTGTGTCCATCCGTCCCCGTGTCTGTCCCTGTGTCCCCGTGTCCGTCCGTCCATCCCCATGTCCATCCATGTGTCCCCATGTCCGTCTGTCTGTCCGTCCCTGTGTCTGTCCCCGTGTCTGTCTGTCTGTCCCCGTGTCCCCGTGTCTGCCCGTCCGTCTGTCCGTCCCTGTGCCCGTCTGTCTGTCCCCATGTCCCTGTGTCTGTCCGTCCATCCCCGTGTCCCCGTGTCCATCCATCTGTCTGTCCCCATGCCTGTCTGTCTGTCCACCCCCATGTCCCCATGTCCGTCCATCCGACTGTGTGTCCGTCCGTCCCCGTGTCCCCGTGTCTGTCTGTCCGTCCGTCCATGTGTCTCCGTGTCCGTGTGTCCATCCGTCCCCGTGTCCATCCCTATGTCCCCGTGTCCATCTGTCCATCCCCGTGTCCCCGTGTCCGTCCGTCCGTCCCCGTGTCCGTCCGTCCGTCCGTGACCCGGCTCCTTGCAGAAGCCGCCCCCCGGGGACTTCCCGCACGAGCTGGAGGGGGACGAGCTGGAGGACGACACCCCCAGGAGGAAAAACAAGGCCAAGGGCAAGGTGGTGGCACGGGGGGGGACCCCATAGGGACATGGGGACCCCATAGGAATAAGGGTGGGGGGGGCATAAGGACAAGGGGGGGGGGTTATAGGGACAAGGGGAGGGCAATAGGTACAGGGGGACCCCATAGGGACAAGGGGGGGGGCCCACAAGGGACAAGAGGGGGCCCATAGGGACAATGAGGGGGACCCTATAGGGACAAGGGGGGTCCATAGGGTCAAGGGGGGGCCCCATAGGGATGGGGGGAGACCCTATAGGGACAAGGGGACTCCAAGGGGACAAGGGGGGACCCCATAGGGTCAAGGGGGGGTCCTATAGGGAAAAAGGGGGGGGGGGGGCAAGGAGACAAATGGACCCCATGGGGACAAGAGGGGGGCCCTATAGGGACAAGGTGACCCCATAGGGACAAGGGGGGGGCCCTATAGGGGCAAGGGGGGACCCTATAAGGACAAGGGGACCCCATAGGGACAAGGAGGGGGGCATAGGGACAAAGGGGGACCCTATAGGGGCAAGGGGGGGGCTCTATAGGGACAAGGGGACCCCATGGGGACAAGGGGAGACCCTATAGGGACAAGGGGAGACCCTATAGGGTCAAGGAGACCCCATAGGGACAAGGGGGGGCCCTATAGGGACAAGGGGAGACCCTGTAGGGGCAGAGGGACCCCATAGAGACATAGGGGGAGCCTTATAGGGACAAAGGGGGACCCTATAGGGACAAGGGGACCCCATGGGGGGGGGGTCTCACCCCTTCCTGTGCCCCCCCCCCCCCCAGGCTTACGGCATCGGGGCCATGCGCAAGCGGCAGGACGCGGCCACGCTGGAGGACAGGGACAAGCCCTACGTGTGTGACAGTGAGTGGCACAGCGGGGGGGGGTCATTGGGAGGAGGGGGGGCACCCTAAGGACCCCCCCCCATATTTTTTTTGTTTCCCCCCCCAAAAAAAAGTCTGCGGGAAGCGCTACAAGAACCGCCCGGGGCTGAGCTACCACTACACCCACACCCACCTGGCCGAGGAGGAGGGGGAGGACGGCGCCGAGCGGCCCCCCCTGCCCTTCCACCGCAAGAACAACCACAAGCGTGAGCGCCGGGGGGGGGCTGGGGGGGGTACAGTTAATAATGGGGGGTCCTGAGCCCGTCCCGGGGGGTTCGGAGACAGCCCCAGGGGGGCTTTGACCCATTTCTGGGGGTCCTGGGGGGGCTCTGGGGGGCTCTGGGGGGGCCCTGACCCTCTCCCAGGGGGTCCTGGGGGGGCCTGACCCTGTCCTGGGGGTCCTGGGGGGGTCCTGAGCCAGCCCAGGGGGGCTTTGACCCATTTCTGGGGGTCCTGGGGGGTCCTGGTGGGGTCCTGAGCCAGCCCAGGGGTCCTGGGGGGGGCCTGACCCATTTCTGGGGGTCCTGGGGGGGTCCTGAGCCCGTCCCGGGGGGTTTGGAGACAGCCCCAGGGGGGCTTTGACCCATTTCTGGGGGTCCTGGGGGGGCTCTGGGGGGGCCCTGACTCCGCCCTGGGGGTCCTGGGGGGGTCCTGAGCCAGCCCAGGGGGTCCTGGGGGGGTCCTGAGCCCGTCCCGGGGGGTTCGGAGACAGCCCAGGGGGGCTTTGACCCATTGCTGGGGGTCCTGGGGGGGCTCTGGGGGGGCCCTGACCCTGTCCTGGGGGTCCTGGGGGGGTCCTGAGACAGCCCAGGGGGTCCTGGGGGGGCTCTGGGGGGGCCCTGACCCTGTCCTGGGGGGTTTTGGGGGGGTCCTGAGCCAGCCCAGGGGGGCTTTGACCTATTTCTGGGGGTCCTGGGGGGGCTCTGAGGGCGTCCTGACCCTCTCCCAGGGGGTCCTGGGGGGTCCTGAGCCAGCCCGGGGGGTCCTGGGGGGGTCCTGAGGGGGCCCTGACTCTGTCCTGGGGGGTCCTGGGGGGGTCCTGAGCGAGCCCAGGGTATCCTGGCCCCATCCGGGGGGGTTCTGGGGGGGTCCTGACCCTGTCCTGGGGGTCCTGAACCCATCCCGGGGGGTCCTGAGCAAGCCCAGGGGGTCCTGGGGGGGCCCTGGCTCTGTCCTGGGGGGTCTTGGGGGGCTCTGGGGGGCCCTGACCCATCCTGGGGGGGTCCTGAGCCAGCCCAGGGGGTCCAGAGGGGGTCCTGGGGGGGTCCTGACCCAGCCCAGGGGGATCTGGGGGGGTCCTGAGCCAGCCCAGGGGGTCCTTGACCCATTTCTGGGGGTCCTGGGGGGGCCCTGACCCTGTCCTGGGGGGTCCTGGGGGGTCCTGGGGGGGTCCTGAACCCGTTCTGGGGGTCCTGGGGGGGTCCTGGCCCCACCCTGGGGGGGCCTCCCAGGAATTTTACATGGGGGGGGCTCAATTTTAGGGGGAGGGGCTCAATATCAAGGGGGGGGAGGCTCAATATCAAGGGGGGGGGGCTCATTATCAAGGGGGGGGGGGGGCTCAATTTTAGGGGGAGGGGCTCAATATCAAGGGGGGGGAGGCTCAATATCAAGGGGGGGGGGCTCATTATCAAGGGGGGGGGCTCAATTTTAGGGGGAGGGGCTCAATTTTAAGGGGGGGGGGCTCAGCACCCAGCTCCCCCCCCCCATCTCCTCATCTCCAGCTGATTTTCCATGGGGGGGGGGGCTCAATTTTAAGGGGGGGGGGCTCAATTTTAAGGGGGAGGGGCTCAATTTTAAGGTGGGGGGGGGTGACGAGGTGGGGGGGGGGGGGGGGGGGCTCATTCCCAGCCCCCCCCCCCCATCTCCCCATCACCAGCCGGTTTCCATGGCAACCTGTGCGCGAGGCACACAAAGAGCTGGGTGCGCCGGGGGGGGGGGGGGGGGGGGAGAGGCGGGGGGGGGGCGTCCCCACCCCCACCCAGACAATGTTGGGGGGGGGGGGGGGGGCTTAATTTTAATTATTTTTTTTTTCTTCCCCCCCCCCCCCCCCCCAGAGTTTTACAAAGAATTGAATTGGGTCCCCGAAAACCAGCGCCGGCACACAGGTACCCCCCCCTCCCCCCCCCCTTTAATTATTTATTGGGGGGGGGGCGTTAATTAATTAGGGGGGGGGGGTCTCCGTGGGGATGGGGGGGTCGTTGGTGGGGGGGGGGGAGTTAGTATTGGGGGTGGGGGGTCGTTAATCAGGGGGCGTTAGCAAGGGGGGGGAGCTAATTAGTGAGGGGGGGGTCATTAGAGATTGGGGGGGGTCATTAGTGATTGGGGGGGGGGTTGTTAGCCAAAGGGGGGGGGCTAATTAGCAAATGGGGGGGCATTAATTATTGGGGATCGTTAATTATTAGGGGTTATTAGTGCTGGGGGGGGCTCGTTAGCAGGAGGGATTTATTGGGGGGGTCATTAGCAAGTGGGGGGTCATTAGAAAGGGGGGGTCATTAAATAGGAAGCTCATTAAGTAGGGGGCTCATAATAAAAGGGGGGGGCTCCTTAGAAGGGGGGGCTCATTATAAAAGGGGGGGGGCTCATTAGAAAAGGGGGGGGGTTAATTAGCAAGGGGGGGTCATTAGAAAGGGGGAGGGGTAATTAGCAAGGGGGGGTCATTAGAAAAGGGGGGGCTCATTAAATAGGCTGCTCATTAAATAGGGGGCTCATTATAAAAGGGGGGGGCTCATTAGAAAGGGGGAGGGGTAATTAGCAAGGGGGGAGTCATTAGAAAAGGGGGGGGCTAATTAGCAAGGGGGGGGCTCATTATAAATTGGGGGGGTCTAATTATAAGATAGGGGGACTCATTATAAAATGGGGGGGTCATTAAATAGGGGGGGTCATTAAATAGGGGGGGCTCATTTTAAAATAGGGGGGGCTCATTATAAAATAGGGGGTCTAATTATAAAATGGGGGCTCATTATAAATTGGGGGGGTTCATTAAATGGGGGGGGCTCATTATTAAAATTGGGGGGCTCATTATAAAATTGGGGGGCTCATTATTAAAAGGGGGGGGCTCATTATTAAAAGGGGGGGGGGCCACATTCAATAGGGAGGCTCATTAACCAGGCAGCTCATTAGCAGGGCGATTATTCCAGGAGCTGGGGGGGGGGTCATTAATTATTTATTTTTTTTTTTTGGGGGGGGGGGGGGTCTGGGTGCCCCCCCCCGGCCCCCCAGCGCTGACCCCGGCCTCTCTCTGCTGCCTTCCAGCCCGGAAAGCGCCGGACGGCTCGGTGATACCGACCGGGTATTGTGATTTCTGTCTAGGCGGCGCCAAGAAAACCGGCTGCCCCGAGGACCTCATCTCCTGCGCCGACTGCGGACGCTCCGGTCAGGCCCCTTGCACGCCCGCCCCTTGCACGCCTGCCCCTTGCACACTCGCCTCTTGCACACTCGCCCCTTGCACACTCGCCCTTTGCATGCCCACCTCTTGCACGCCCACCTCCTCCACGTCCCTCCTTCCACACCCCCATTCCACTCCCTCCTTGCACACTCGCCCCTTGCACTCACCCCTTGCACGCCCGCCCCTTGCACACTCGCCCCTTGCACACTTGCCCCTTGCACACTCGCCCTTTCCACGCCCACCTCTTGCACGCCCACCTCCTCCACGTCCCTTCTTCCACACCCCCATTCCACTCCCTCCTTGCACACTCACACCTTGCACACCTCCCTTGCACACTCACCCCTTGCACACCTCCCTTGCACACCCACCTCCCTTGCACATCCACCCCTTGCACATTCACCCCTTGCACGCCCGTCTCTTGCACACCCCTCCTTCCACTCCCTCCTTGCATCCCCTCCTTTCATCCCCTCCTTGCACAGCCCCTTGCACACTCACTCCTTGTACACCCACCCCTTGCATGCCCACCTCTTGCACGCCCACCTCCTCCACGCCCCTCCTTCCACACCCCCATTCCACTCCCTCCTTGCACACCTCCCTTGCACACGCTCCTTGCACACTCACTCCTTGCACACTCACCCCTTGCACACTCACCCCTTGCATGCTCACCCCTTGCACACCTCTCCTTCCACTCCCTCCTTCCACACCCCCCTTGCATACTCACCCCTTGCACACTCACCTGTGCACACCCTTCTTGCACACCCCCCTTCCACACCCCCTTGCACTCACCCCTTGCATGCCTACCCCTTGCACACCTGCCTCTTGCACACCCCTCCTTCCACTCCCTCCTTGCATCCCCTCCTTCCACTTCTTCCTTCCACACCCCCCTTGCACGCTCACCCCTTGCACGCTCACCTCTTGCACACCCGCCTCTTGCACACCCCTCCTTCCACACCCCCATTCCACCCCCTCCTTGCATTCACCCCCTCCTTGCACACCCACCTCCCTTGCACACCCTCTTTGCACACCCCCCCTCCTTGCACACCCCCCTCACTCACAATTAACCCCCGTGCACACTCACATGCCCCCCCCGTGCTTGCACATGCCTGCGTGCGCTTTCCCCTGCGGTGCTTGCACGTGCGCAGCTCTGCGGCTTGCTCTGTGGTCAGTGTGAGTGTGCACAAGTGTGTGCACGCTCGTGAATGCTTGCACACGCCTGTGTGTGGCTTTCTGGGCATGCTTGTGCAGGTGCTTGTGCACACGTACACATCCTGCAGTGCTTGCATGGGAGCCATGCACAATTCTGCAGCTTTCTCCGTGATCAGTGTGAGTGTGCACTTGTGTGCACGCTCCTGTGTGCTCGTGCAAGCTTATAAGTGACCATGCAGGCATATATGGGTGTGCACGCTCACATATGATTGTGCACGCTCCTGTGGCCTTGTGCATGCTCACATATGCTCTTGCACACTCCTGGGAGCTTGTGCACACTCCTATAGGATCGTGCACGCTCCTGTGGGTTTGTGCACGCTCACTTATGCTCTTGCACGCTCCTGTGGGCTTGTACACGCTCATCTGTGATCATGCACAATCCTGTGGGCTTTTGCACGCTCTTGTGGGCTTGTGCACACTCCTATATGATCATGCACACTCCTGGGGGCTTGTGCACACTCAGTCATGCTTGTGCACGCTCCTGGGGGCTTGTGCACACTCACATATGCTCGTGCACGCTCCTGTGGGCTTGTGCACGCTCACATCTGATTGTGCGTGCTCCCATGGGCTTGTGCACACTCCTGGGGGCTTGTGCACACTCGTATTCTCTTGCACACTGCTCTAGCTTCGTGCACACTCACATACAATGGTGCACGCTCCCGCGGGCTTGTGCATGCTCATATAGAATCGTGCATGCTCCCACGGGCTCTTGCACGCTCCGGGGGGGTTTTTGCACACTCATCCGTGACCGCTGACCCCCCCCCCCCTTTCCCCAAATTGCCCCCCCCCCCCCCAGGCCACCCCTCGTGCCTGCAGTTCACGGTGAACATGACGGCGGCCGTGCGCACCTACCGGTGGCAGTGCATCGAGTGCAAGTCCTGCAGCCTCTGCGGCACCTCCGAGAACGACGTGGGTAACCCCCCCCCGAGAAAAAAAAAAACACCCCCGGACCCCCCCAAAAAAAACCAAACCCCCCCCTTTAAAAAAAAACCCACCTCCCCCCCCCAGGACCAGCTGCTTTCTGCGACGACTGCGACCGGGGGTACCACATGTACTGCCTGAGCCCCCCCATGGCAGAGCCCCCCGAAGGTAAGAGGGGTGTGTTTTTTTTTTTGGGGGGGTCCCCAAAATGTGGGGGGGTCCCCAAAATGTGGGGGGGTCTTTGTTTAACCCCCCCCCTCCCCAAAATTTGTCCCCGCAGGCAGCTGGAGCTGTCACCTCTGCCTGCGGCAGCTGAAGGAGAAGGCGTCAGCCTACATCACCCTCACCTAGGGGGGGGGGTCCCCGGGGGGGGGGGGGGGGGGCAGGTGGATGAACCCCCCCCCCCCCCCCCCACCTCCCCCCCACAGGGCCCGGCCCCCCCCCCAAAAAAAAAAAAAAAAAACCACAAAAAACTGCCATAAAAAGCCATAAAGGAGCCAAGGGGGGGGGGGTGGGAAAGGGGGGGGAAAAATGGGGGGGGGGCGTTGCATGATGTGAAATTGGGGGGGGGGGCACCCCCGCTGCGCCCCCCCCCTTCCTCCTCGTGGTTGGTGGGGGGGGTATTTATTTTAATATGGGGGGGGGGGGGGTGGTGTCCCTCCCCCCCCCTCCCCAAAAATCGAGCTGCTCCATGTGGTGGGTTTCTGTTGTTCCTGGTGCAAAGAGGGGGGGGGGGGGGGGGGGGGGGGGGGATGGAAATTTGGGGGGGGGGAGGGAGGGGGGGAGCAGCTGCCGGACCCCCCCCCCCCCCAAAAAAAAAAAATCCGTGCCCCCCCCCCCCCCCCCCCCCCCCCGAGTCGTGTTGTCGTGGCGCCGTGTGCTTTGAGTGTCTGTGCATTAAACCATGGGCAGAGCCCCCCCGCCTCCGCCTGCTTTCCGAGACCCCCCCCCCCCCAAAAAAAAAACCTCCAGGGACCCCCCCCAAAAAAAAAACACCTCCAGGGACCCCCCCCCAAAAAAAAAAAACACCTCCAGGGACCCCCCCAAAAAATTTCCAGACCCCTCCCAAAATTTCCAGACTCCTCCCAAAATTTCCAGACCCCCCCAAAAATTTCCAGACACCTCCCAAAATTTTCAGACCCCCCCAAAAAATTTCCAGACCCCCCCAACATTTCCAGACCCCCCCAAAAATTTCCAGACTCCCCCAAAAAATTTCCAGACCCCCCCAACATTTCCAGACCGCCCCAACATTTTCAGACGCCCCCCAAAAAATCTCCAGCCCCCCCCAAAAAAATTTCCAGACCCCTCCCAAAATTTCCAGACCCCCCCCTTTCAAATCTGAGCCCCCCCCCCATTTTTCCTCCCCCCCCGGCCCCAAAATTTCCCAGCCCCCCCCATCATCCCATCAAGACCCTCCCCCAAATTTCTTGACCCCCCCAAATTCCCCCGAAACTCCCAGCCCCCCCAAAATCTCTCAGCCCTCCCATAATCCAAGACCCCCCCAAATCTCTCAGCCCCCCTAAGACCCCCCAAACCCCCCAAATTCCCCCCAAACCCCCCCAAACCTCTCAGCCCTCCCATAATCCAAGACCCCCCCCCATAATCCAAGACCCCCCCAAATTCCTCAACCCCCCCAAATCCCCCAAAATCCCCATAATCCAAGACCCCTCCTATAATCCAAGACCCCCCCAAATCTCTCAGCCCCCCTAAGAGCCCCAAAACCCCCCAAATTCCCCCCCAAACCCCCCAAATCTCTCAGCCCTCCATAATCCAAGACCCCCCCATAATCCCCCAAATTCCCCATAATCCAAGACCCCCCCCATAATCCAAGACCCCCCCAAATCTCCCAAATTCCCCCCAAATTCCCCATAATCCAAGACCCCCCCAAATCCCCCAAATTCCCCCAAATCCCCATAATCCAAGACCCCCCCCATAATCCAAGACCCCCCCAAATCTCTCAGCCCCCCTAAGACCTCCAAAACCCCCCAAATTCCCCCCAAAACCCCCCAAATCTCTCAGCCCTTCCATAATCCAAGACCCCCCCATAATCCAAGACCCCCCCCCAAAATTTCTCAGCCCCCCCAAATCCCCAAAATCCCCATAATCCAAGATCCTCCCATAATCCAAGACCCCCCCCAAATCTCTCAGCCCCCCTAAAACCCCAAAACCCCCCAAATTCCCCCAAACCCCCCCAAATCTCTCAGCCCTCCCATAATCCAAGACCCCCCCATATTCCAAGACCCCCCCAAATCCCCCAAATTCCCCCCAAATCCCCATAATCCAAGACCCCCCCATAATCCAAGACCCCCCCCAAATCTCTCAGCCCTCCTAAGACCCCCAAAACCCCCCAAATTCCCCCCAAAACCCCCCAAATCTCTCATCCCTCCCATAATCCAAGACCCCCCCATAATCCCCCAAATTCCCCCATAATCCAAGACCCACCCATAATCCAAGACCCCCCCAAATCCCCCCAAATTCCCCCAGATCCCCATAATCCAAGACCCCCCCCAAATCTCTCAGCCCCCCTAAGACCCCCAAAACCCCCCAAATTCCCCCCAAAACCCCCCAAATTCCCCCCAAACCCCCCCAAATCTCTCAGCACTCCCATAATCCAAGACCCCCCCATAATCCCCCAAATTCCCCCATAATCCAAGACCCCCCATAATCCAAGAACCCCCCAATTCCCCCAAAATCCCCCATAATCCAAGACCCTCCCCATAATCCAAGACCCCCCCATGAATCCCCCCAAAATCCAAGACCCCCCCAAATCTCTCAGCCCCCCTAAGACCCCAAAACCCCCCAAATTCCCCCCAAAACCCCCCAAATTCCCCCCAAAACCCCCCCAAAATTTCCCAGCCCCCCCCCCAAAAAAAAAATATGCCTGGGGGGGGGGTGTCCTGCCCCCCCCCCCAAGGAGCCGCCTTTCTACAAACCTTTTATTTCCTTTTCCAGCCTTTTTTTTACACAAAATGAGCAAAAAAAAAAACACACCTGGGGGGGGGGGAATGGGGGGGGGGGGGCACAGCGTTTTGGGTCAGATTAGCAAAAATCGCAGGGTTTTAAGGTTTTTTAATGGGGGGGGGGGAATTAAATAAGATCGGGGGGGGTATAAAATAAAATGTACAGGTTCCCATATACACAACGAGATTTTTTTTTGGGGGGGGGGTCCCCGGTGTCCCGTTCCCCCCCCCCCAAAAATAGAAAATTGAGGGAAAAACCACAGAAAAAAGCTTACAAACGGTCCCATTTATACAAATATAGTGTTTTTTTTTATAAAGAACATTTACATTTAAACAATTCGGGGGGGATTTTGGGGTGGGGGGGATTTTTTTTTGGGGGGGGGGGGGTCGCTTCCTGAGCCGCTCTCAGCATCGCTTGGGGGCGGAAATAATTTAGGGTTTTTTTTTGGGGGAAAAAAAAGTGCTTGGGAGAATTTCTGATTTTTTTCAGTTCGCACCCCCCAAAAAAAATATTAAAAATAATAAAAAAGCCCCAAAACAACCCAAAAAAAAAAAGGGGGTCGGGGGGGGGGGAGCCCCTCGCCCCTTATTGCCTTGGAAGCCCCTGGAGGAAATGGGGCTGGAAGACCTGGGGGGGGGGGGCCCGGCCCTATAAGGAATGGGGTCGGGCACCCATGGGGGCTCCTGGTCCTATATGGGGGCTCCCGGCCCTATAGGAAGCTCCCGGCCCTATAGGGAGGCTCCTGGTCCTATATGGGGGCTCCCGGCCCTATAGGGAGGCTCTTGGCCCTATAGGGAGGCTCCCGGCCCTATAGGGAGGCTCCTGGCCCTATAGGAAAGCTCTCGGCCCTATAGGAAGCTCCCGGCCCTATAGGGAGGCTCCCGGCCCTATAGGAAGCTCCCGACCCTATAGGAAGCTCCCGACCCTATAGGAAGCTCCTGGCCCTATAGGAAAGCTCTCAGCCCTATAGGGAGGCTCTTGGCCCTATAGGGAGGCTCCCGGCCCTATAGGGAAGCTCCTGACCCTATAGGGAGCTCCTGGCCCTATAGGAAAGCTCTCAGCCCTATAGGGAGGCTCTTGGCCCTATAGGGAGGCTCTTGGCCCTATAGGAAGCTCCCGGCCCTACAGGGACCCTACCAGGCACATATGGGTGCTCCTGGCCCTATATAGAAGGTGCTGGGCACATACGGCTGCTCGCAGCCCCGTAGGGACGCTGCTGGTCCTATATGGATGTTCCCGGTCCCGTATAGCTGCTCCTGGCCCTACACAGCAGCTCCTGGTCCCATATAGAAACTCCTGGACCCGTATGGACACTCCTGGCCCTATAAAGGCGCTCCTGGTCCCATACAGCAGCTCCCAGTCATGTAGGGTTTCTCCCAGTCCCATGGGGCTGCTCCAGTCTGTATATAGGACCGGTCCCTATATAGGACAATATAGCAGCTCCTGGTCCCATACAGCAGCCACTGATCCCATACAAACACTCCTGACCCTATAAACCACTCCTGACCCTATAAAGCCATTCCAGCCCCATAACAGCCCTCCTAGCCCCGTAAGGCTCTGAGCCTCCTCCAGTCCGTATATAGGACCGGTCCCTGTATATGACCATACAGCAGCTCCTGGTCCCATAAAGCCACTCCTGACCCTATAAGAGCTCTCCTGGCCCCGTGAAGCTGCTCTTTGCCCCATGGGGCTCTTCCACTCTGTATATAGGACTGGTCCCTATACAGGACAATATAGCAGCTCCTGATCCTATATGGACACTCCTGACCCTACAAAGCTGTTCCTGACCCTGTAAGGCTGCTCGTTGCCCCGTGGGGCTCCTCTGGGCCGTATATAGGACCGGTCCCTATATAGTACCATATAGCTGCTCCTGATCCTATATGGACACTCCTGACCCTATAGAGCTGCTCTGGCCCTATAAAGCCGTTCCTGACCCTGTAAGGCTGCTTGTTGCCCCGTGGGGCTCCTCTGGGCCGTATATAGGACCGGTCCCTATATAGTACCATACAGCAGCTCCTGATCCTATATGGGCACTGCTGACCCTATAAACCACTCCTGACCCTATAAAGCCATTCCAGCCCTATAAGAGCCCTCCTAGCCCCGTAAGGCTCCTCCCAACCCCACGAGCCTCCTCCAGTCCGCATATAGGACCGGTCCCTATATAGGACAATACAGCAGGTCTTGATGCTATATGGACACTCCTGACCCTATAAAGCTGCTCCTGACCCTATAACAGCTCTCCTGGCCCCGTAAGGCTCCTCCCAACCCCATGAGCCTCCTCCAGTCCGCATATAGGACCGGTCCCTGTATATGACCATACAGCAGCTTCTGATCCTATATGGACACTCCTGATCCTACAAACCACTCCTGACCCTATAACAGCTCTCCTGTCCCTGTAAGGCTGCTCTTTGCCCTGTGGGGCTCCTCTCGGCAATATATAGGACCGGTCCCTATATAGTTACCATATGGCCGCTCCTGATCCTATATGGGCACTCCTGACCCTATAAACCACTCGTGACCCTATAAAGCCATTCCAGCCCCATAACAGCCCTCCTAGCCCCGTAAGGCTCCTCCCAACCCCATGAGCCTCCTCCAGTCTGCATATAGGACCGGTCCCTGTATATGACCATACAGCAGCTTCTGACCCTATAAACCACTCCTGACCCTATAAAGCTGCTCTGGCCCTATAAAGCCGTTCCTGACCCTGTAAGGCTGCTTGTTGCCCTGTGGGGCTCCTCTGGGCCGTATATAGGACCGGTCCCTATATAGTACCATATGGCCGCTCCTGATCCTATATGGGCACTGCTGACCCTATAAACCACTTGTGACCCTATAAAGCCATTCCTGACCGCGTAAGGCTGCTCGTTGCCCCGTGGGGCTCCTCTGGGCCGTATATAGGACCGGTCCCTGTATATGACCATACAGCAGCTTCTGATCCTATATGGACACTGCTGACCCTACAAACCACTCCTGACCCTATAAACCACTCCTGACCCTATAAAGCCATTCCAGCCCTATAACAGCCCTCCTAGCCCCGTAAGGCTCCTCCCAACCCCACGAGCCTCCTCCAGTCCGCATATAGGACCGGTCCCTATATAGGACCGTGCCGGGGGGGGGTCGGGACCCCCCCCCTCAGAGCTCCTTTTTGTCGACGGCCCCGAAGAAGCGCGCGAAGCGCCGCAGCTGCTCGCTGGCCGTCTGCGACTCCTCCTGCAGCCGCTGGTTGTTCTGCCGCAGCGAGGCCACCTCCGCCTGCAGCACCACCTTGTCCTGCTTCTCCTGGGGGGGGGAGAAAAAAATAAATAAGGGGGGGGGGTTTTAGGGTCCCCCCCCAATAAGGGGGTGAACCCCAAAATGTCCCCGCGCCGCCCCAAACCTTTTGTAGGTCGCTGTGGAGCTGCTTGAGCATCGCCTCCAGCTGGAAAACCTTCCCGGGGAGGTCCAGGGGGGGCTCCTCGCTGCTGGGGGGGGGGCAAAAAAAATATTAGGGGGGGGGTTGGGGGGTTAGGAGCGCCCCCCCGGGGGGTTTTGGGGCTGCCATAAGGTTTTGGGATCGAAACTCCAAGGGGTTTGGGAAATACGCCAGGGGTTTGGGAGCCCCCCCCCCCCCAAGGGTTTTGGGGAGCCCCCCCCAAGGGTTTTGGGAGCCCCCCCCAAGGGGTTTTGGGGAGCCCCCCCCAAAAGGGTTTTGGGAGCCACCCCCCAAAGGGGTTTTGGGGAGCCCCCCCCCCAAAGGGGTTTTGGGGACCCCCCCCAAGGGTTTTGGGGACCCCCCCCAAGGGTTTTGGGGACCCCCCCCAAGGGGTTTTGGGGACTCCCCCCCAAAGGTTTTGGGGACCCCCCCCCAAAGGGTTTTGGGAGCCCCCCAAGGGGTTTTGGGGACCCCCCCCAAAAGGGTTTTGGGAGCCACCCCCCAAAGGGGTTTTGGGGAGCCCCCCCCAAAAGGGTTTTGGGAGCCACCCCCCAAAGGGGTTTTGGGGAGCCCCCCCCCCAAAGGGGTTTTGGGGACCCCCCCCAAGGGTTTTGGGGACCCCCCCCAAGGGTTTTGGGACCCCCCCCAAGGGGTTTTGGGGACTCCCCCCCAAAGGTTTTGGGGACCCCCCCCCCAAAGGGTTTTGGGAGCCCCCCAAGGGGTTTTGGGGACCCCCCCCCGAAGGGGTTTTGGGGACCATTCCTGGGTTTAGGACCCACCCCACCCAGGGGTTTTAGGATTTCTCCCCCCCCCGCCAGTGTTTTGGGACCCCCCCAGGGTTTTGGGATCCTCCCTGGGGTTTTAAGATTCCCCCCCGCCTTTGGGACCCCCCCCCTTCAGGTTTAGGATCCCCCCCCCTCCAGGGTTTAGGGCCACCCCCCCCCGGGGTTTAGGGCCCCCCCAGGGATTTAGGATTCCCCCTGGCCTTTAGGACCTCCACCCTCGCGTTTAGGGCCCCCCCTGGGATTTAGGGTCTCCCCCCCCCCCGGGATTTAGGGCCACCCCCCCCAGGATTTAGGACACCCCCAGGGTTTTGGGACCCCCCCCTCCCGGGATTTAGGGCCACCCCCCCAGGGTTTTAGGATCCCCCCCCCAGGGGTTTAGGGACCCCCCCCCGCCTTTGGGACCCCCCTTTCAGGTTTAGGATCCCCCCCCTCCAGGGTTTTAGGACCTCCCCCCCGGTATTTAGGATCCCCCCCCCCGGGATTTTAGGATCCTCCCCGGCCTTTGGGACCCCCCCCCAGGGATTTAGGACCCACCCCAGGGTTTTAGGACCCCCCCCCCCCCCGGGATTTAGGGACCCCCCCTCGGGTTCAGGACCCCCCCCCCCCAACCCCCAGGGTTTTAGGATCCCCAACCTGGGTTTTGGGACCCCCCCCCGGGATTTAGGGCCCACCCCCGAGACTTAGGATCCACTCCCCGGGTTTTGGGACCCCCCCCCCCCAGGGATATTAGGACCCCCCCCAGCCTTTGGGACCCCCACCCTTGCGTTTAGGGCCCCCCTGGGATTTAGGGTCCCTCCCCCTTGGATTTAGGGTCCCCCCCTGGGTTTTGGGACCTCCCCCCCCCCTGGGATTTAGGACCCCCCCCCACCTTTGGGACCCCCCCCGGGATTTAGGATCCCTCCCCCTGCCCCCCAGGGTTTTAGGATCCCCCCCAGGGTTTTGGGACCCCCCCCCCGGATTTAGGGTCCCCCCCCCGGGGGTTACCTGCAGCGCGGTGCCGGGCGCTCCGTGGGGGCGTTTTGGGGTTCGGGGTCGGCGAGGGAGAAGAGGGAGACGGCGCGCTGCACTGCGGGGGGGGCGGCCAGTGGGGTCGGGACCCCCCCACGGCTCCCCAGAGCTATAGGGTGGGGGCTCAAAGGGCGGCCATATAGGGTGGGGGGGGGCTTGGGGGGCTGGGAAATCCCCTATTGGGGTGGGGGCATTGTTATGGGGCTGGGAAATCCCATATAGGGGTGAGAGCATCGTTATGGGGCTGTAAGATCCCATATAGGGGAAGGAGTGACCCTATAAGGGCAGGAGCATCATTATGGGGCTGGAAATCCCATATAGGGGAAGGAGTGACCCTATAGGGGTAGGAGCATCGTTATGGGGCTGGGAAATCCCATATAGGAGAAGGAGCGACCCTATAGGGGTAGGGGCATCCTTGTGGGGCTGGGAGATCCCTATAGGGGAAGGAGTGACCCTATAGGGGTAGGGGCATCGTTATGGGGCTGGGAAATCCCATATAGGGTCAGGGGCATCGTTATGGGGCTGTAAGACCCCTTATAGGGGAAGGAGTGACCCTATAGGGGTAGGGGCATCCTTGTGGGGCTGTAAGATCCCCTATAGGGGAAGGAGCGACCCTATAGGGGTAGGAGCATTGTTATGGGGCTGGGAAATCCCATATAGGGGTGGGGGCATCCTTATGGGGCTGAGAGCTCCCTTATAGGGTCAGCAGCCTCCCTATGGGGTCAGGAACATCCCTATGGGGTCGGAAACATCCTTGTGGGGCTGAGAGCTCCCCTATAGGGGTGGGAGAGTCATTATAGGGCTGAGCTCCCCTATGGGGTCAGGAACATCCTTGCGGGGCTGAGAGCTTCCCTATAGGGCTGAGCTCCCCTATAGGGTCAGGAACATCCCTATGGGGTTGGGAACATCGTTACAGGGCCGGGCGCCTCCCTATAGGGCCAGGAGCCTCCCTATAGGGCTGGCAGCCTCCCTATGGGACTGAGAGCCCCCTTATAGGGTCAGGAACATCCCTATGGGGTCAGGAACATCCCTATGGGGCTGGGAGCTCCCTATGGGGTCAGGAACATCGTTGTGGGGCTGAGAGCTCTCTTATAGGGTCAGCAACCTCCCTATGGGGTCGGGAACATCCCTATGGGGCTGAGAGCTCCGTTATAGGGTCAAGAACATCCCTATGGGGTCAGGAACATCGTTGTGGGGCTGAGAGCTCCCTTATAGGGTCAGCAGCCTCCCTATGGGGTCGGGAACATCCCTATGGGGTCGGGAACATCCTATAGGGTCAGGAGCATCGTTACGGGGCTGGACGCTTCCCTATGGGGTCGGGAACATCCCTATGGACTGAGAGCACCCTTATAGGGTCAGGAACATCCCTATGGGGTCGGGAACATCGTTACGGGGCCGGGCACCTCCCTATAGGGCCAGGAGCCTCCCTGTGGGTCGGGAACATCCCTATGGGGCTGGGAGCCCCCTTATGGGGTCAGGAACATCCCTATGGGGTCGGGAACATCGGGGTTGAGGGCTCCATTATAGGGTCGGGAACATCGTTACGGGGCCGGGCGCCTCCCTATAGGGCCAGGAGCCTCCCTATAGGGTCAGCAGTCTCCCTATGGGACTGAGAGCCCCCTTATAGGGTCAGGAACATCCCTATGGGGTTGGGAACATCCCTATGGGGTCAGGAACATCGTTGTGGGGCTGAGAGCTCCCTTATAGGGTCAGCAGCCTCCCTATGGGGTCGGGAACATCCCTATGGGGTCGGGAACATCCTATAGGGTCAGGAGCATCGTTACGGGGCCGGACCCCTCCCTCTAGGGCCGGGCGCCTCCCTAGAGCCTGGGCAGCCTGCGGGGGCCCCGTTAGCCCCCCCCCCCGCCCCCCGAAGCCCCCCGCAGCCCCCCGACCCCATAAAAACCCCGTTACCTTCGTAGGCCTTGGCGGCGCTGACCAGGCTGGCCCACTCCAGCCCCGGCCCCGCCGCCGGCAGCGGCAGCAGCCCCGGGCACGGCTCCACCCCGCGCAGCTCCAGCGCAGAGATCGTGCCTGGGGGGGGGGGGGGGGAAAGGGAAAAAACGGCCCCAAAACAGGGGTGAGGGGGGGAAAACGGCCCCAAAACGGGGGTGAGGGGGGAGAGGGGAAAAAAAGGGGGGGGGGGGGGAAGGGGAAAAACGGCCCCGAAACGGGCCCGAAATGGGGTGAGGGGGGAAAGGGGAAAAAAAAGGGGGGGGGGGAAAGGGGAAAAACGGCCCGAAACGGGCCCGAAATGGGGGTGAGGGGGGAAACGGCCCCGAAACGGGGGTGAGGGGGGGAAGGGGAAAAAAAAAAGGGGGGGGGGAAAGGGGAAAAAACGGCCCCGAAACGGCCCCGAAACGGGGGGTGAGGGGGGGAAGGGGAAAGAAAAGGGGGGGGGGGGAAGGGGGAGAAAGGGAAAGGGAAAAAAACGGGGGGAAAAGGGGGAAAAGAAAAGGGGGAAAGGGAAAAGAAAAAGGGGGAGGAAAAAAGGGGGAAAAGGAAAAGGGGGAAAAAAAGGGAAAAAAGGGGAAAAGGAAAAAAAACGGGGGAAAAGGGGGGAAAGAAAAGGGGGGAAAGGGAAAAAAAAAAGGGGAGGAAAAAGGGGGGAAAAAGGGAAAAAAACGGGGAAAAGGGGGAAAAGGGGAAAAAGGGGGGAAAAAAGGGAAAAAATGGGAAAAGGAAAAAAACGGGGGAAAAGGGGGGAAAGGGGAAAAAAAGGGAAAAAGAAAAAAAAAAGGGGGAAAAGGGGGAAAAGGGAAAAAAGAAGGGAAAAAAGAAGGGAAAAAAAGAGGAAAAAGAGGGAAAAAAAGGAAAAAAAAGGAAAAAGGAAACAAATGGGGGAAAAGGGGGAAAAGAAAAGGGGGAAAGGGAAAAAAGGGAGAAAAAGGGGGGAAAAAGGGAAAGGAAAAAAACGCGGAAAGGGGGAAAAGGGAAAAAAAGGGGGAGAAAAAAGGGAAAAAAGGAGAAGGAAAAAAACGGGGAAAAAACGGGAAAAAAATGGAAAAGGAAAAAAATGGGGGAAAAGGGGGTAAAAAAGGAGAAAGGGAAAAAAGGGAAAAAAAGGGGGGAAAATGGAAAACAGGGGAAGAAAAAAGAGAGGGAAAAGGGAAGGGAAAGAAAAGGGGAAAAAAGGGGAAGAAAAAAAGGGGAAAAAAGGTGAGAAAAACGGAAAAAAGGAAAAAAAGTGGGAAAAAAGGGGGAAAAGTGGGAAATGGAAAAAAGGGGAAAGGGAAAAAAAGGGGAAAGGGAAAAAAAGGGGAGAAATGGGGGAAAAGGGAAAAAAGGGGGAAAAAGGGGGAAAAAGGGGAAAGAAAAAAGGGGGAAAAGGGAAAAAAGGGGGACAAAGGGAAAGGAAAAAAGGGAAAAAAAAGGAAAAAAGGGGAAAAAGGAAAAAAAGAGGGAGGAAAAAAGGGGGAAAAAAGGAAAAAAAATGGGGAAAAGGGGGAAAAAAGGGAAAAAAAGGGGGAAAAAGGGAAAAAAAGGGGGAAAAAGGGAAAAAAAGGGGGAAAAGGGGAAAAAGGGAAAAAAAGTGGGGAAAAAGGGAAAAAAAAGGGGGGAAAAGGGAAAAAAGGGGGGAAAAAGGGAAAAAAGGGGGAAAAAGGGAAAAAAAGGGGGGGGAAAGGGAAAAAAAAAAAGGGGGGGAAAAGGGAAAAAAAAAAGGGGGGAAAAGGGAAAAAAAAGGGGGAAAAAGGGGAAAAACCCCAAACTTACATTTTTTCTCGGGGAGGCTGCCCGGGTGCTGCCGGCGCCCGGGGAGGGTGCAGGAGGGGAAGGTGGCGGCCGAGGGGGGGTCGGGGGCGGCGGCCCATCCCGACGCCCCCCGCAGAGGCTCTCATCCGACAGCGTCCTCTGCAACCCTTGGGGGGCGACTTTTTTGGGGCGAAAAATGCCATTTTTAGGTTTTGCGATTTTTTTTCATCATTTTTTATGATTTTTTTTTAATTTTTTTTTTGGGGGGGGTTTGGGGGGTCGCTCACCGCGTCCCGCTCGGGTTCGGGGCCGGCGCTGTCCATCAGGATGAGTTTCTTGAGGTCGGCCTCCACGGTGGATTTGTAGGGTTTGCGGGGGGAGCGCAGGTCCCGCAGCGACGCCCGCAGCCGCGGCTGCCCGAAAACGTTCTTGGTGCCCGCGTCCACCTGCCTGCAAGAGGGGTTTTTGGGGGGTGAGACCCCAAAAAGGGACCCCGGGGGGGGGTTTAGGGGGTACACGAAGCTCTTTGAGGGGTTATGGGGATTTAGGGGTGTATGAAGCTCTTTGGGGGATTTTGGGGGGATTTAGGGGTGTACGAAGCTCTCGAGAGGCTTATAGGGGATTTAGGGGGGATTTATGGGGTGTATAAAGCTCTTTGGGGGGTTTATGGGGGATTTATGGGGTGTATGAAGCTCTTTGGGGGATTTAGGGGGGATTTAGGGGGTGTACGAGGCTCTTGGGGGTTTATGGGGTGGGATTTAGGGGGTACACGAAGCTCTTTGGGGGGTTTAGGGGGGATTTATGGAGTGTATGAAGCTCTTTGGGGGATTTATGGGGTGGGATTTAGGGGGTGTACAAAGCTCTTGGGGGATTTATGGGGTGGGATTTTTGGGGTGCACGAAGCTCTTTGGGGGATTTATGGGGTGCACAAAGCTCTTGGGGGGTTTATGGGGTGGGATTTAGGGGGTGTACGAAGCTCTTTAGGGGATTTAGGGGGGATTTAGGGGGTGTATGAAGCTCTTGGGGGATTTATGGGGTGGGATTTTTGGGTGTACGAAGCTCTTTGGGGGATTTATGGGGTGCACAAAGCTCCTGGGGATTTATGGGGTGGGATTTAGGGGGTGTATGAAGCACTTTGGGGGGTTTAGGGGGGATTTAGGGGGTGTATGAAGCTCTTTGGGGATTTAGGGGGGATTTAGGGGGTACACGAAGCTCTTTGGGGATTTAGGGGGTGCACGAAGCTCTTTGGGGGGTTTAGGGGGGATTTAGGGGTGTATGAAGCTCTTTGGGGGATTTATGGGGGGATTTATGGGGTACACGAAGCTCTTTGAGGGGGTTATGGGGGATTTAGGGGGTGTACGAAGCTCTTGGGGGATTTATGGGGTGGGATTTTTGGGGTACACGAAGCTCTTTGGGGGGGTTTATGGGGGATTTAGGGGGTGTATGAAGCTCTTTGGGGGATTTTGGGGGAATTTAGGGGGTGTACGAGGCTCTTGGGGGATTTATGGGGTGGGATTTTTGGGGTACACGAAGCTCTTTGGGGGGGTTTATGGGGGATTTAGGGGGTGTATGAAGCTCTTTGGGGGATTTAGGGGGTGTACGAGGCTCTTGGGGGATTTATGGGGTGGGATTTAGGGGGTACACGAAGCTCTTTGGGGGATTTATGGGGGATTTATGGGGTGTATGAAGCTCTTTGGGGGATTTATGGGGTGCACAAAGCTCTCGGGAGGCTTATAGGGGATTTAGGGGGTGTATGAAGCTCTTTGGGGGATTTAGGGGGGATTTAGGGGGTGTATGAAGCTCTTGGGGGGGTTTAGGGGGTGGGATTTAGGGGGTACACGAAGCTCTTTGGGGGATTTATGGGGTGCAGAAAGCTCTCAAGAGATTTATAAGGGATTTATGGGGTGCACAAAGCTCTCGGGGGATTTATGAGGGATTTAGGGGTTGTACGAAGCTCTTTGGGGGATTTATGGGGTGCAGAAAGCTCTTGGGGGATTTATGGGATGGGATTTTTGGGCTGTATGAAGCCCTTTGGGGGGTTTACGGGGGATTTAAGGGGGTGTACGAGACTCTTGGGGGATTTATGGGGTGGGATTTAGGGGGTACACGAAGCTCTTTGGGGGATTTAGGGGGGATTTATGGGGTGGGATTTATGGGGTGTATGAAGCTCTTTGGGGGGTTTATGGGGGGATTTAGGGGGTGTACGGAGCTCTTTGGGGGATTTTTGGGGTGCACAAAGCTCTCGGGGGATTTATGGGGTGGGATTTTTGGGGTGCAGCCCCCCCCCCCATGGGGTCCCCCTTACTTTTTGGGGTCGGGGAAGGCTGCGGGGCGCGCCGCGGGGTCGTCCCCCCGCTTCCAGCCGGGCTTGGCCCTGCTCGGCTGCTTGGAGAAAAAGGATTTGGGGACGGAGGCCGAGAGCTGCAAGGAGCCGGGGGGGCGGGGGGGCTCCGCGGGTCCTTTGGGGCCCCCCCGGGAGCTGCAGAGAAAAAATAAATAAATAAATAAATTAATTAAATTAAAATTAAATTAAAATTAAATTAAAAATAAATTAAAATTAAAACAAAATTAAATTAAAATTAAAGTTAAAATTAAGTTAAAATTAAGTTAAAATTAAATTAAAATTAAAGTTAAAATTAAGTTAAAATTAAGTTAAAATTAAATTAAAATTAAATTAAAATTAATTAAAATTAAATTAAAATTAATTAAAATTAAATTAAAATTAATTAAAATTAAATTAAAATTAAATTAAAATTAAAACAAAATTAAAACAAAATTAAAACAAAATTAAAACAAAATTAAAACAAAATTAAAACAAAATTAAATTAAAGTTAAAATTAAGTTAAAATTAAATTAAAATTAAATTAAAATTAATTAAAATTAAATTAAAATTAATTAAAATTAAATTAAAATTAAATTAAAATTAAATTAAAATTAAAACAAAATTAAAACAAAATTAAGTTAAAATTAAATTAAAATTAAATTAAAATTAATTAAAATTAAATTAAAATTAAATTAAAATTAATTAAAATCAAATTAAAATTAAAAAAATAAAACAAGTAAAACAAAACAAATAAAACAAAATAAATAAAATAAATAAAACAAAATAAATAATACAAAATAAATTAAACAAAATAAAACAAAATAAATAAAACAAAAATAAAATGAATAATATAATAATTTAGTATAATAAAGAATATAATCAATAATGTAATAATTAAATATAATAAAATAAATGCAAATAAAGTAAATAAAAATAAATATAAAAGGAATATGATGATTTAATATAACAAATAATATAATCATTTATATAATAGAAGAATATAATAAAATAAATAGAACATAGAAAATAAAATAGAAATAAAAATAATAAATAATAAAAATAATAAAAATAATAAAAATAAATAAAAATAATAAAAATAAATAAAAATAATAAAAATAAAAATAAAAATAATAAAACAATAAAAATAATAAAAATAATAATAAAATAAACAATTAAATAATTAAAATAAATATAAAATGGATAATATAATAACATAATAATTTAATATGATAAATATTATTATAAATAATATATTAATTTAATATAATAAAAATAAAGACTAAAATAAAATAAAATAAATGTAAAATAATTAGTAATTTAATATAGTAAATATTGTAATAAATAAAACAATCTATTAATTTAATATAATTAAAATAAAGATAAAAATAAAATAAATATAAAATAATTAATAATTTAATATAGTAAATATTGTAATAAATAAAACAATTTATTAATTTAATATAATTAAAATAAAGATATAAAATAAAATAAAATAAAATAAAATAAAATAAAATAAAATAAAATAAAATAAAATAAAATAAAATAAAATGAAATAAAATTTGGGGATTTGGGGCTGTGTGTCAAGGGGGGGGGTGGCACCCCAAAATTCAAAGGGGATTAGTTTTGGGGGGGGGGGAGCTGGGGGGGCAATAGAGGGTCTGGGGGGGTCAAGGGGGGGGGTCAAAGGGAGGAGGGTCAAGGGGGGGGGACAAAAGGGGGGGGGGCAGAAAGGGGATCAGGGGGGTCAAGGGGGATTTGGGGGGGTCAAAAGGGGTTGGGGGGGGTCAAAGGGGGATTTGGGGGGGGTCAAGGGGGATTTGGGGGGGTCAAGGGGATTCGGGGGGTTAAAGGGGGTCAGGGGGGGTCAAGGGGGATTGGGGGGGGTCAAAGGGGGTCAGGGGGGGTCAAGGGGATTCGGGGGGTTAAAGGGGATTTGGGGGGGGTCAAAGGGGATTTGGGGGGGTCAAAGGGGGTCAGGGGGGGTCAAGGGGGATTCGGGGGGGGTCAAGGGGATTCGGGGGGTTAAAGGGGGTCAGGGGGGGTCAAGGGGGATTGGGGGGGGTCAAAGGGGGTCAGGGGGGGTCAAGGGGATTCGGGGGGTTAAAGGGGATTTGGGGGGGGTCAAAGGGGATTTGGGGGGGGTCAAAGGGGGTCAGGGGGGGTCAAGGGGGATTTGGGGGGGTCAAGGGGGATTTGGGGGGGGTCAAGGGGATTCGGGGGGGGTCAAGGGGATTCGGGGGGTTAAAGGGGGTCAGGGGGGGTCAAGGGGGATTTGGGGGGGTCAAAGGGGGTCAGGGGGGGTCAAAGGGGATTTGGGGGGGTCAAGGGGGATTTGGGGGGGTCAAAGGGGATTCGGGGGGGTCTGGGGGGGGGTCTCATTACCTGGCTTGTTTGAAGGGGTCGGGGCTGGCGGCGGGGGGGGGCGGCAAGCAGCCCCTGGGCCGCTGGTAGCCCTTGGCGGTGGGGGGGGGGGCGGAGGTGTGGGGGGGGGGGGGCTCCTCCTCGCCGTAACCTTTGGGGATTTTTTCCCTCTGGGCGGGGTGGGGGGGGGGGGGGGGGGCAGCGGGCCGGGAAGATTTGGGGGCGTAGAGGGGGGCGTCGATGCCGCTGTCGCTGGACCCCCCCCCGCCGCCACCGCCGCTGTTTTTGGAGATTTGGGGGTCGGGGGGGTCGGGGGGGTCGGGGCCGTCGAACCACCGCTCGTCGTGGCTGCTGCTGGAGGCGTTGCTGGACAGGGTGTTGCTGCTCGAGTGGCTGGAGTAGGGGGCTTCAGGCTGGGGGGGGGGGGGGGGCACAGAGTGAGGGGGGGGCTCCCAGACCCCCCCCCCCCCCCCCCACACCCTTAAAAAGGGGCTGGGAGGGGGTGAAAAGGTGAATTAGGGGGGGTTAGAGGGGGCAAAAAGGGGGTTGGGGGGGGTAAAATGGAGATTGGGGGGGGTTGAGGGCATAAAAAAGGTTTGGGGGGGGGGAATGAAGATGGGGGGGTCTTAGAGCCCCCCCAAGGGGTTTGGGGGGTGTAAAATGAAACTGGGGGGGCTTTAAAACCCCTACAGAGCACTTGGGGGGCTCTAAAAGGAGCCTGGGGGGGCCTTAGAGGGTGCAAAAAGGGGGTTGGGGGGGGTAAAATGGAGATTGGGGGGGGGTTGAGGGCATAAAAAGGGTTTGAGGGGGGGAAAATGAAGATGGGGGGGTCTTAGAGTCCCCCCCAAGGGGCTTGGGGGGGTGTAAAATGAAGCTGGGGGGTCCCAGAGCCCCCCCAAGGGACTGAGGGTGCCCCAAAATGAAGCTGGGGTGTCCCAGAGCCCCCCCCCAAAGGGCTGGGGGTGCCCCGAAATGAAACTGGGGGGTCCCAGAGCCCCCCCCAAGAAACTGGGGGTGCCCCAAAATTAAAATTGGGGTCCCAGAGCCTCTCCCAAAGGGCTTGGGGTGCCCCAAAATGAAGCTGGGGGGTCCCAGAGCCCCCCCCAAGAAACTGGGGGTGCCCCAAAATGAAGCTGGGGGGTCCCAGAGCCCCCCCAAAAGCACTGAGAGTGCCCCAAAATTAAATCTGGGGTCCCAGAGCCCCCCTTAAAATCAAGCTTTGGGGTCCCAGAGCCCCTCCCAAAGGGCTGGGGGTGCCCCAAAATGAAGCTGGGGGGCCCCAGAGCCCCCCCCCAGGGGGTTGAGGGTGCCCCAAAATGAAGCTGGGGGGTCCCAGAGCCCCCCCCCCAAGGGACTGGGGGTGCCCCAAAATTAAAATTGGGGTCCCAGAGCCCCCCCCAAGGGACTGGGGGTGCCCCAAAATTAAATGGGGGGTGCCCCAAAATTAAATCTGGGGTCCCAGAGCCCCCCACAAAGCACTGAGCGTGCCCCAAAATGAAGCTTTGGGGTCCCAGAGCCCTCCCCAAAGAGCTTGGAGTACCCCAAAATGAAGCTGGGGGGTCCCAGAGCCCCCCCTAAGGGACTGGGGGTGCCCCAAAATTAAATCTGGGGTCCCAGAGCCCCCCCCAAAGGGGGAAGGGTGCCCGAAAATTAAACTTTGGGGGTCCCAGAGCCCTCCACAAAGCACTGAGGGTGCCCCAAAATTAAATCTGGGGTCTCAGAACCCCCCCCCAAAGAGCTTGGGGTGCCCCAAAATGAAGCTGGGGGGTCCCAGAGCCCCCTCCAAGGGACTGGGGGTGCCCCAAAACTAAATCTGGGGTCCCAGAGCCCCCCATAAAATCAAGCTTTGGGGTCCCAGAGCCCCTCCCAAAGGGCTTGGGGTGCCCCAAAATGAAGCTGGGGGGTCCCAGAGCCCCCCCAAAGAGCTTGGGGTGCCCCGAAATGAAACTGGGGGGTCCCAGAGCCCCCCCCAAGGGACTGAGGGTGCCCCAAAATTAAATCTGGGGTCCCAGAGCCCCCCATAAAATCAAGCTTTGGGGTCCCAGAGCCCCTCCCAAAGAGCTTGGGGTGCCCCAAAATGAAGCTGGGGGGTCCCAGAGCCCCCCCCCCAAGGGACTGGGGGGGTACCCCAGCCCCCCAGGGTGACAGCCCCTCACCTTTGGGTGCCGGCTGGGCGAGTCCTTGCCCGTGGCCTCCTGCCTGCTGGCCCGCTTGCCCCCCAGCCTGGACGGCGCCGGCACGTGCCACAGCGGCTCTGCAACGAGTCCCAAACCACCCCGGCGTCACCGGAGGCAGGGGGGGGGGGCACCGGGGCCACCCCCCTCAGCCCGGGTCCCTCGTCCCCAAAATATTTGGGGTTGGCTCTGGTGCCAGCCCAGTTGGGTTTTGCCTCTCCAAGCTGGGTTTTGCGCACCCCAAGCTGGGTTTTGCCCCCCCCAGGATGGGTTTTGCGCCCCCCCGGGATGGGTTTTGCCCCCCCAAGCCAGGTTTTGCCCCCCCAAGCCAAATTTTGCACACCCCAAGCTGGGTTTTGTGCCCCCCCGGCATGGGTTTTGCCCCCCCGGGAGGGGTTTTATCCCCCCCCGGTTGGGTTTTGCCCCCCCAAGCCAAATTTTGCACACCCCAAGCTGGGTTTTGCCCCCCTGGGATGGGTTTTGCGCCCCCCCGACATGGGTTTTGTCCCCCCAGGATGGATTTTGCCCCCCCAGGAGGGGTTTTGCGCCCCCCGGGATGGGTTTTGCCCCCCCCCAGGATGCGTTTTGCGCCCCCAAGCCAAATTTTGCGCACCCCAAGCTGGGTGTTGCCCCCCTGGGATGGGTTTTGCGCCCCCCCAGGATGGGTTTTGCCCCCCCGGGATGGATTTTGCGCACCCCAAGCTGGGTGTTGCCACCCTGGGATGGGTTTTGCGCCCCCCCCAGCATGGATTTTGTCCCCCCAGGTTGGGTTTTGCCCCCCCCAGGAGGGGTTTTACACCCCCCCCGGAATGGGTTTTGCCCCCCCAGGTCGGATTTTGCATACCCCAAGCTGGGTTTTGCGCCCCCCAGCATGGGTTTTGTCCCCCCAGGTTGGGTTTTGAGCCCCCCAGGATGGGTTTTGAGCCCCCCAAGCTGGGTTTTTCCCCCCCTGGGTTGGGTTTTGCACCCCCAAGCCGGGTTTTGTGCCCCCCAAACTGCGTTTTGCGCCCCCGGGATGGGTTTTCCTGGCTTTGCCCCCCCCAAAAAACCAGTTTTCTCACCGGGTTTGTGCCTCTCCATGGTGCTCTCGTGGCTGCTGAGCCCCCCCGAGGACGAGTCGCCGCTGGAGGGGACGTCGTGGCCGCCGTGGGGCTCGAAGGGCAGCAGCGCCCGCTGCGGGGCCGCGTACCTGCCGGGGACAGCGAGGGGCGTTTGGGGCTTTTCTCCTCCATTTGGGGCCATCCCATAAAAGGCTCAAACTAGTGATTTTTTTTTAAGGGGGTGCGGAGCCCACCCACCTTTCCGGAGAGGGTTTATAGCGAGCGTAGGTGGCGGTGGCAGGCGCCGAGAAGCTCCCCGAGGGCTGCCGGTACGGCTGCGGCCGCTCGGCTCCGGCCGGCACCGACGCATTGGGGTGGGGGCTTTCGGGGAAGCTGACGGGTCTGGGGCAGCGGGGCGAGAAGGAAAAGGGGGGGTCACGGGGTCACGGCACCCCCCCCCCGGCGTCCCCAAAACCCAAAACCCTCCCCAAATTCCCCCAAATCCCTCGTCCTCACCTCTTGGCGTGCAGGGGCTGCACCTCGCGGTAGGACACGGGGGGCTGCTTGGTGGCCCTGCTGCCACCGAGGGGTTGCCCGTGGCCAGCGGTGGCCTGGGGGGGTGGGGGGGCGTTGTGGGACGCGGGGCCGCTCCACTGCCACCCGGCGCTGCTGCGGTAGGGGGGCCGCCCGCTGTCCGCTTCGCCCTTGGGTTCGGAGCTGCTCAGCTCCACCGATTCGGCCCAGCCCCTGCAGGGACATCAAGATTGGGGATTTGGGGACCCCCATGAGGATCCCGGCCCCTTGGGTTGTTGAATGACACCCAAAACAGCCCCCCTCTCCGAAATTCTGCAGGGATGGGGGACTAAAGGGGGGGGCTAGCCTCCAAATCCTGTCGTTAAATTGGCCTCGTCTGCTCTAATGAGGCTTTATAAGGCTGGAGGGGATGGGAACGGGGTCCCTGATGGCAATTCTGTCTCCGTGCCCACCTCGGAGACCTCGATTTGCCCCAGGGGCTGAGCCCCAAAATGTCCCGGGGAGCCCCCAAAAACACCCCAGAGAGCAGAGTCCCCCAAAAGTGCCCCTGGGGAGCAGAGCCCTAAAAGTGCCCTGGAAGCCGAGGCCCCAAAAACGCTCCAGGGAGCCTGGCCCCAAAAGTGCCCTGGGGGAGCTGAGCTGCCCAAAACACCCCGGGGAGCTGAGCCCCCAAAAACGCCTTGGGGGAGCCTGGTCCCAAAAGGCCCCAGGGGAGCCGAGCCCCCAAAAAGCGCCCCCAGGGAGCCCAGCCCCAAAAACACCCTGGGAAGCTGAGTCCCCAAAAACGCCTTGGGAGAGCTGAACACCCAAAAATGCCTTAGGGGGGGCCATCCCCAAAAGCACTCTGGGGGAGCCCGGCCCCAAAAGGCCCCAGGGAGCTGAGCCCCCAAAAACGCCCTGGGGGGGCCCAGCCCCAAAAAGTGTCCCCAGGAGGCAGAGCCCCCAAAAATGCCCTGGGGGAGCTGAGCCCTAAAAGTGCCTCACAAGCTGAGGCCCCAAAAACGCCCCGGGGAGCCCAGCCCCAAAAACCACCCCAGGTGAGCTGAGCCCCAAAACACCCTGAGAAGCTGAGCCCCCAAAAAGCGCCCCTGGGAGCTGAGCCCCCAAAAATGCCTTGGGGGGGCCCAGCCCCAAAAACACCCTGGGGGAGCTGAGTCCCCCAAAACACCCCAGGGAGCTGAGCCCCCAAAAATGCCTTGGGGGAGCTGAGCCCCCAAAAATGCCTTGGGGGGGGCCCAGCCCCAAAAGCACCCCAGGGGAGCCCAGCCCCAAAAAGCGCCCCTGGGAGCTGAGCCCCCAAAAATGCCTTGGGGGAGCTGAGCCCCCAAAAACACCTTGGGAGAGCTGAGCCCCCAAAAACGCCCTGGGAAGCTGAGTCCCCAAAACATGCCCTGGGGGAGCCCGTCCCCAAAAAGCGCCCCTGGGAGCTGAGCCCCCAAAAACGCCCTGGGGGAGCCCGGCCCCAAAAAACACCCCGGTGGGAACCCGGCCCCGAATTTCTCCAGCAGCAAAGCCCCAAAAAGCCGTGAGGAGGAGCGGGGTGGGGGGGGGGGTTTATTTTACCTGCGCGGCGCCCCGTCCTCGTGGGGGGGGATGATGACCACCTTGACGGTGACGGAGGTGCGCAGCAGGTCGATCATCTGGTCGTGGCTGAGGGTCACCACGGCCACCTTGCAGATCTCCACCAGGCGGCTGCCCTGCCGCAGGCCGGCCTGCCAGGCGAAGCCGTAGTCCTCCACCTCGGCCACCGTGCCGTCGTACTTGACGTGGAAGCCCAGCTGGCCCAGCCCGTTGCGCCGTAAGGTCATGTCCACCGTCTCGCAGCCCGCCGTCGTCACCTGCAAGAAGGGCACGGCCACTTTTCTCCGTTGACGCGCGCCAAAAAGGAACCCAACCCAACCCAAATCTCCTCCCTCCACGGGGATGGAAAAGCCCCACGGCCCCCAGTTCCCTCCTCCACGAGGACCAGGGAGCTCCACGGCCCCAGCCATGCTCACCTTCAACCTCTGCACGATCTCCTTGACGTCCTCGGGGCCGCCCTCGGCCGCCCGGATGAAGATGTGGTCGCCGCGGCCGTAGAAGATCTTGAGGGTGGAGGCGTCGGCGGTCCAGCCGATGACGTCCCCGCAGAAGCAGTTGAAGACCACCTCCTTGGCGGCCAGGTCGAGGAGCACCACGAACTCGTTGGAGATGCCCAAGGCGCAGGCGATCTCGGCCCCGCGGGCGAAATCCTGAGCGGAGACGCGCCAGGCGATGGCCCCGGCGCTGTGCTGCTCGGCGCCCGCCCGGGCTTTCGTCTTCTCCTTCTTTTTGGAGGCCAAGGAGATGAGGTTGAATTTCCCGGCCGAGTCGATGGGGGTGTTGGTGACGCAGTTCTCGGCCAGGTCCTTGAGGTACTCCTGCCGCGTGCGGGTGGCCATGGTGTGGAATTTGTCCGACTTGTGGGCGGCGTTCTCCGCGTTGATCACCTTGGCCAGCAAGAAGTCTCGGAAGACGTCGGACTTGCGGAAGGTGACGCCGTTGGGGATGGGGGGGCCGAAGGGGGGCACGTCTTTGGACCTGGTCACGGCCACGCTTGGGGGGGAGGCGAAGCAGAGAAGGATTTAGGGGTCCTCAGAGCACTTTGAGGAAGCAGGAGTAAGGGGGAGAAACCTCTCGGGGGGAAGAAAATGCCCCAAAATTTGACCCCGAAGCGCGGTGGGGGGGGGGGTTTGGAGGGTCAGATGGGGTCATCCGGGGGGGGGCTCACCTATAGCAGACGTTATCGGTGCAAGGGCTGTGGGCTCGGACGATGATGAAGACGTGCTGGAAGTGCGAGCGGACGTTCTGGGGGGTGAAGGGCAGGGCGCCGGGCTCTTGGAAGATGATGGTGACGATGTCGTTGCCGATGTGCCTCTTCCTCAGCAGCTGGCGAGGTTGGGGGGGGGGGGAAAGAAGCCAAAAAAAAAAAAAAGGGGGGGGCTGTGAGGGACGGATGGAGAAATGGATGAGGTGTGGAGCCCCCCGGGGGGGGGGTGGCGGTACCTGCTGCCGGTTGTTGGGGGTGTAGGGCAGCATGGTGGAGACGTGGAACATGATCTCGTAGTCCTGGTAGGTGGTGTAGAGCGAGTGGGTGCCCGTCGAGTCGGCTGCGGGGGGAAGGCAGGCGGTCAAGGAGGCGGGCAGCCCCAAACCCCCCCAATGGAAGCCCCGAATTTTGAGGTGGACCCCCCCAAAAACCCGTCCCCGCCACTCACTCTTGGTGTCCAGCTGCGCGGCGTACTTGCTGAAGGCCTTGAGGCAAACCTTCTCCCCCAGCAGCGAGAGGAACTCCTCCAAGGCCGGCCCCGCGTCCTCGTTGTTGTACATCTCCTCCTCCGAGCTCTGCCCGGCTTTGCAGTACAGGATGCCCACCTTGTGCCGCCGGCAGAGCTGCGGGGAGGGCGTCAGCACCCCAAAAAGGGGGGCCACATAACCCCCTCCCCCCCCACCCTTTTTGGATCATCAAGCCAAGAAGGCAACGAAGAGATTTAGGGACAAAAAGGCACCGCTGGCACAAATCACCGCCAGCGGCTGCGTCACCACCGGGGATATTTGTCACCGGGACCCCTTGCCCGCCCCCAACACCCCCAGACCCCGCTCACCCCCTGCTCGTCGAGCTTGAGGAGCTGCTCGGTGACCTTCGGGGTGCTCATGGCCAGGCGCAGGCAGTGGATGTTGAGCTCGGGGACGACGTACTCCAGGGCGTCCTTCAGCGGGAGCCCCCGCACCGTGCCGTGCTTGGTGGCCGTGGGGGTGGCGTCCTCCAGGATGGAGCCGCGCAGGGTGGTGAGCTGGGGGGGGGGTGAGGAAGGGGCTGGGTGAGCTGGGGGGGGGGGCACGGGGAGGGGAGGGGAGCGGGGTGGGGATGGGCGCAAGGTGGGGGTGATGATGGGATGATGATGGGGGTGATGGGATGGGGAGAAGAGGATGAGAAGGATGGGATGGGGGTGGATCCGATATGGGGGTGATACTGGGATGATGATGGGGGTGATGGGATGGGGATGGATCCAATGAGGGGACAATAATGGGATGATGATGGAGATGATAGGATGGATCCGAGGTGGAGACGATGATGAGAAGGATGGGATGGGGATGGATCCGAGGTGAGGATGATGATGGGATGATGATGGGGGTAATGGGATGGGGATGGAGCTAAGGTGGGGACAACAGGATGAGAAGGATGGGATGGGGATGGATTCAAGGTGGGGATGGTGATGGGATGATGATGGAGATGATAGGATGGATCTGAGGTGGAGACGATGACGAGAAGGATGGGATGGGGATGGATCCGAGGTGAGGATGATGATGGGGATGATGGGATGGGGATGGATCCAAGGTGGGGACGATGGGATGGTGACGGATTCAAGGTGAGGATGATGATGGGGATGGAGCCAAGGTGGGGACGATGGGATGGTGACGGATTCAAGGTGAGGATGATGATGGGGATGGAGCCAAGGTGGGGATGATAATGGGATGATGATGGGGGTGATGGGATGGGGATGGATCCAATGAGGGGACAATAATGGGATGATGACGGAGATGATAGGATGGATCCGAGGTGGAGACGATGATGAGAAGGATGGGATGGGGATGGATCCGAGGTGAGGATGATGATGGGGATGATGGGATGGGGATGGATCCAAGGCGAGGATGATGATGGGGATGATGGGATGAGGATGGATCTGAGGTGGGAACAACAGGATGGGGATGGACCCAAGGTAGGGACGATGATAAGGATGATTGGATGGGGACAGATCCAAGGTGAAGACGATGACGGGGATGGATCCAAGGTGAGGATGATGATGGGGATGATGGGATGAGGATGGATCTGAGGTGGGGATGATAAAGGACTCAAGATGGGAACAACGGGGACAGACCCAAGAGGGGAATGGTGAGGACGATGTCGGTGATGGACCTGAGATGGGGACAATGGCAAACAGGATGGAGACGGACCCAAGATGGGGTCAGTGATGATGGGATAGGGACGGATCCGGGATAGGAACAACGGGGACAATGATGGTGATGACGGGATGGGGAAGGAGCTGAGAAGGGGATGATGATGGTGGCGAGCAGGATGGGGACAGCCCCAAAATGGGGATGGGGGGGACAATGATGACAGGATGGGGACGGACCCACAAGTGTTCCCCACTCCCAGCCCCTTTAGGAACTGGTTTTAAGGCCACATGCCAGCAGGAGGAGCCTGAAGGCACCCAAGGGGGCGAAGAGCGCGCCAACGCACCTCACTGGTCCGGAAGATGATCCTGTACTGGTACTGGGGGCCGTGCTCCTTGTGGTCCTCCAGCTTCTCCCGCTTGATGCTGACGGCCACGGGGCCCAGCTTCTCGTCCACCCCGAAGTAGTTGGAGTGCTCTGCGAGCAAACGGGGACGAAGGAGGTGTAGGGACAGACGACCTGGGGGACCTTCCACCCCACCCAGTCCCACCAGACCTCCCAGTTCCACGCCGTCCCCATTCCCATTCCCACAAACGGGACGGAATGAGCAGCGAGGCACCCCAAACCCTTCAAAGGAAGGCTTCAAAGGCTTTGGGGTGGTCTTGAAGCCCCCCGAGCACCTCCACCTCACCACCCCGCAGCTTTTTGGCGACGCCGCGGTCCCCCCCCCCGCCTCGCGCCGCGTCCCCACCTTTGCCGTGGAAATGGTCCCGGTAGTAGCGGGCGCCGAGGTCCACGTGCTCGACGCTGTAGTGCTTGAGCCTGTTGGGGTTCCTCTGCAGCTCCTTGGGCACCTCCAGCACCGAGATGCCGGCGTTGGTGGGCCGGGCGTCGAGGCTGGGCTCCGGGAAGCCCCCGTCGCCCACCGGACCGCCGCCGCCGCCCGAGCCCCCCGAAGCCCTGGAGAAGCTGACGTTGCGCTCGCCCCCGCCGCCGATCTCGTTGCGGAAATGGGGGCAGCTGAGCAGGAGCTCGTTGCTGGTGTTGTCCCCGACGTCGTGCTCCAGGTTCTCCTTGCCGTTCAGGTCCTCGGTGCTGGCGAAGGCCGGATCCGGCCCGCCGGGGCGCGCGGTGGCCGCCGAAGCCGCCGAGGCTCCCGTGGTGGTGTTCCGGCGCTGGGCCACCACGGCGCGGTTGGCGGCCACGGCGTTGAGGTCGAAGAGCATGCTCTGCACGTCGTAGTGGGCGAAGCTCCGCCGGCACACCCACGCTTTGCCCGGCTCCGCCGCCCTCCCTTCCTCCCCGCCGCCTCCTTCCCCTTCGTTTCGGCCGCTCCGCAGCTTCCTGAAGATGGATTCGCCCCCGGCGTCGCCTTTGGGCCCCTTCCTACGCGCTTTCTCCTTGGGCTGCGCCGCCGGCTCGTCCCGCGGCGCCACCGGAGACGGTCCCGGGGGGGTCTCCAAAGAAGCCGTGGCCCCCACCGAGCTCTTTCCGCCGCTGCGGAACTCGTTGAGCATGGCGAAGAAGCTCTGCTCCGAGATGCCCTGCACGTCGATGGACGAGGTGCTGCCGTACTCGCGGAACAAACCCCCGGCCCCCGCCAGCTTGGCCCCCCGCGCCTCCGCCGCCTCCTCGGGGTCGCACTCGCTCAGCGTCACCTCGCTGCTGCTGCGGTGCCGCAGGGGGACCAGGGGGCGGCCGGCCGAGCGGGGCCACCCCTCCTGGAACTCCACGTCCTTGGAGCGCCGCCGTGCCAAGCGGTGCAGGGCTTTGAGCCCCGAAACGCCGCCCCCGCCGCTGCCACCGCCGCCACCGAAGGGCGGCTGCTGCCCACCGGGGCCTCCCCGCGGGGCCGCCGCCACCGCCGCCTCCCGGCCCCCTTCTCGGCTCGGGCTGGCGGCCGCGGGTTCTCTTTTGGGGGGCCAGTCGGCGATGCGGGCGCGCACCCCCATTTTGGGTAGCACCGGCGGCACGGCGCCGGCCGGCCGGGGGGCGCCGGGTTCGGCGGCGACGTTTCCATTCTGCGCCCAAAACGCCGTCGGCGGGCAGCCGTCGGCGGCGTCGGCGCCGTCGTGCCGGGGCGGGCGGTGGGCGCTCATCGTCCGGCGAGGGGTGGCGTGGCCGCGGGGGGGCTCATGGTTGCCACGCCGGGGGCCGGTGACCGGCCGGCGAAGCCCGGCGGTGGCCGTCCCCGGCGCGCCGTTGCCCCATGGCTCTGCCCGCCGCGCTCACGCCGTCGCCCGCCGGCGCTTCTGCCCGGCCATCCTGCCAAGGAGAGGGAGAAAAGAGGTTAGAGGGATTTTTGGGGGGGTTATTTTTGGGGGGGGTCACCCATTTACCTGCATTTTGGGGTCCCCCCAAAGCCACCGAGCAGCCCCCCAAAGCCGTCCCCAACCACACCGGGGCGGTTTTGGCTTCGAGGGGGGGTTTGGGCTCCCCCAAAATCGCCCCCCACCAAACCAAATCCCTTCGGCACCCCCAAAGGGGGGGCTCTGGGGACCCCAAAAAAGCCCCCCCGTGGGATGGGGACGGACAGACGGACGGATGGGTGAGTCCTAATCCGTCTGCGCTCGGCATTAGCCCGGCCCCAGCGGCCGAGCGTCCCCTCCAGGCTGCCCCCGTGGGGCGCGCAGCTCGTTAATCCCCGCTAATTACCCCGCCAGCCGGCATCTGGCGAGCGGGGGGGTGTTAAATCAATACCTGAGAGCATTAATTAAACGCAGACAGGGAGGGCTAACGAGCCTCTCCCAGGAGCAGCCCCGGCCCGAGCGAGGATTTACCAAAAATCGCCTCGCCGGCACGGAGGAATTCAGCTCTTGGGGCAGCCCCTCCTTTACCAAAACCCACGGGTTTGCCCCCAAAATTAAAAGGAGACGTGAAACACCGATGCTGGGGGGAAAAAACACCAATTTGGGTACCCAGCTTTTGCAACACCTCCTTTCTCAGCCTCTTGCGAGCTCCCCCCCCAGGCCGAGCACGTCCCAGAAGGTTTTTTTCGGTGCTGAATTTGGGGAGGAATGACTCAGAATTGGCTAAAAGCACCCCCAGGGCATCTCGTGAAGCTCTGCTGACCCCGGGGGGGGGACAAAACCCCAGGGATTTTGGCCCCCCAGTCTCAACCCCGAACCTCGGGGCCCCATCGCCATGCTGGCGGCGACGAATTCCCAAATCCCTGCGTTTTTTTTGGGGGGAAAAACCCCAATACGGCCACTCCGAGGACGCGTTGGGAGCCTCCTGCCCTTAAATTAGCGATTAATGAAGGGTGCTGAGGGATTAACGAGGCGGTTCCACGCCTTCCCTGCCGCCTTTCGGGGCTTTAAGGCTCGAATTTCCCAACGCCGGCGCTAATCCGGGGGAGGCGCGGCAGCCGAGCGCGCCCCGGGGGCGAAACCCCAAAATTCACCCCAAAATTCGCCCCAAAATCGCTCAGATTCCCCCCAAATTGCTCCGCCTCGCAGCCCCTGGGTCTTCCCCTTCCGAGCAATCCCTGCTGGGGACTGAACCCCACAGAAAATGACCGGATTTAGGGATTTCAACCCAAACGGGCCCTTACCTCGGTGGGTTCGGGACCACTTCCCGCCGATTTTTGCAGCCCAAATCCCCGTTTTTCTCCCCAAAACAGGCAGCGGGGATGCAGGAAAACAGCGAGCACCCGCCCCGCTGGGCTGCTCTAATCTCCCTCTCGAAATAATCTGCTCTAATCCCCCGAAGACGAGCAGGGAAGGCCCCGCGCTCACGGATAGCCGCTTTAACCAAAACGGCGAGATCTGGCCCCAAAATCCCCCCCCGCTGGGCAACGCCGAATCCCTCAGCTCCCGAGCCAAAAACGTCGAGCTCAACCCCAAAAAAAAACCACCACGTAAACACAACCAGCGCTGTTATTGTAGGTCCTACTCTATTCTCTCCGTCTCCAGATGGAGAAATGGGGGGAATTAACTCATTCCCGGCGCGGCCGGGCGGAAAAATTGATTTTTTTTTTTTTCCGCTTTCTGCCCTCGGATCCGGGGCGGATTTGGGGCCGGGCGCTCCCCGGGGGCGAAGGGCAGAGGAACGCCCGCGGCCGGCACCGCACGGGGTCAGGGTCCGGCGCCGCCTCCCCGGGGATTTCCTCGTGGGACGGGGAGAATTTGAGCACCCAGAGCGAAAAAAAATACTAATTTTAACCATTTTAGCCATAATTTTTAATTTTAAACCATTTTAGCTGGCTCCCGAAGCCAAAAATATAATTTTTTTTATAATTTTAGCCATAATTTTTTATTTTAGCCGGAGCCTCACGGCACCAAGGAGCAGGATGAACCCGATGCCCAGCCTGATTTTTGGGGTAAAAACGCCAGGAAAAGGGTTCAAACACCCCCCTGTGGTCCTGTATTTAGGGTCACCGCCATGCACGGGTGAGAAATGCCCCAAAATTTTGGGGGGAAGCAGGCAATTCCTGGCACCCGCGTTCCTGTGGGATTTCCTCGTGGGACGGGGAGAATTTGAGCACCCAGAGCGAAAAAAAATACTAATTTTAACCATTTTAGCCATATTTTGAAATTTTAAACCATTTTAGCTGGCTCCTGAAGCCAAAAATATAATGTTTTTTTCAATTTTAGCCATAATTTTTAATTTTAGCCATTTTAGCCAGCGCTGAGGAGCAGGATGAACCCAACGCCCAGCATGATTTTTGGGGTAAAAACGCCAGGAAAAGGGTTCAAACACCCCACTGTGGTCCCATATTTAGGGTCACCGCCATGCGTGGGTGAGAAATGCCCCAAAATTTTGGGGGGAAGCAGGCAATTCCTGGCACCGCCTCCATGTGGGATTTCCTCATGGGCCAGCAAGAATTTGATCACCCAGAGCAAAAAATAATAACAATTTTAACCATTTTAGCCATAATTTTTAATTTTAACAATTTTAGCTAGCTCCTGAAGCCAGAAATATGTTATATTTTTTTTAATTTTAGCCATAATTTTTAATTTTAGCCACGGGAGCCTCGCGGCACTGAGGAGCCGATCCCGAGAGCGGGATGACCCCGATACCCCGGGTGATTTTAGGGGTAAAAACGCCAGGAAAAGGGGCTCAAACGCCACACGCGGGTGCGCAACGCCCCCAAATTTTGGGGGGAAACGGGGCGGTTTCGGCCTTATCTCGGGGCCTATTGACCGAGCTGGGTTTTCCGAGCCGCACGCCCCGAAGCGCCCGGAGCCGCCGCGAGGGGGGAAGGGCGAGGTTTTTTAATTATTAACCACGGCTTTTGATAAATTGCACTACAATTTCTGGCGTTTTCCCCCCCCCCCCCCCGTGGCCGCGGCTTTAACCCTGCCTTAGCCTCGAAGCGGAGGAAAAAAAAAACAGGCATGGGGGAAAAATTTCCCCTTAAAAATGACGATTTCAGGCACGGCTCCTGGCTTTGCTGAGCCTCAGGTTGGAGATTCTAGCATCCAGTGCTCATTTTGGGTGAAAACAGCCCCAAAAAACGGATCGGGAGCGCACTCAGAGTGCCACAAATGCCTCGTGCCCTATTTCACGCTTTTTTCCCCCAAAAAAAGCCCCCCAAATTTTGGGACGCCAGGCAAAAACACCTGCTTCAACCAGGGGCTGAGTTCTGCGTTACCTGAAAATTGGTCCAAAATGGGTAAAAGGCAGGAAACGAACCCAAAAGCGTCCCCGGCCGGCTGCGGGAGGGGAAATTAGTGGAGCAATTAGCTAAGAGGTTCCCAACTTTGTGCCTAATTAGGGGGCGGTTAACGCCAATAATCCCCATTACCGGGCGATGAGAACGTCATTAATTGGTTTTAGTGTAAAAGGAGGGGAAAAAAGGAAAAAAAAAGGGGAAAAAAATACAATAGCGGACGGAGCCGATCCTGCTTTGTGGTCACAATTCACAAAAATCTCGAGATCTTCCCCAAAATCACCGACCTTAACCGCGGGGATGCGCTGGGGGGGGGTCCGAACAGCAGCCCCCGCTCGGGGTCCGGGGTCACGGGGCGGCTCTGGATTTGGGGGCAAAAAACAGAGAAATCCATTAAATGGGAGTAGAGGGGGGGGGGAGCGGGCTCGGAGCGAGGCAATTAACCTGCTTTGATTAATTAAAAAGCGGGGTCTTTACCTCGTCAGCCTTAATTAGGACCTCGGGGCGGCGGCGGGGAGATTTGGGGGGGTAGGGAAAAAGAAGAAACCAGCCCAAAATGGGCGAGAATCGGAGGTTTTGAATGGTAATGAAGCTGCTCACCGAGGGAAGGCGGCGGGCGGAGGAGCGGGCTGGGCTGAGCCGGCAAGCCCCGACCTGCAAGGGCGGGCGCTGCCCCAAAAAAACAACAACAAAAAAAAAACAAAAAAAAACACAAAAACAACCCCCCAAAAATAACAAAAGGGAGGTTTTTCTCCCCAAAAAAAATCGGCGGGAGAAGCAGCAGCAGCCTCGTTGTTGGGGGAAAATAAAGGGAAATTGGGTTTTTGCTGGTAAATCCAAGAGCTTGAGGGTGCTGCCCCCCCCCAAAATCCTAAATTTGAAGATCTCAAAATCGAGGATCCCAAAATTGAGGATTTTTTCCCCAAAAAAAAAGCCCCTTGGGTTGCAGCGTGGGGGGAGCGGAGCGGAGCCCGGCGGCGGATCCTAATTACCAGCGGCTCGTTAGCGAACGGCTCTTTGGTGCCTGCCACAAATAGGTCAGGACAAGTTTGGCGACGGGATTTAATTAAGAAAATAAAAAAAAAAAAAGGGGGGGGGGGGGTGGGGAATGAAAATATGCCGGGGGGGGGCTGGGAAGGGCCGAAAAATAAATCCTATTTATTTTTTTTTTTCTCGCGTGAAATGGGGAAAAAAAGCCAAGAAATAAATAAAATCTGGGTGAATTGGGGGGGTGGGGAGGGCCCCCCCCCCCAAAAAAAAATAAAATCCTGGCTCCTATTTAAAAAGGGAAGAAATTCCCAGGGGGGGTTTCGCTTCCGCACGCACGCCCCCCGGTCGGATTTTGGGGGGAGTTTGGTTGGTTTTGGGTCATCTCCCCCCCCCCCCCCCCCACTTAATTCTTTAAGGGAAATGTCAAATTTGAGGTTTTTGGGGAAAAAATGGTTAAGTTTGGGAAAATAACCCCTCGGGGGGGTGCACCCCAATGAAAAAAACAAGGGGGGGGGGGGGAAGCCCTAAACCCCAAACCCACAGCCCCATTCATTCACCAGCACCCCAATTTGACCCAATTCTGCCCCCAATTTCAGCTGCTGCACCCCAAAAAACCGCCTTGGACCCCCCCCCACCTTTAACATTTGAACAGAAAGTGGTTTTTTTTTTACCCCAAAAGACACCAAAATCCCCAAATCCTGCTTCCTCCGGGGTCGCTGTTAGGGGTTACCTCCCAGCAGGGAGTTCTGGCGGCCCGAAAAAATTAAAGAAATGGTTAAAAATGGGGGCTGGCGGGGGGGGGGGGGGCGAGGGGGGGGCACATTAGGGTGGGATTTTGTTTAAAAAAGGGGAAAAACGAGCAAAAAAAATGTAAAAAATAAGGGTTGGATGAATGGGTGCTCGTCTGCTGGGCCTAAATTTTTTTTGGGGGGGGGGGGGGGAAAGGGGGTGCCCCCACCCCAAAATATCCCAGGGGAGGGGAAAAGGGGGGGGGACCCTGTTATTAAGGGGGGGATTCCCCTGTTTTTTTTGGGGTGTGGGGGGGGTAGAAAGCAGGAGCTGTACCCCAAAAAAAGAAGGGGGGGGGCAGCACCCCCATCATCGGTGCCCCCCCCCCCAAAAAAAAGAGGGGGGGGCACAGGGAAGCAAGGCCTCGTTTTGCCCCCCCTGACAACAAAAAAGGAGGGGGGGGGGGCTGTGGGGCCCCCCAAAACACTTCAGAGCCCCCCCCAAACACCTCAGGGCCCCCCCCCCCAGCACCTCAGGGCCCCCAAATCACCTCAGGGCCCCCCCCCAAACCGTGCCAGACCCCCCCAAAACCCCTCAGAGCCCCCCCCAAACACCTCAGGGACCCCCACATCCTCCTCAACCCCCCCCTAAAACCCACAATTCCCCCCAAAACCCACAATTTCCCCCCAAAAAAACACAATTTTCCCCCAAAATCCCCCCAGGATCCCCTAATTCCCCCCCCCCCCCCAAAACCACGTCATTCCCCCCGCGGCCCGGGCCCCAACTCCTGCGGGGCACCAGCGCCGCCCCCTCCCCACCCCGCGCGGGGGCCGCTGGGAGTTGTAGTCCTCGCCCCCCCTCCCACCCCCATCCGCCGCTAGGCCCGCGCCGCCGCCCGCGGACTACAAATCCCAGCAGCGCCCCCCCCCCCCCCCCCGCAGCCCGCCGGGAGGAGGAAGCGGGGAGCCGGGGCTACCGGGGACCCCCCCCCCCCCGCCGTGCCCTCCGACCCTCCCCGGTCCCCAAAAGCGGCCCGCGGCCGCTCGGGAAAAGCAACGGGGGCGCGAGCGGCGGCAGCGCCCCGCTCCCCGCCCGTCTCCCCCGAGCCCCTCGGGGGAGACTGAGGCGGCGCGGGGAGGGGCGGGGGGGGTCTCTCACCAGGCGGCGGCGGCGCGAGCGCACGGGCCAATGGGGGGCGGCGGCGGCGGCGCGAGGACGCCGCGGAGCCGGCGCGCGGAGACTGAAGGGAGGGGAGCGCACGCCGAGGGGGGCGGGGCTACGGGGAGGGGCGGGGTTAAAAGGGGGCGGGGCCAGCGCGGCGCGCCACCAGGGGGAGTGTGGGGGGGGCGGTCTTAAAGGGGCAGGAGCCCCGCGTGGGGCTGTCGCGTGTCGCGACATTCCTGGCCCTTGTCCCCGTCCCCATCCCCCCCCCCAGTCCCTTATCCCAGTGTCCTGTCCCCATTCCGGTCCCTTGTCTCTTATCCCAGTCCCCATCCTGGCCCTTGTCCCCATCCCACATCCATTATCCCAGTTTCATGTCCCCAGCCCTGTCCCTTATCCCAGTCTCCTGGCCCCATTCCAGTCCCGTGTCCCAGTCTCAGTCCAATCCCACACCCCTGTCCCCATCCCAGTCCCTTGTCCCCATTCCTTGTCCCTTATCCCCATCTCCTGTCCCTTATCCCAGTCCCCTGTCCCCATTCCAATCCATTGTCCCCATCCCTGTACCTTACCCAGTCCCTTGTCCCCGTTCCTGTCCCTTATCCCAGTTCCCTGTCCCCATTCCAGTCCCCCGTCCCCATCCTGTCCCTTGTCCCCATCCCTGTCCCTTATCCCAGTCTCCTGGCCCCATTCCAGTCCCTTGTCCCAGTCTCAGCCCAATCCCACATCCCTGTCCCCATCCCAGTCCCTTGTCCCCATCCCCGTCCTTCTCCTGTCCCTTGTCCCCATTCCTCGTCCCTTATCCCAGTCTCCTGGCCCCATTCCAGTCCCTTGTCCCAGTCCCCATCCCTTATCCCTCTCCCAGTCTCCTGTCCCCATTCCACATCCCTGTTCCCATCCTGTCCCTTGTCCCCATCCCTTGTCCCCCGTCCCCATCCCCATCCCTTATCCCAGTCTCCTGTCCCCATTCCAGTCCCTTGTCCCAGTCTCATCCCAATCCCACACCCCTGTCCCCATCCCCATCCCTTGTCCCTTATCCCAGTCCCTTGTCCCCATCCCACATCCCTGTCCCCATCCTGTCCCTTATCCCAGTCCCAGTCTCATATCCCCAGCCCCTGTCCCTGTCCCCAATTCCTGTCCCCATCCCTTGTCCCTTATCCCAGTCCCCTGTCCCCATCCCTTGTCCCTGTCCCTTATCCCAGCCCCCCCCACATCCCAACACCGCACCAGACGCCGGGGGGGGGGGCCGGGGATGGTCCCCAAGGGCGCAGGAAAGACCCAAACCCCCCCAAAAAAAAACAACAAAAAACCAACATTTTATTGCTTGTACCGTACAAATCCGAGGGCGGGCGAAAGCAGCCGCCGGCCGCCGCGACACCAGGACCCCCCCCCCCCATCCCCGTGTGTCCCCCCCCCTCCTGGGGGTCCTGTGCCCCCCCCCTTGAGGGTCCTGTGCCCCCCCCCCCCCCCGGGGGTCCTGTGCCGCTCTTTTTCTTTATTTGGCAGTTTTTCAAGTTAATTCCACTCCAAATTTTGGGGGGCAGGAAGAGGGGGGAAAAAGAAGGGGATGCGCCCACACCTCGTCACCGGCCCGGCGGTGACGGTGGCACTGAGGACCCCCCCCCCCACCGTGTCCCTCCCCCCCCCTTTTTTTTGTGTGTCCCCCCCCCGGGGCGTGCGGTGCCACCGGCTCCATCGCCGGCAACGGAGCCCACCGGGAGGTGGGGGGGGGGGGACAGGGACACGGAGGTGACAATGGCACCGGCCCCCCCCTGCCCCAGGGGGGTGACAGCATCCCGGCTTTAAGGCATCGAAGAAAAAGGAAAAAAAAAAAATATATATATATATATTTATATTGCTTTTGGGGCAGAATCCCCCGCCCCAGCGATTTTGGGAGCTGGAGCCCCGGCACCTCCTTACTGGGAACACTGGGGCGTACTGGGGGAGGGGGGAGGAGAAGGGAGAAAAGCCCTGAAAGGCTGTGGGGGGGGGAGTGGGGGGTGTTTAAAAAAGCTGCGAGCACTTCTAGGAGTTTAAAAAAAATATATATAATAAACAATAAAATAAAATAAAAAGCAGTCCTACGCTGGGGGGGGGGGGGAGGGAGGTGAAGGCGCAGCTCGGAGCCGGCCGCGGCCGCTGCGGCCTCCCGCAGCCCCCCCAAATGTGGGGCAGAGCCCCCCAAGTGTGGGGCAGGGCCCCCCCCCCCGGGTCCCCTGGTGCGAGGAAATCGCCCCCCCCGGCGCTCACTCCCGGATGCTGGCGGAGTAGGAGAACTGGGGGAAGTGCGTGCGCTGGTCGCTCTCCAGGGAGCCCATGGTGTCGTCTGCCAGGGAAAAAAGAAAAAAGGGGGGGAGAGGTGGTGGGGGGGGGTCACAGGGGGGCTCCTCGCCCTCATCCCGCGCCTTTTGGGGGGGAGAAAATGAAGGGGGGGAGAGCTCACAGCGGTCCGGCGGCGTGATGGTGATGGACTGGGCGGTGAACTCGTCGTCGAAGTAGCGCGTGTCGATCTCGGAGGTCACCTGGGGCTTGAAGGGGGGCACGAGCTGGAGGAAAAAAAAAATAAATAAATAAAATAAAGGGGGTGGGTGAATGGGGACCCCCCCCGGGGGCTGTCCCTGCCGTCCCTGAGCTCGTTACCTTCTTCTGGACCACGTCCTGCCAGTTGATGGCGGCGAAGAAGCGATGCTCCATCACCTCCTTGGCGTCGCTGGGGCCTCCCCCGAGCCTGCGGGGCGCACAGCCGTGTCCCCGGGGCCAGCAGCGGGGTGCTGGGCACCCCAAAACCATCCCCCCCCCCCCCCCCAGCCCGGCCCCGCTCCCTCACCTCTGTTTGGGGTCCTTTTTGAGCAGCCCGGCCAGCAGGGATTTGGCCTCGGGGCTGAGGGTGCGGGGGAAGCGGATCTCCTCCATCAGGATGAGCTCGAAGAGGCGCTCGTGGTCCTGGTTGTAGAAGGGCAGGCGGCCGCACATCATCTCGTACATCACCACCCCCAAACCCCACCAGTCCACGGCTCGCCCGTAGTCGTTGTCCTCCAAAACCTAAGCCAAAAAAAAAAACCAAAAACAAGATGGATTTGGGCAATTTTGGGCACCGTCTCTTTGATTTAGGGCCGGGGAAATAAATTACCTCCGGGGCCAGGTACTCCGGCGTGCCGCAGAAGGTTTTCATCGTGGCTCCGTCGCTGATGCCCTCCTTGCAGAGCCCGAAGTCGGTGATTTTGATGTGGCCGTCTTTGTCCAGCATGAGGTTTTCCAGCTGGAAAAGGCGGCAGGAAAAAGGTTGGGGGAAGCTTCGCTCCCCCCTCCAGGCTCCGTGGGATGGGGTTGAGGGGGTTGAGGGGGTTGAGGGGGGCTCGGTTCGCCCCACGGGGATGGGGACGGGGTGGCTCCAGCTCCCTCCTTCCACATCTGAGCCCTCCCTCCTGCACCAACACGCACGATGGCATCCCCAGCCCCCTTTGGGGGGATCAAAACCTCCATCAATCTGCGACGAACGAGGCAGAAAAAAAGCAGCCCGTGGCAATCCAGCCGGGTTTTCGCCTCGGAGGACCAGGAGGACGGCGCTGGGAAGCCCAAAAAGGCTCCCAGGATAATTCAAACCGGGCGCTCGGGTGGGCAGGACCCTGCTGGTACCTTGATGTCCCTGTAGACCACGTCCCTGGAGTGCAGGTACTCCAAGGCGGAGACGATTTCGGCCCCGTAGAAGCGAGCCCGGTCCTCCGTGAAGACGCGCTCCCTCGAGAGGTGGAAAAAGAGCTTTGGGGGGGAAAAAAAAAAAAAAAAAAAGGGAAAAAATAACAAAGCGGGGGCCCGTCAGCAAACCCAAAGCAGCAAATCCCGGGCTAATCGCTCTCAGCAGCTCCGTGCAGGCAGCTGATGCGGTCATGCGTGCCCTAAGCTGCTCGGTTCCCAACACCCAAAATATTTCCAGCTCCTCGCCGCTGGCTTTAAACACAGGAGGTGCACCAGCACGGGGCTGTTTCCCCTCCTTTTTTGCCCAAAAAAATGGGGTTAAGGGGTGGAAAAATAACGCTGGGAGTGACAGCAGGGTGTGAGGCAGCGCTGGAAGGGGCTGAGAATCTCCATTTGGGGGAGAATTTCCCCAAAATCCCAGCGCGGCGCCCGGTGTTCGCCCGCACCTCGCCGCCGTTGGCATACTCCATGACGAAGCAGAGGCGGTCGTTGGTCTGGAAGGCGTACTTCAGCGCCTGAAAAGGGAAAAAAAAAAGGGTCTGAGGAGGAAAAGGGATGCGGGGAGGAGGAGGAGGAGGCCAAAGGGAGGCGTTGGTGGCTCCGGATTCGCCCCGGGGATGCGGGGTTGGACCCGGGACCTGGTTTGAGGAGCTTTGGTCTGATAAATACCCGCGTGGCCTCGTTCGGAGCAGCACCACGGTGAGAGGAGAGCAGGATCTGTGTCCCTGCTGCTCCCCCGAGGGCTTTCGGACAGCGGGGTTGGTTAAAAAAAGGGGCTCCCCGAAAAATTAATGCGCTTGGGGGCGCTTCCTGAGCCCCAGAGGGAGCCCAGCCCAAAATATTCGTGGTGAGAGACGAGTTGGGGTGTGTGGAAGGGGTGTGAGGTGGCCGAGGGAGGTACTCACGGTCAGGAAGGGGTGCCTGGTGTTCTGCAGCACCCGGCTCTCCGTCACGGTGTGCGCCACTTCGTCCTGCGAGGGGGAGAGGGAGGAGAAAGGGGAGCATTGCACGGCGCCGTGCGGAGCTCTGCGAAGCCTCTTATTTTGGGGAAAACGGGGATTCCGCGCCGCCGAACCCAAAAAGCAGCGCCGGGAGCAGCCAAAAAGCTGCAATTTGTGCTCCAGGGGCTGGAAACGCCACCGCACGTCACCAAAAGGCGACGTCCGGGGGGGAAGGGTGTCACCCCGCGCCCCGTTTTTCATCCCCGAAGTGTTTCGGGTGCTCCTGGAGGCTGTAAAATCGGCCGGAGATGGATGCAGACCCCGGGTTTGTGCCTCACCTTGGCGATGATGACCTCTTTCCGCAGGATCTTCATGGCGTAGTAGCGGCCGGTGGCCTTTTCCCGCACCAGGATGACTTTGCCAAAAGTGCCTTTGCCCAGGAGCTTCAGGTAATCGAAATCGTTCATGGTCTGAGAGGGAGAAAGAAACAGGCGAGGGGTCGCGGCGTGGGCGAGCAAGGATGCAGAAAACACTGATTTTGGCTTTTTTTTCCCCGTTTATCCTGTGGGAAGCGACGCGGGGCCTGCCTCACCGCCTTGGCTCGGGTTTTGCTGACGGCCACCTCCATCTCCTCAGCCCCGGTGCTGTCGTGGGGGGAGCCGCACTTGTAGTCCATGGCGTCCACCTCCGGCTCCTGGTTTTTCAGGCTGTTGGCCACCGTTTGGATGGCTCGCATCCACTCCTCGCTGCGGGGGGGGGAGAAAGGGGGGGCGGTGAGGAGCAGCCGTGGTTCTTTTTGGGGGCTTTTAGGGGCAGGGAGGGGTTTTTTTTTGGGGCCCTCCCCGGCTTACCGCTCCTCGGGGGAGTCGACGTGGAAGGTCCGCTCGATGACCGTGGTCCACTGCAGGCAGCGGATGACGAAGGTGTTGGGGCGGGGGCGCTCGGTTTTCATCAGCTGGCACTCTGGGGGGAGGGAAGGAAGGGGGTGAGAAGGAAGGAAAGGGGAAAAAGGAAATAAGGGGGGAAAAAGGAAGGAAGGGGGAGAGGGAAAACGGGGGAGGAAAGGGGGAGGAAAGGGGGAGGAAAGGGGGAGGAAAGGGAGAGGAAAGGGAGAGGAAAGGGAGAGGAAAGGGAGAGGAAAGGGAGAGGAAAGGGAGAGGAAAGGGAGAGGAAAGGGAGAGGAAAGGGAGAGGAAAGGGAGAGGAAAGGGAGAGGAAAGGGAGAGGAAAGGGAGAGGAAAGGGAGAGGAAAGGGAGAGGAAAGGGAGAGGAAAGGGAGAGGAAAGGGAGAGGAAAGGGAGAGGAAAGGGAGAGGAAAGGGAGAGGAAAGGGGAGAGGAAAGGGGAGAGGAAAGGGGAGAGGGAGGGTGAAAAGGAAAGTTAAGGGGGAGAGGGCAAAAAGGGAAGGAATGAAAGGGGAGAGGGCAAAAAGGAGGAAGGAAGGCAGGAAGGAAGGAAGGCAGGAAGGGGAGAGGGGCGGAAAGGAAGGCAGGAAGGGGAGAGGGAGGGCGAAAAGGAAGGAAAGGGGAGAGGGAGAAAAGGGAAGGAAGGAAAGGGGAGAGGGCAAAAAGGAGGAAGGAAGGAAGGGAGGAAGAGAGGAAGGGGAGAGGGCAAAAAGGAAGGAAGGAAGAGGAGAGGGGCAGGAAGGAAGGAAGGAAGGACGGGGAGAGGGCAAAAAGGAAGGAAGGAAGGAAGGGGAGAGGGGGAAAAAAGGAAGGGGAAGGTTTGGGATCCGGCACCCCGCCGCCTTCCCCGCGCTGCCCGCGCCCACCTACCCGCCACCGAGAAGTTGTTGAGGGGGGGCAAGCTGTGGTCCGAGGTCTCGGGGCGCTCCTTGTAGCCGATGAAGGAGCCATCGCTCTTCAGCAGGAAGTACCGGGGGCGCCACGTTTTGATGTACTCCCCTGCAAAAAAAAAAAGGGAAAGAATCGTCCAAAAGTGTAAGAAAACGAAGCGAAAAGGAGCTGGTTTCACCCCAAGCCGGGCTCTCGGTTTCTTCCGTATCCTTGCTCGGCGCTGCGCCTCCTCCTTCTTCCCCAAAAGCTCCCGAATTACCCCCAAAAACCCTGAGTGGATAAAAAAAGAAAGGGAGATCCACCTCGGGCAGAGCTAAAAATAAAAAAAAAAACCCACGCAGCTGCTCCGGAGCCGAGGCTAAAAATACGCGCTGGGGCCGCGGGGCAGCGAGAGGGTAAAGGAGCAGCTCGGCGCTGCCCTGGGACACCCCCTCGTTAAAAGGAGGGGATTTGTCTTCATTAAAGAGAGGAATTTGGATTTGTTTCGGTGAAAAAGAGGAGCTCCAAAGTTGTTTTGGTTAAGGAGAGGAGCTCCAGGTTTGTCGTGGTTAAAAAAAAAAAAAGGAGCCCCAAATATGTCGTGGTTAAAAAGGGGAGCCCCAAATTTGTTGTGGTTAAAAAGAGGAGCCCCCAAATTCATCTAGGTTAAAGAGAGGAGCCCCAAATTTGTCTTGGCTAAAACGAGGAGCCCCAGATTTGTCTTGGATAAAGAGAGGAACCCTGGATTTGTCTTGGTGAAAGAGGGGAGCCCCAAATTCGTCTTGGTTAAGGAGAGGAGCCCCAAATTCATCTTGGTTAAAGACAGGAGCCGCAAATTCGTCTCGGTTAAAGGGAAGAGCCCCAAATTTGCCTTGGTTAAAGAGAAGAGCTCCAAATTTGTCTTGGTTAAAAGAGAGGAGCCCCGAATTTGTCTTGGTTAAACAGGGGAGCCCCAAATTCATTTTGGTTAAAGAGGGGAGCCCCAAATTCATCATGGTTAAGAAGAAGAGCCCCAAATTCATCTTGGTTAAAGAGAGGAGCCCCGGATTTGTCTTGGATAAAGAGAGGAGCCCCAAATTTGTCTTGGTTAAAGGGAAGAGCCTCAAATTTGCCTTGGTTAAGGAGAAGAGCTCCAAATTTGTCTTGGTTAAGAAGAGAAGCCCCAGATTTGTCTTGTTTAAAAGAAGGAACCCCAAATTTGTCTTAGTTAAGAAGAGGAGCCCCAAATTTGTGGTTAAAGAGCCCCAGATTTGTCTTGTTTAAAAGAAGGAGCCCCAAATTTGTCTTGGTTAAAAAGAGGAGCTCCAAATTCGTCTTGGTTAAGGACAGGGGAGCCCCAAATTTGTCTTGGTTAAGGAGAGGGGAGCCCCAGATTTGTCTTGGTTAAAGAGAGGAGACCCAAATTTGCCTTGGTTAAGAAGAGAACCCCTGGATACGTCTTGTTTAAAACAAGGAGCCCCAAATTTGTCTTGGTTAAGGAGAGGAGCCCCCAGAATTGTCATGGTTAAAGAGAGGAGCCCCAGATTTGCCTTAGTTAAAGACAGGAGCCCCAAATTTGTCATGGTTAAAGAGGGAAGCCCCAGATTTGTCTCGGTTAAGAAGAGGAGGCCCAGATTTGGGGAAAGCTTTAAAAAAAAAACAAACTAAAAATAAATCAGTGGCCACCCAAAAACTTTCGGGGATGACGGCAGCCCCGCTGCTCACCTCTCTTGTGCAGCCAGCCCTCCTTCACCACCGCCACCTCGCTCATGGCGCTGCCTCTCGCCTCCTCGCTGCGGCAGGACCGGGGACACGGCTAGCGACCTGGGGGAGAAGGAGAGAGTTATCAGGGCTTGGGGCGAGCAGAAAATCTCTTTTTCCGCTCTTTTTGAGCCCAAAAGAGGAGCTGGAGATCGCATGGGGGCGATGCCTGAGGACAAAGCTACAATTATTCATCAATTTAACCCCCCCCACCCGAGGTTTTTTACACCAAATCCCAGTGGAAAAGAAACGGCGGTCGGCGACCCCTACCCGGCCGCGAGGCTGCCATCGTGGAGGGCCGAGAGCTTTTGGGGTAAGAAGCGGGGATTTGCGTGAAATAAACGGCTCGAGCAAAATTTAATCGGAGTCACCCGCCGGGATTAACCCCGGCCCCGAAACCCGGCCCTGGGGGGGGGAAAAAACGGCGCGACGGGACGGTGCCGCGGAGGTTTGGAGACTGCAGGACTTCTCCCTGCTCCAGATCAGCCCCCAAAGCCCAGTTTTATCCCCCAAAATATGCCTGTGGCAGGAGGGGGAGGTTCGAAAAGCGTCGCACGGCCTCTAGAGAAAGGGACATGCTGAGAAATCGGCGCTGGATTTAGGGTAAAACCACCCAGAATTATTTAAAAGCCGGCGTCGGCGGCGTCCCACCAGAGCTGTCCTCACCGAAATCCTGCTGCTGGCTCCCCGAGCGCTAACCTGAAGCCGTTTCAGGCTCATTTAACCCCAAAACGACCGCGGTTTCTCCTCCGGCAGCTGAGGATAAAGCTCCAAAACCTGGAAGCCCAGAGCTCGCAGCGACGCTCGGTAGGAAAATCGGCGCTGAGGAGAGATCGGGAGCTGCTCTCACCCCAAAAGGGGTAAAGTCTGCCTGGCAGGGCCCCCGCTATTGATTTTCGGGTTGCGGCACAGCGGGGTTTCTTCATTCGGGTCAAATTGGGGAGGGAAACGGCGATTTTGTTACTCCTCCTGGGCGTTTGGTGTTCGATTCGGGGCGCCTTCAGCTCCCCCTCGCTGCCTTGGCTTCACGGAACAGGAGCGATGCCAAAGGGTCTCCTGGCGTCCAGCCCCCTCCTCCTGCTGTTCAAATTCATTCCTCCTCCACAAATTCACCCAAATTGCCACTTTTTTGGCCCGCCGGGATGCCGGAGCATGTGATAAAAGGGTTTTCCCAACACAGGCCACGATCTCCTGCCTCATTCACCGCAGATTTCCCCCGTGCCTCGCTGGGAAGGGCAGGGAGCCGTCCTGGGATGCGTTTCCCGGTTCAAAACCTCGAAGGAGACGCTTTTATTGCTGGTTTTTGGTTAAAATCCTGCTCCGAGCTCCCTCACGCCGTCCAAGCGATGGTTTATCGGCCGTGGTTTATTCATCGAGTGCTGCAGGCTCACACCCGCTCCCAAAAGAGGCATTGGGGCCGCTTGGTGTGGGGTTGAGCAGAAATTGGGCATCGGGGCGAGCCGTTAGGGTCTCGTTTGGCACCGTTCTGATGAGGAAAAGCCTCTAATTACCGAGGAAAAGCCGTTAATTGCTCGGGACCGGTGCTCCAGCGGGGTCGTGGTGCAGGTGAGGCTCTGAGCCCACGTGAGGCAGAGCCCCCAAGCAAGGAGCTGTCCCCTGACAGTGCCAAGGGGACACCAAAGCCATCTCGTTGGCCCAAAATGTTGCTTTTTTCACCCATTTCGAGCCCTCAGCATCCCAACCTGCTCCTGCAGCGGCGTGTAAGCGCCTCCTCGAGCCCTGAGCATCGCTTTTAAGGTTCAGGACTCGGCTTTTCCTCCACCGTTCGCCTGCGGGATCCCGAGCCCTGTACGGCAAAGGGAGTTAGCGACAAAGCCCAACCCCAAAAAGACCCCGAATCGGGTTTTTCAGCGCTCGAAAACCAAACCCCCAGCGGTGGCACCTCACGGGGGGGGGGGCTGGCACGGAGGCTCCCGGCCTCAGGGCAACCTAAGGGAGTCTCGTGCGGGTTGGATGAGATTTTGGGGTACAAAAGGGGGTTTTTGGGGTTCAGCATTTTGGGGTGGTTTATTTTTTTGGGGGGGTGGTTTATTATTTTTTGAGGGGTGGGGGATGTTGGGGCCCCAAACAGCCCCCAAATGCCCCTCTCCCAGCCTACAGCCCCCCCAAAACCCCTCAGCACCGCAGCAGGGTCCCCCCCCAGCCCCTAGCCCCCCATTTTTCCCTCATAACCCCCCAAAAAAAACTCAAAACCCCCAAAAACTCCCCCAAAAAGCTCCCCTCAACTCCATGCCCCTCTAACTCCCCCCACACACACCACAGCCCCCCCCACAACGCCACAACCCCCCAAAACAACCCCCCCCCCTCACTGCTAACCCCCTCCCCGCCCTCAGGCGCACCCCAAAATTCAAGAAAACCCCCCCAAAACGCCTCCCCCCCCCTCAACCCCCCCGCGGAGGCGAGTGGTTCGCTCCGCGCCTCGTCCCCCCCCGCTCTGAGGCGGGCGGGCGCAAGATGGAGGCGGGGGGAGGACGCGGTCCTCTCCTCCCCCCCCCCCCATCCCTGCCGAGAATGGTACGGTCCGCAAGGCAACCAAATCAGCGAGCGGACGGGTCCAAAACGCAGCGCGGGGGACGCCGCCGCACCCCCCTCCGGGAGGTCTGCAAATGGTACGGTCCGCAGGGCAGCCCACCCCCCCTCTCAGTGAGCGGACGGGTCCAAATCGCGGCGCGGGGGATGCCGCCGCGCCCCCCCTCTGGGCGCGCAGCGCATGGTACGGTCCCCACAGCGCCCAGCGGGGGGCGGGCGAGCCCATTCCGCCGCGCGGGGGGAGCCGCGGAGAGCCTGGGGAACGCGGGGCCGGCTCCTCACCTGTCATGGACGCCGTAAAACCGGCCGTCGGCCGCCGCTCATCCCGGTGGCGGCGGCGGGGAGGCTCCTGCGGCGCTTAATCCGCGCGGACGGCGGCGGCGCTCCCGGAAACCCCGCCCGCCGCGGGCCCACGCACGCAGGAAGCGGAGACGGCCGGGGAGGGGAGGGGGCGAGGGGGACGGTGAGGGAAGGACCCCGCGAGCCTCCCCGCGGCGCGCACTGCGCATGCGCCGCGCCGCCGCCCCGCCCGCGCATGCGCACGGCCAGGGGGCAGAGGGGAGGGGCTGCGCGGTGAGCGGCGCGCATGCGCAGTCGCTTCGCCGGGCCACTGTGGCGAGGCTGAAGGGAAAAAGGGAAAAAGAAGTAAAAAAGGAAAAATTTAAATGCAGCGAGTGCAGGGAATTGTTTTATTTTTTAAATAATTTTCCCCCTCATCAATGTGGTGAGTGGGGAAGAGAGGAGGAAACCAGGAGAAACGTGGATTTTGAACGAAATTGGGAAGATAAATCCAGATTTTGAGCAAAATTGTGAGAATAAACCCGGATTATGAACAAAACCAGGAAGATAAACCCAGAATTTGAGCAAAACTGGGATGAGAAGCCCGGATTTTGAACAAAATTGGGATGAGAAGACCAGGATTTGAGCACAACCTGGAGGAGAAGCCCAGAATTAGAAGAAAAACATGAAAATAAGCCCAAAATATGAAGAAAACTGTGAATGTAAGCCTGGATTTCCAATAAAACTGTGAAAAGAAACGCAGATTTCAAACAAAACCGGGATAGAAAGCCCAGATTTGAAGAAAACCGTGAAGATAAGTCCAGAATTTGAATAAAACTGTAAAATAAACCTGGATTTTGAAAAAAAAAATGGGATGGAAAGCCCAGATTTTGAACAAAACCATGAAGACAAGCCCAGAACTTGAAAAAAAACATGAAAATAAACCCAGATTTCGCACAAAATTGGGATGGAAAGCCCAGAATTTGAATAAAATCATGAAGATAAGACCAGGTTTCAAACAAAACCGTGAAGATAAGCCCAGATTTTGAATAAAACTGTAAAATAAACCCAGATTTTGCACAAAATGGGGATGGAAAGCCCAGAATTTGAATGAAACCATGAAAATCAATCCAGATTTCAAACAAAACTGTGAAGATAAGCCCAGAACTCGAACGAAACTGTAAAATAAATCTGGATTTCGAGGAAATCTGGGATGGAAAGCCCAGATTTGAAGGAAACCGTGAAGATAAGCCCAGATTTTGAACAAAACTGTGAAGATCAGCCCAAAATTTGAAGGAAAGCATTAAAATAAACCCGGATTTTGAAGAAATCTTACTTCATCAGTGCCCACCAGCAGAAGGCGCCGCGCAAGCGCGTAGGGGAGTTGATGGAAATGACTCCTTGGAGCTAATTTGAACACAAAGTGGGGGCAGGTTATGAATATGTATAGGCATCCTAGGAAACCTCATGAATATGTAAATCTTTCCTGCATATAACCAAAGCAATTTGCCAAATTAGGGGTAAATGACTTTGGTGGGACCACCCCCCGTGCTGCCCAGTGCTAAAAAAAAAAAACAAAAAACATCCCTACTTTAAAATCTTACTGATTGTGGAGTCAGTTTTCCACGAGTCAAGGCCACGCCCACTTCAGGGAGCTTCATTTGCATATATTTGCATACCCCCCAACCTCACGGAGCTGTATCGTGGGAGGAAGAGGGGAGAAAAAGCAAATTTGGGGCAAAAAGCTGCCCCCGAGCTGCCCTGAGGCACCCTGCTTTTAATGGAAGAACCACTAAAGACGGTCAAAAATCCAAAAAACGCCTTTATTTGCACAGCTCGGGGCCGCTCCCCTCCAGAAACGCAAGGAAACCCCCAAACCTGCCGCATCTCCCACCCGCTGCTGGGGGGCAGATGGTGGAAAATGGCCAAAATGCCTTTTTCCGCCTTTTTTTTTGGGTGCCCCCCGGGGTTAAAACCGCAGCGAGTGGCCCCGTGTTAAGGGCTGGGCACACTGCACGCCAAAAAAAGGCCAAAAAGGGAAAAAGGGGTGTTGTGAGACCACATCATAACCCACTCCCCCCAAAAAAAACCACACAAATAACAAAAAAGCTCCAAAACCCACAAAATATACCTCAAAAAAAACCAACAAAACCCAAAGTTAGAGGTGATGCAAGAAACCCACAGCAAAACGCAACCAAACTGGCAAAAAAAAAAAAAAAAGAGCTTCTCCCCAGGTGTGAAATGGGAAAAATAAGGAAATTTGGGAAGCAGAGTAGGAGGGATGCTTGGCAAGACCCTAAACCTCCTGGTTTCAACCCAAAGTCAACACCCACAGAGAGCTGATTTGGGGACAAACCTGGCATTTGGGCAAAGTCCCCGATGCCCGTTTTGGGGACAACGTGCCCATTTTGGGGACGGGCTGGCAGCAATTCCAATTTTAGGTGTGAAAATTGGCAATTTTCGGGGCCCGCAAGCAGCGCGCGTGGCAACCGTGAGCCGTTTTGGGGAGATTTTGCTTTTTTTGGGGGGCTGCTCCAAAAAAGCATCCCGGCTCTGTGAAATCTGCTCCGGGTCTTAGATGTAAGAATGAACCCGCAGGGGAGAAAAAATAAATAGGAAAATAGAAAAAATAGGAAAAAATAGGAAAAAATAGGAAAAAGATAAGGAAAAATGAAAAACAAAAAGGAAAAAAGGAAAAAGAAAATAGAAAAGAAAAACTTTAAGTGCAGCGAGTGCAGGAAAGTCTCTTTTTTAAATAATTTTTCCCCCTCATCAATGTGGTGAGTGGGGAAGAGATGGGGAAACCAGGAGAAACGTGGGTTTTGAACAGAATTGGGAAGGTAAGTCCAGATTTTGAACAAAACTGGGATGAGAAGCCCGGATTTTGAACAAAATCAGGAAGATAAGACCGGGATTTGAACACAACCAGGAGGAGAAGCCCAGAATTAGAAGACAAACGTGAAAATAAGCCCAAAATCTGAAGAAAACCGTGAGTATAAGCCTGGATTTCCAACAAAACTGTGAAAAGAAACGCAGATTTTGAACAAAACTGGGATGAAAAGCCCAGATTTGAAGAAAACCGTGAAGATAAGCCCAGATTTTGAAGAAAACTGTGAAGATAAACCCAGATTTTGAAGAAAACTGTGAAGATAAACCCAGATTTTGAAGAAAACCATGAAAATAAACCTGGATTTCGACCAAAACCGTGAAGATAAGCCCAGAACTTGAATGAAACTGTAAAATAAATCTGGATTTCAAACAAAATTGGGATGCAAAGCCCAGAATTTGAATAAAACCATGAAAATAAACCTGGATTTCAAACAAAACCATAAAGTTAAGCCCAGAACTTGAACAAAACTGTAAAATAAATCTGGATTTCAAACAAAATTGGGATGGAAAGCCCAGAATTTGAACGAAACCACAAAAATAAATCCAGATTTAAAAAAAAAAACGTGAAGATAAGCCCAGATTTTGAACAAAACTGTGAAGATCAGCCCAGAATTTGAAGGAAACCCTTAAAATAAATCCAGACTTCACAAGAAACCACAAAGATACGCCTGCAATTTGAACAAAACCGTGAAAATAAACCCGGATTTTCAACAAAGCCGTGAAGGGAAGCCCAGAACTCGAACGCCACCCTAAAATAAACCCAAATTTTGGGCAAAACGTGGACGAAACGCCCAGGTTTTGGCCACGTGGAGCGCCGCATCAGTCCGCTTTCTTCCCCAGTCTCTGGAAGACGCTGACGGCGCCGGCGTCGTCCATGCGGGCGCTGAGGGCGTCGCTGCTGCTGCTCACCTTGGCGCTGCCCCAAGTCCTCTTGATGGTCACCCGAAATTCGGGCTGGTTTTTGCTCCGGCTGCTGCTGACGCTGCTGTCCTGAGCTTCCAGGCTGCTTTGGGGGGGCTGCGCTTTGCCCCCGGCGCGGCGCCGGGGGGGATCCGAGGTTTGGGCTTTGGCTTTGATGATTTTCCCCGTTTCGGGGGCGTCCTTGGGGGGTTTCTTGAGGACGCCGGCGTAGGGCAGGACGGAGCCTTCGTCGTCGTCGTCGCTCTCCGCGTTCTTGTCGCCGGCCGGCGTGTCGCCCAGCCTGCTGAACACCCCTGTGGGCTGGGGGGGGGGGACGACAGGGAGGGCGTCAGAGCAAAGTTTGGGTCCCCCCGCCCCCATTTTGGGTGCTGGCTTTGCCTTCACCCTGTTCGTGCAACAAGGAAGGAACCCCCCCCCCCCACGCGTTTTGGGGTGAAAATCACCAACAACCAGGCGATAAAATAAAACTCTCTATTTTTTTCCAGCTTCCAGAGCACCAAAAAACCCTACTGCGTCCCAAATTGAAGGGTGAAAAATCGAGGCACGGAAAGAGAATCCTCATTTTGGTGGTCGGGCTCCACGATCCTGAAGGTTTTTCCAACCTAAATTCTACGACACCCGGGACCGCCGAAGAATCCCCCCAAATTTCCTCCAGCGCGTTTCCAGTTTGGGTTTTTTCCTCAAGGTTTTCCCCCCAAAACGCATCCCTGCTGCGCTCACCTTGCCAGCTGCCGCGTCTGCTTTTGTTTCAGCTCCCAGGCGGTCGAAAACCGACGTCCTCTGCAGACCTGGTGGGGGTTTTTTTTTGAGGGAGAAAACACAGTTTTGAGAACTTTAGGGGGGAAAGGGGAAGAGGATGGGGAGGCACCGCCAGCGCACGTGAAAGCACCGCAGAAATCCCGTTAAATAAGTGCTCCAAGAGTGTTTTCTGCTCCTCCTGGTGCCTGTTTTCCCTTTTTAAATGTATAAATATGGTTTTTAGAGAAATAAAAGCCAACTTTATGGGTTACAGCACCCTGATGTGTTTATAAAATCACGTAATTGAGACGAGATTTTTTTTAACAGCTTGGGATCGCCGCGAAGCAGAGGACGCGGGGCTCATCCCCTGGGTTTTTGGGGCCCCAAAACGTCCCCGTGGGGGTACCGAGAGGCTGTGGGGTCGCTACCTTTGGCCGCCTGCTGCTCCAGGATCTTCTTGGTGCGCGGCGTGGTGCCCTTGGGCATGGTGATCACGTATTTGCCTTCCATCTCCGCCGTCACGCGGCGCCGCTTGGCCTGCACCGGCGCGGGGCTCCCGGTTTCCGCCTCCCGCAGACCTCAGGAGGGGGAAAAAGCAGGGAGAAGCTCAGACCCGTGGCTAAAACAGCAAGAATTGGCCCCAAAAGAGCACCGGGGGGGGGGAAAAACACCTCCTAAACCCCCACAGATTTGGGAAGAGGCGTGATTTGGGGGCAAAAAGTCCCCCGGGGTGGCCGTGCAAGCGCTCCCTCTGTACTCAACGCTCTTCCTCCCTGCCCACCCTCTTCCTCCCCGCCCGTGCTCTTCCTCCCTGCCCACGCTCTTCCTCCTCGCCCGTGCTCTTCCTCCCTACCCGCGCTCTTCGCCGCCAGCTTGTTGGAGACGGTGACGGAGATTTTGGAGGCATCGGGCCGGCGGGTGGGGGTGGCGGGCGGCGAGTCCCGGCTCAAGCTGTTGGCGATCATGCGGGAGGCGGCTGGAAGCAGAGCCGGGAGGGGGGGAGGGGGGGGGCACCGTGAATTAAAGCTCCTCAAAAGGATTTTTTTTCTTAAAAAAACGGGGATTTTAGGGGTCGTCGAGCCCGCACTCACCGCTGCTGGCGTTGCGGCGCAGCTCCGCCGGCGCGCTCGGGGGGCTCAGCGCCTCGGTGGCCGCCTTGCACATCTCCTACGGGGTGCAAGCTCCATCAGCACCCCTAAAATCCCCCCCAACCCACCCTTCCCAGTCCAAAAACGCTCGTCCCAGTCCCGGACTGGTCGGGGAGGCTCGTACCTGCCTGTAAACGACTTTGGCGTGCTTGAGGATGGCGATGATGTCCCCCACGATGGTGATGCCCAGCTCGTTCATGATCTCCTTGTTGAGGTCCAGCAGCATGTTCTTCTGGATCCTGCGGGGACATCGGGAAGGAATCCGCTCCCAACGGGGCTGGAGGTTTGGGATAATCCCTCTCCCCCCTAATTACAAGCTTAATTAAACCCCAGCGAGCCTAATTAAGCCCAGGATTAATCCAGCGGGAGCTACGAGACAACACGGCGGTGCCAATAACGAAGCTCAACCCAGATTAATTAAAAAAATAATAATGAAACGAAAGGAAAATTGGATGGACTGTTGGGTTCTGCTCTGCCTTGCACAGTTTTGGGTCAAAAAGAGGAGTTTAGAGGCACAGAAGGTAACAAAAATGAAGTTTGGCCCAGATTAATTATGAAAATGAGCAGAAAATGGGGCAGGCTGCTGGGTTTTGCTCTTCCTCGCCCAGTTTTGGGTCAAAAAGAGGAGTGTGGAGGCCAGTGTCGATAATGAAAATGAAGCTCGGCCCAGGTTAATTAACAAAAATAATGAAACAGGAGAAAAAATGGATGGGCTGTTGGGTTTTGCTCTTCCTCCCAGAGTTTTGGGTCAAAAACAGGAGTTTAGAGGCGTGGGAGAGAACAAAAACAAAGCTCAGCCCAGATGAATTAACAAAATGAGCAGAAAACGGGCCAAGCTGCTCGGTTTTGCTCTTCCTTGTGCATTTTCAGGTAAAAAAACGACAGATTTGGGGGCTCTCCCCACCTGTTATCGACGAACATCACGGCGTAGTTGACGGCGGGGCCGGGGGGGATCCCCGCTTCCTTGAAGAACTGGATCCACTCCGACGTCGCTGCCAGCAGGAGCGTGCCCAAAAGGAACAAAAACGAGGCAAATTAGTCAAATTCACAATTTATTCTCCGCGCCCACCCCCCGCGGATCCCGTAGGGTTTTGTTTTTTTTTTTTTTGGGGATGGTTTTGCAGGGTTTTGGAGCTCCCCAGCCCTTGTTTTTTTTCTTTAGGGTTTTAGGACACTCACCCATCGTCACTGACACCATCACCGGCCCCCCCCCCCCTGCCCTGGGGGGGGCACAGCGCGTGGGGCTCAGCCCTCGCCTCCTGCCTGGAATGGGGCAAGGGGAGGGTAAAACACCCCCCAACACACTCCCAGACCCCAAATGCCTCCCTCTAAACCCCCTTCTGCCCCCCCCAGGCCCCAATACTCCCCTCTAAGCCCCCCCTTGCCCCACAACTCCCACCCCCCAGACCCTCTTCTGTCCCCCAATGCCCCCCAGCCCCCCAAATACCTCCCTCTGACCCCCCCCAGCCACCCTTCTGACCCCAGCCCCCCAAAATACCCCCATCCAACCCCCCCCAGCCCCCTTCTGCACCCCCCCAGGCCTCAATACCCCCCCAGACCCCCTTCTGCTCCCCTAGCCCCCCAAATCCCCTACTCGAAACCCCCTTCTGCCTCCTGCAGACCCCCAATCCCCCCATATCCCCCCCCAAAACCCCCTCATTCCCCCCCAGGCCCCCAAATACCCCCTCCAAACCCCCCTTCTAACCTCCCAGGTCCCCAAATGCCCCCCCAGCCCCTCCTGCCCAACAGCTCCAAGCCCCCCAGGCCCCCAAATACCCCCCCCTCCAAGCCCCCTTCTGCCCCCAGACTCCCCATAACCCCCTCCAAGCTCCCTCCTGCCCCCCCCCCCAGGCCCTCTTCTGCCCCCCAAAGCCCCCCAGTGCTCCACCCAGCCCCCCAAAAACCCCTCTCCAAACCCTCTTCTGCCCCCCCAGGCCCTCAAACACCCCTAAATACCCCCCTCAGCCCCCATCTGCCCCCCTTAAAGCCCCCCCAGGCCCCCAATGCCACCCTCCGACCCCCCCCCAGCCCCCCTTCTGCCCCCCCCAGGCCCCCAAATACCCCCCTCAGCCCCCTTCTGCCCCCCCAGGCCCTCTTCTGCCCCCCAAAGCTCCACCCAGCCCCCAAATACCACCCTCAAACCTTCTTCTGCCCCCCCCAGGGCCGCAAATACCCCCCCAGAGCCCCAAATACCCCCCCCCAGGGCCCCAAATACCCCCCCCAGGGCCCTTCTGCACCCCCAAAACCCCCTCAGGCCCCCAAAGCCCCCCTTCTGCCCCTCCCAGGCCCCCTTCTGCCCCCCTAGACCCCCAAATACCCCCCTCAGCCCCCTTCTACACCCCCAGGTCCTCAAATACCCCCAAATACCCCCCTCAGCCCCCTTCTACCCCACCAAATCCCCCCCCAGGCCCCCAATACCCCCCTCCTACCCCCCCCAGGCCCCCTTCTGCCCCTCCCAGGCCCCCAAATACCCCCCTCAGCCCCCTTCTGCCCCCTCAGGTCCTCAAATACCCGCAAATACCCCCCTCAGCACCCAAATACCCCCCTCAGCCCCCTTCTACCCCCCCAAATCCCCCCCCAGGCCCCCAACACCCCCCTCCTACCCCCCCCCAGCTCCCCTTCTGCCCCTCCCAGGCCCCCTTCTGCCCACCCCCGCTCCCCAAATACCCCCCTCAGCCCCTCCTGCCCCACAGTTCCAACCCCCCAGACCCTTTTTTGCCCCCCAAAACCCCCCCAGCCCCCCCCTCACCTCCCGGCCCCCGCCGCGCCCCATCCCGCCGCCTCCAACCGCCGGCTCCAGGCTCCACCGGAAGTAGCCACCACCGAGATGCCGGAAGCGGCCCAGGGCGCCGCTCTAACCCCACGCACGCGCCGTGGCCGCTCTAGGCGGCGGCGGCCCCGTTGGGAGCAAAGGGCGCGGCGACCATAGAGACGACCGCTGGAGGACCCGGGGCCTCCCGCCCCCCCCCCCCGGGACCTCCGGTACGGGGTGGGGGTGGGGAACCGGGCCCCGGCCATAAATAAGGCCCTAAATAAGGTCCTGGCCCTAAAACAGTGCCTGATCCTAAAGCTGCCCCCCCCCAGGCGTGCCCTAAATCGCGTCCCGGCCCCAAATCTGCCCAAAAGGTGCCCTGGTTTTAGGGGGTTTTAGTCCTGGCCCCAAATGTGGCCCCGGTCCTAAATAACGCCCTGGTCCTGGCCCTGAACCCAGGTCTGGACCTAAATCCACTTCTGACCCTAAACCCAACTCCTAAACCCAGCTGTGGTCCCTAAACCCCTCAATTCAGATCCTAAACCCTTAAACCCAGTTCCTAAATCCGTAAACCCAGTTCCTAAACCCAGTTCTGACCCTAAGCCCAGTTCCTAAACCCCTAAGCCCAGTTCCTAATCCCCTAAACCCAGATCCTAAACCCCTAAACCCAGATCCTAAACCCCTAAACCCAGTTCCTAAACCCAGTTCTTACCTAAATCCAGATCCTAAACCCCTAAACCCAATTCCTAAACCCCTAAACCCAGTTCCTAAACCCCTAAACCCAATTCCTAAATCCAGTTCTGACTCTAAGCCCAGTTCCTAAACCCAATTCCTAAACCCCTAAACGCAGTTGTGACCCTAAACCCTGTTCCTAAATCCCTAAACCTAATTCCTAAACCCCTAAACCCAGTTCTGACCCTCAACCCAGTTCCTAAACCCCTAAACCCGGCCCTAAACGTGGCTCTGGCCCTAAATGTGCCCCAAACGCTGTCCTAATCCTAGCCCTAAACGTGTCCTCGATGTCATCCCGGTCTTGGCCCTAAACTGGGCTCTGACCCCAAAAAGGGCCCCGCAGCTGGTCCTAAATGTGTTCCTAACCCTTAATGAGCCTGAAATTGGGTCCTAATCCCAGACATGGCCCTAAATAGGTCCCTGGTCCTGAACGTACCCGAAACCTTGTCGTAATCCTGGCCCTAAGCGTGCCCCTGAACCTATTCCCGATCCTAAACATGTCCCAAGTGTTGTAGGAAGCCTTGGTCCTGGCTTTAATGCCTGCCCTAAATACGTTCCTGGCCCTAAACATGCCCTAAACATTGTCCTAATCTTTGCTCTGCCTCTAAATCTGTCCTTTGCCCTAAACATCCCCCAAATATTGTCCTAATCCTGTCCCTAAACATGTTCCTGATCCCAAACCTCTCTCCGACCCTAAACTACGGCTGGGAAAGGGCCAAACCCCAAATAAACCCAACTCACCCCCACCCACGGCCCCATCCCAACCCCGCTGCTGTCCCCGGGCAGGGTTTTGGGGAACCCTAAAAGCCCCTGGACAGGGTTTTGGGGAACCCTAAAAGCCCTATTTTGGGGCGGGAGGGAAATAGGGGCATGGCCAGGCTCGGCCGAGTTCCCCTCCCCGTCCCCGGGGCACGTGAGCGCGTCAGCCCCGTGAGTCAGCGCGGGGCTCGCTGTGGGGTGGCCCCAAAACCACCGAAATCCCGATCTGGTTTTCTTTTCCCACAGCCTCGGCCCCCGGAGACCCGCGACAATGAAGCCTTATGGGGTCTACGAGCAGGTAGGGCGCTGGCGGCACCCCCAAAACCCCAAACTGGGGGGTCCTGAAGCTCTCTGCCCCCTGCTAGCACCCCAAAAATCCCAAACTGGCATGTCCTGAACCTTCCTGCCCCTTGCTAGCACCCCAAAATCCCAAATTGGGGCATTCTGAAGCTCTCAGCCCCATGCTAGCACCCCTAAACCCCAAACTGGGGAGTCCCAAAGCTCCCTGCCCCCTCCTAGCACCCCAAAAATCCCAAATTGGGGTGTCCCAAAGCTCCCTTCCCCCTCCCACCATCCCCAAATCCCCAACTGGGGAGTCCCAAAGCTCCCTGCCCCCTCCTAGCACCCCAAAAATCCCAAATTGGGGTGTCCCAAAGCTCCCTGCCCCCTCCTACCACCCCAAAAATCCCAAATTGGGGTGTCCCAAAGCTCCCTTCCCCCTCCTACCACCCCAAAATCCCCAATTGGGGTGTTCCTGAGCTCCCTGCCCCTTGCTAGCACCCCAGAATCCCACAGTGGGGTGTCCCGAAGCTCTCTGCCCCCTGCCAGCACCCCAAAAATCCCAAATTGGGGTGTCCTGAAGCTCCCTGCCCCCGATAGCACCCTAAAACCCCACATTGGGGCATCCCAAAGCTCCCTGCCCTGTGCTAGCACCCCAAAACCCAAAATAGGGGTGTCTCTGAGCTCCCAGCCCCCTGCTCGCACCCCAAAAATCCCAAATTGGGGTGTCCTGAAGCTCCCTGCCCCCGATAGCACCCCAAAAATCCCAAATTGGGGTGTCCCAAAGCTCCCTTCCCCCTCCCACCATCCCAACATCCCCAATTGGGGTGTCCTGAAGCTCCCTGCCCCATGCCAGCACCCCAAAAGCAGCTTCGTGACCATTTTTTGGGGGGGGGGGGATTCACCCCAAACACCCCCTGCTTTGGGGTCCCCCCCATCCTCTCCACCCCCCCACCTCACAGCTGGAGCCTCCCGAGGAGCCGCCGGCGCAGCCCGGTCGATTCGCACCCAAGGTAAATCCTCCGCCGAAAAAAAACGGGCTGAAAACCCCTTTTTTTGGGGCTGGCTTCCCCTTTTTCACCCCCGTCTCGTCCTCTCCGCAGCCCGCCCGCGGCGCCCTGCTGGCCGCCGTCCTCGTCACCCTCCTCTTCCTCTTCTTCATCCACTTCTTCCACCTCTGCTCCAGCTCGGCGCTTCGGCGCCGCGCCGAACCCTGCGCCGACCCGTGCCGGTGCGTGCGGCCTCCCCGACCTCCCTTTGGTGGTTGTTTTTTTGTTTTTTTTTTTCCCGAATTTCCCTTTTTTCACCTCTTTTTAGGATCGTTCTGGTCGAGAGCATCCCGGAGGGGATGAGCTACGGCGGCCCCGGGAACCCTTCCACTTTCGACGCGTGGTTGAACCTCGTGGGCAGCGCCCGGCGCAGCCTCGACGTCGCCGCCTTCTACTGGACCATGACCAACGAGGACACGCGCACCCAGGAGCCTTCGGCCTCGCAGGTCCGGGGTCCGCGGGGCGAGGATGAGGAGGCCGAGCTCACCCTTGGTGCGATGAGCAGGGCTGGATGCCCCCGCTGCCGTGAATTATCGCGATAAACCACCGGTGGGGAGCCAGATCCCTTTTTGCCGTGAATTATCCGCGATAAACCACCGGTGGGGAGCCAGATCCCCTGCTGCCGGATCCCTTACTGCTGTGAATTATCACGATAAACCACCAGTGTGGGAGCTGGATCCCTTTTTGCCATGAATTATCGCGATAAACCACACTGATGGGGAACCAGATCCTCCTCTGCCGTGAATTATCGCGATAAACCACCGGTGGGGAGCCAGATCCCCTGCTGCCGGATCCCTTACTGCTGTGAATTATCACGATAAACCACCAGTGTGGGAGCTGGATCCCTTTTTGCCATGAATTATCGCGATAAACCACACTGATCGGGAGCCAGATCCCTTGTTGCTGCCATGAATTATCGCGATAAACCACACTGGTGGGGAACCAGATCCCTTGTTGCCATGAATTATCGCAATAAAACACCGGTGGGGAGCCATATCCCTTGTTGCTGTGAATTATCGTGATAAACCACCAACTGGGAACCAGATCCCTTGCTGCTGTAAATTATTGTGATAAACCACACTGATGGGGAACCAGATCCTCCTCTGCCATGAATTATCGCGATAAACCACCAGTGGGGAGTCAGATTCCCTGCTGCTGTGAATTATCGCAATAAACCACTAACGGGGAGCCAGATCTCTTGTTGCTGTGAATTATCATGATAAAGCACACTGATGGGGAAACAGAACCCCTGCTGCTGTGAATTATCGCGATAAACCACAGGTGGAGAGCCATATCCTTTGTTGCTGTGAATTATCACGATAAACCACTGGTGGGGAGCCAGATCACTTGCTGCCATGAATTATCGCAATAAACCACACTAATGGGGAACCAGATCCCTTTTTGCCATGAATTATCGCGATAAACCACACTGATGGGGAACCAGAACCCCTGCTGCCATGAATTATTGCGATAAACTGTCGGTGGGGAGCCATATCCCTTGTTGCTGTGAATTATCGTGATAAACCACCAACGGGGAACCAGATCCCTTGCTGCTGTGAATTATTGTGATAAACCACACTGGTGGGGAACCAGATCCCTTGTTGCCATGAATTATCGCGATAAACCACCAGTGGGGAGTCAGATTCCCTGCTGCTGTGAATTATCGTGATAAACCACTAACGGGGAGCCAGATCTCTTGTTGCTGTGAATTATCATGATAAAGCACACTGATGGGGAACCAGAACCTCTGCTGCTGTGAATTATCGCGATAAACCACCGGTGGGGAGCCAGATCCCTTATTGCTGTGAATTATCACGATAAACCACTGGTGGGGAGCCAGATCACTTGCTGCTGTGAATTATCGCGATAAACCACACTAATGGGGAACCAGATCCCTTACTGCCGTGAATTATCACGATAAACCACCAGCAGGGAGCCAGATCCCTTGTTGCTGCCATGAATTATCACGATAAACCACACTGATGGGGAACCAGACCCCCCTCTGCCATGAATTATCGCGATAAACCACACTGATGGGGAACCAGACCCCCCTCTGCCATGAATTATCGCGATAAACCACCAGCAGGGAGCCAGATCCCTTGTTGCTGCCATGAATTATCACGATAAACCACACTGATGGGGAACCAGACCCCCCTCTGCCATGAATTATCGCGATAAACCACACTGATGGGGAACCAGACCCCCCTCTGCCATGACTTATCACGATAAACCACCGTCGAGGAGCCGGCTGGCGCCCGTCGCAGCTCACTGCGCGTGTCCGCTCACGCGTTGGGTGTTGTGTTGTGTTTTTTTTTGTTTTTTTTTTTGGCGTTTTCCGGTGGTTTTTGACCACTTCTCTCTTTTCTCCCCCCCCCCCTCCTCTCTCCGAGCAGGGTGAGCAAATCCTGGAGGAGCTCCTCAAGCTGCCGGCCCGCGGCGTCTCCGTCCGGGTGGCCGTCAACACCCCCACCTCCAAATTCCCCCTGAGCGACCTGCAGGCGCTCGAGCGCAGCGGTGAGCGCCCGGCGGCGAACCCCAAAACCGGGACGGCCTCCATGGGGTGGGGGGGGTGACCCCGAGGGAGACCCCAACCCCGTGCCCCGGGGTTGCCTTCTTTTTTCCCCCGTAGGCGCCGCGGTGCGGACGGTCGACATGCCCCGGCTCACCCGGGGGGTGCTGCACACCAAATTTTGGATCGTGGACGGCGCCCACCTCTACATCGGCAGCGCCAACATGGACTGGCGCTCCCTCACCCAGGTGAGCCCCAAATTTAATGTGAAATTTTGAAATTTCAACGCGCCAAACAGCCCTCCTCTCCCCCCGAAACACAACCGGGGCATCGCCGACGGGGCCAGGACCCTCCGGCTGCAACCCGTCGCCTCTCACGGGGGGGGCAAACGCCCCCCAAATCCCCCTCGCTGCTGAGGGGACGGGGTCGGTGGCTCCTTGGCGCAGGTGAAGGAGCTGGGAGCGGCCGTCTACAACTGCAGCTGCTTGGCCCGGGACCTGGGCAAGGTTTTTGAAGCCTACTGGGTGCTGGGCTTGCCCAACGCCTCCATCCCCACGCCGTGGCCGGCGACTTTCTCCACCTCCTTCAACATGGAGACGCCGCTGGAGCTCCACCTCAACGACACGCCGGCCGCCGTCTACTTCTCGGTGCGTGCCGGGGTGGGTTTTTTTTATTTTAGGGGGGGGTCCTCGGCGTGCTGGTGGCACCTGAAGCCTCCTCCTCGCCCCGCAGAGCGCCCCGCCGCCCCTCTGCGCCCCGGGGCGCACCGAGGACCTCCGCGCCCTGCTCAGCGTCATCGACGCCGCCGAGGAGTTCGTGCACGTGGCGGTGATGAGCTACCTGCCCACCATGGAGTTCTCCTACCCCAAGAGGTGCGTGAAGCCCCGAAACGCCCCAGCGGGTTGGCGAGGCTCTACAAATAACCCTCTTTTCCCCCCCCCAAAGATTTTGGCCGGCCATCGATAACCGGCTCCGGAAGGCGGTTTTCGAGCGGCGGGTGAAGGTTCGCCTCCTGGTGGGCTGCTGGCCGCACTCCAAGGCGGAGATGTTCCCCTTCCTCAAGTCCCTGGCCGCCGTCGGCGACAACCGGACGCGCTACAGCGTGGAGGTGGTGGGTACCGGGGGCGACGCCGCGACCCCCCCCTGGCGTGTCCCCCCCCCCCCCCGCCCCGTCCCGGTGACGTTTTCCAATCCCGGCCCCGCAGAGGCTCTTCATGGTGCCGTCGAGCGAGGCGCAAGCCCGGATCCCCTACGCCCGGGTCAACCACAACAAGTACATGGTGACGGAGAAGGTGGCCTACATCGGTGAGCCCCTCGGCGGTGCCGGCGCCGAAAAATGGTGTCGGTGCTGGTGGCGTCGGCTCTTGGGGTGCCCTGGTCCCCTTCCTCTTTTCCTGCTCCCCTTCCTCATCCCCTGGCCCCTTCCTCTTCCCCTGCTCCCCTTCCTCTTCCCCTGGTCGTTTCCTCTTCCCCTGGCCCCCTTCCTCTACCCCTGGTCCCCTCCTCATCCTCTCGTCCCCTTCTTCTTCCCCTGCTACCCTTCAACTTCCCCATGTCCCCTTCCTCTTCCTCTGTCCCCTTCCTCTCCCCCTGGCCCTCTTCCTCTTCCTCTGTCTCCTTCCTCTTCCCCTGGCCCCTTCCTCTTTTCCTGCTCCCCTTCCTCTCCCCCTGCTCCCCTTCCTCTTCCCCTTTTTCCCTTTCTCTTCCTCTGGCCCCCTTTCCCTTCCCCTGCTCCCTTTCCCCTTCCCCTGATCCCCTTCCTCTTCCCCTGGTCCCTTCCTTTACCCCTGGCCCCTTCCTCTTCCCCTCGTCCCCGTCCTCCTTCCCTGCTCCTCTTCCTCTTCCCCTGACCCCCTTCCTCCACCCCTGGCCCTCTTCCTCATCCCCTGACCCCCTTCCTCTTCCCCTGCTCCTCTTCCCCTGGCTCCCTTCCTCTTCCTCTCGTCCCTTTCCTCTTCCCCTGGCCCCTTTCCTCATCCCCTGGTCCCCTTCCTCTTCCTCTGTCCCCTTCCTCTCCTCCTGGCCCCTTCCTCTTCCCCATGTCCCTTCCTCTTCCCCTGGTTTCCTTCCTCTACCCCTGGCCCCCCTCCTCTTCTCCTGCTCCTCTTCCTCATCCCATGTCCCCTTCCTCTTCCCCTGGCCCCCTTCCTCATCCCCTGGCCCCTTCCTCATCCCCTGACCCCCTTCCTCTCCCCCTGCTCCTCTTCCTCATCCCCTGCTCCCCTTCCTCTTCCTCTGTCCCCTTCCTCTTCCCCTCCTCCTCTTCCTCTCCCCCTGCTCCCCTTCCTCTTCCTCTGTCCCCTTCCTCTTCCTCTGCTCCCCTTCCTCATCCCCTGGCCCCCTTCCTCTTCCCCTGCTTCTCTTTCTCATCCCCTCCTCCTCTTCCTCATCCCCTGGCCCCTTCCTCTTCCTCTGGTTCCCTTCCTCTTCCCCTGCTCCTCTTCCTCATCCCCTGCTCCTCTTCCTCTTCCTCTTCCTCTGTCCCCTTCCTCTTCCCCTACTCTCCTTCCTCTTCCCCATTTCCCCTTCCTCTTCCCCTGCTCCTCTTCCTCTTCCCCTGTCCCCTTCCTCTTCCCCTGTCCCCTTCCTCTTCCCCTGCCCCCATTCCTCTCTCCCTGGCCCCTTCCTCTTCCCCATCTCCCCTTCCTCTCCCCCTGCTCCTCTTCCTCATCCCCCTTTCTCCCCGCAGGGACCTCCAACTGGTCCGGGGACTACTTCGTGCAGACGGCGGGCTCGGCGCTGGTGGTGGAGCAGTCGGGGAGCGGCGCGGGGGCCACGGTGCCGGACCAGCTGCGGGCGGTGTTCGAGCGGGACTGGAGCTCCCAGTACAGCGCCGACATCGGCGACACCGCGCGCTGGGAGCGGCTCTGCGGGTCCCGCTAGGCGAGGAGGGGCTCCGGGTGGGGTTTTTTGGGGGGAAAAAAAGCTTTTTTTTTGGAGATTTTTGTTGAAATTAAAGGTGGGTGATGTACCGTCGGGTAGTATCTGCGTGCTTTGTGAGGCCCCGAGTGGTGTGCCGGTCCTGGGACACCCCATGATCCAGGGACACCCCATAATCCTGGGACACCGCATAATCCCGGGACATCCCGCAATCCCAGGACATCCCACAATCATGGGACACCCCGCGATCCTGGGGCACCCCATGATCCAGGGACACCCCATAATCCCGGGACACCCCGCAGTCCTGGGGCACCCCATAATCCTGGGACACCCCACGGTCCTGGGACATCCCACAATCCTGGGACACCCCATAATCCCGAGACACCCCGCAGTCCTGGGGCACCCCATAATCCTGGGACACCCCATAATCTCGGGACATCCCGCAATCCCAGGACATCCCACAATCATGGGACACCCCGCGATCCTGGGACGTCCCATGATCCTGGGACACCTCATAATCCTGCGACACCCCATAATCCTGGGACACCCCATAATCCCGGGACACCCTGCAGTCCTGGGGCACCCCATAATCCTGGGACACCCCATAATCCCAGGACACCCTGCAGTCCTGGGGCACCCCATAATCCTGGGACACCCCATAATCCCGGGACATCCCGCAATCCCAGGACATCCCACAATCATGGGACACCCCGCGATCCTGGGACACCCCATAATCCTGGGACACTCCGCGATCCTGAGACACCCCATAATCCTGGGACACCCCATAATCCTGAGACACCCCACAATCCCAGGACACCCCACAATCCTGGGACACCCCACAATCCCGGGACACCCTGCGATCCCAAATCCATCTTGCCCCTACCTTGTGGGGAGCACGTGGGGACGTGGAATGGCAGGGACCCCAAAAGCCGTGATGTGGGGGTGATGGGGACGTGGGGCAGCAGGGACCCCAAAAGCCGTGATGTGGGGCTGATGGGGACTCGAAGGTTCTTCAAGTATGGGTGTATTGGGATATAGGGACAGGGATATAGGGATACGGGGTTATTGGGGAGGGGGGGATATTGGGATGGGGGATATCGGGATATGGGTGTATCGGGATATGGGGACAGGGGGATATGGGATAAAAAGGTAGATATAGGGACAGGGGAATATGGGGATAAAGGGATATGGGTGTATTGGGATATAGGGACAGAGATATAGGGATAGGGGGTTATTGGGGATGGGGGGATATGGGGATGTTGGGATGGGGGATATTGGGATATGGGTGTATCGGGATATGGGGACAGGGGACATTGGGACTGGGGGATATGGGGATAAAGGGATATGGGTGTATTGGGATATAGGGACAGGCATATAGGATTATTGAGAATAGGGGGATATGGGGATGTTGGCACGGGGGATATTGGGGTATTGGGATATGGGAACAGGGAGATATGGGGACGAGGGACATTGGGACTGGAGGATATGGGGATAAAGGGATATGGGTGTATTGGGATATAGGGATATGGGGTTATTGGGGATGGGGGATGTCGGGATATGGGTATATTGGGATATAGGGATATGGGGTTATTGGGGTGGGGGATATCGGGATATGGGTGTATTGGGATATAGGGATATGGGGTTATTGGGGATGGGGGATATCGGGATATAGGTGTATTGGGATATCGGGATATGGGGTTATTGGGATATGGGGACAGGGGGAAATAGGGGGTTATGGGGGCATATGGGGACACTGGGGGACATGGGAATATTTAGGGACATTGAGGGGCCGATATGGGGTCGGTGCCTGGCCGGACGAGGTGACAGACAGCTCGTCCTGTCCCCTTGTCCCCTTTTGTCCCCCTTTGTCCCCAAGTAACCCCAGCAGTGGGCCCCACCTCTGTGCCTCGCCCTTTTAACACCCCCCCCACACGCATCCACCCTCCCCCTAACACGTGACCGGAAGCGGAAGCCGCTCCGAAGGCGGGACGAGGCGGAGCCTGCAGCGGACGCCCGGCGGTTGCGCTGCGGGGGGGGGGGGGGCCCGGGGCGGCCCCGCCATGGTGAGGGGGGGGGCGGGGGGTCCCGGGGGGGGCTTTGGGGCCTGGGGGGGGTCCGGGCTGGGCCTGGGGGGGGTCCGGGCTGGGCCTGGGGGGGGTCCAAAGGGGCTGGGGGGGGTCTGAGGTTGGGTTTTGGGGTCTGGGGGGGGGGTCCAGAGGGGGCCTGGGGGGGCTCCGGGCTGGGCCTCAGGGCCTGGGGGGGGCCTGGGGCTGGGTTTTGGGGTCTGGGGGGGGGGCAGAGGGGGCCTGGGGGGGTCCAAAGGGGTCTTGGGGGGGTCCAAAGGGGCCTGGGGGGGCTCTGGGTCAGGTCTTGGGGTCTGGGGGGGTCCGGGACAGGCCGAGGGGGGGCTTTGGGGGCTGGGGGGGGGCGTCCAGAAGGGGTGGGGGGTCCGGTTGGGCCTGGGGGGGTCCAGAAGGGGTCGGGGGGGGTCTTGGGGTCTAGGGGGGGTCTGGGACAGGCCTGGGGGGGGCTTTGGGGTCTGGGTGGGTCCGGAATAGGCCGGGGGGGGCTTTGGCGTTCGGTTTTGGGGCCTGGGGGGGGTGCAGAAGGGGCTTGGGGGGGGGGTTGGAACAGGCCTAGGGGGGGCCTTTGGGGTCTGGGGGGGTCCAGAAGGAGCCTGGGGGGCTCCATTTGGGTCTGGGGGGCTCTGGGGCTCAGCTTTGGGATTGGGGGGGCCCCAGTTGGGTCTGGGGGAGCTCCAGCCTGTGCAGGGGGGGCTCTGGATCAGGCCTTGCAACCTGGGGGGGGGGGCGGTTCCCCAGGCCCGAGGGGGCTCCGTCCCCATTTATCCCTTTTTTTTTTTTTTTAATTTTGGGGGATTTTTTTTTTGCCCCCCCCCCCCCCCCCCCCCCCACCAGGCGGCGGCGCTGGACCTGAGGTCGAAGGAGGAGAAGGACGCGGAGCTGGACAAGCGCATCGAGGCCCTGCGCAAGAAGAACGAGGCCCTCATCCGGCGCTACCAGGTCCAGACCCCCCCCCCAAACCTTCGAGACCCCCCCCAAATCCACCCCCCCCTCCCCAACCCCCCCCCCAGCCCTTTAATCCCACCGGATTAACACCACGAGGCCGCTTAATCCGGGATTAAGCCTTTTTAACGCGTCCTTGGCGCCCTTATCAAACCTTTGAGGGGCTTCGTGGGTTGGGGGGTGCTTTATTTTGGGGTGGGGGGGCTGCTGATGGCCCCCCCACCCTTTTTTTGCCCCCCCCCCCCCCCCCCAGGAGATTGAGGAGGACCGGAGGCGAGCGGAGCAGGAGGGGGTGGCGGTGACGGCGCCGCGGCACCGGCGGCCCCCCGAGCCCGAGCGGCGCAAGGAGGGGGGGCTTGGGGTGAGGGGGGGTCCTGGGGGGGTCCTGGAGGGATTTGGGGGGGTTTTGAGGGGGATATGGAGGGTTTGGGGGTTTCTGGGGGGGGGGTCCTGAGGGGTTTGGGATGGTCCTGAAGGGTTTGGGGGGGGAATATGGAAGATTTTTTTGGGGGGGGGGGATGATGAGGGGATTTAGGGGGGGGCTGAGAGTTTTTTGGGGGGGGATTATGGAGGGTGGGGGGGGGGTCTGGGGGGATTTGAGGGGGGTCTTGGGGTGAGGGGGGGTCCTGGGGTGATTGGGGGGGGTCCTGGGGGGGTTCTGAGAGGGTTGGGGGAGGCCTGGGGGGACTTGGGGGGGGGGGGTCTTGGGGTGAGTGGGGGGTTTGGGGGGGGGGGTCCTGGGAGTTTGGGGGGGGTTCTGAGGGGGGTCCTGGAGAGATTTGGGGGGGATTAAGGGGGGAGTGGGGGTCTTGGGGGGGTCCTGAGGGGTTTGGGGGGGGGGTCTTGGGGTGAGGGAGGGTTTGGGGGGGTCCTATTTTTTGTGGGGGGGATTTGGGGGCAGTTTAGGGAGTTTTGGGGGGCTTTTTGGGTCATTTATGGGGTCAGACAGCAGGGAAGGCTCTTTTATTTTTGGGGGGGACGCTTTTGGGGTACGGGGGGGACATTTTGGGGCACCGTCCCCCCCTCACCCTTTCCCCCCCCCCATAGGAGAAGCCCGGCCGGACCGAGCGGAAGCCCCCCGCCGCCCCCAGACCCCCCCGCGGCGCCGCCCCCCGCCCCTCCGGCCGCCCCCCCCGGGGGGAGCCCCCCCGGCCCCGAGGGAGCGCGGTGCCCGCGGGCGGCGCTCGGGGGGCCGGGGTGGGGGGGGGGCTCTTGGGGGGCCGGGGGGTGACGCCCGGCCCCCCGACCGCAAATCCCAGGTGGGTTCGAGGGGTTTTTTTGGGGTGGAGGGGGGGGGGTTAAAGGGTTTGGGACCCCCTCCCTAAATTCTTCCCCCCCCCCCCTTTAAGGAATGGGAGGAGCGGCGGCGGCAAAACATCGAGAGAATGAACGAGGAGATGGAGAAAATCGCCGAGTACGAGCGCAACCAGCGGGTGAGGGGGGGGGTCCTCTGTCGCGATAGGGCCCCCTCCTGTCGTGATAGGGCTCTTCCGGTCATGACGGGGCCACCTGTGGTCGCGACAAGGCCCTTCGGGTTGTGACAGGACCCCCCTGCGGCACGGCAAGGCTCTTCCTGTCGTGACAGGACCCCTGTGTTTGCAACAAGAGCCCTTCCTGTCGTGACACAGCCCCTTTCTGTCGCGATAAGGATCCTCCTGTCATGATGGGGCCACCTGTGGTTGTGACACGGCCCCCTCCCGTTGCAACAGTTGTATTATAGCCCCTTCCAGTCACAATAAGGCCTTTCCAGTCACAATGTGGCCCCATCCTGTCACGACATGGACACTCCCTTTGTGATAAAGCCCCTCCTGTTGTGATAATGGTCCCCTCCTGTCATGACAAGGCCCTCGTGTCACGACACAGCTTCCTTCGGTCACAATAAGGCCCCTCCTGTTGTGACGGGGGCTCCCTGGGTTGCGACATAGCCCCCTCCTGTTGTGACAAGGCCCTTCCTGTCGTGACAGGACCCCCTGGGGTCACAATACTCCCCTCCTGTCATGATAAGGTTCCAGTGGGTCCCCCTTTGTTCACGATACAGCCCCCTCCCTTTGCAATAAGTCTCTCCTGTTGTGATATGGCCCCTTCTGTCACGATGCTGCCCCCCTCCTGTCACGATTAAGGCCACTCCCATCGCGACAGGGCCACCCTTGTTCACGATACAGCCCCCTCCCATCACAACACAGCATCCTCCCTTTACAATAACTCCCCTCCGCTCGCGATATGCCCCCCTCTGTCATGACACTGCCCCCTCCGTCGTGATAAGCCCACTCCTGTTGCAACAGGGCCCCCCTTGTTCATGATACGGCCCCCTCCCTTTGCAATAAGTCCCCTCCTGTCGTGATATGCCCCCCTCTATCACGACACAGCTCCCTC
>OZ022463.1:436439-573798 GCA_963989345.1 Clangula hyemalis | reverse complement strand
GCCCCCCCCAAAAAAAACCTGCCCCCTTTTTGAACCCCCCCTCCCCAAAAAAAACGCTTCCCCCATTTTTTGAGACACCCCCTCAGCTGCCCCCTTTTTTGAGCCCCCTTTTTTAACCTCCCCCCAGAGCTGCCCCCCTGTTTTTCAAACCCCAATTTTTTGGGACCCCCCCCCCCTTCTTTTTTCTCTTGTCCCCCCCCCCCCCCCCCCAGCTTGAAGCAGCTCCCGGCGGGACCCCCCTGCAGCCCCCCCCCGGCCCTGAGGAGGACGAGGACGAGGACGAGTGGGAGGACGTCAGCGAGGAGGAGGAGGACGACGAGGAAGAGGAGGACGAGGAGGAAGAGGAGGAAGACGACGAAGGCAGCGGCCCCCCCTCACCCGCCAAGGCCGAACCCCCCCTCCTCAGTGCGTCCCCCCCCCAATTTTCCCCCCCCCAGGCTTGGCGGGGGGGGGCTGCCCCCCCCTTAGCCCCCTGTTCCCCCCCCGAAGGCCCCCGACCCGTCCGCGACTGGGGCGAGGAGATGGACCTGGCCCCCCCCCCCCCACGGCAGCCTGAGGGGTGCCCCCCCCGCGGCCCCCCCCCCGGCAGAACCTGCAGGTAAAATTTGAGGTGGGGGGGGGGGTCACAAATTCAATGCGCGCCCCCCCCCCCCCCCCTTTCTTCAGCACACACTTGATTTGTGGGATTTATTTTTTTTTTTTGGGGGGGGGAACCCCCTGATTTGTGCCCCCCCCCTTTGTATTTAGGGCTGAGCCCCACGGAGCAACTGGGCCCCCCCGGGGGGCTTCCAGCCCCCCCCCAGGACACCCCCCAGCACCCGACACAAGGTGGGGACAGCAATAATATTATAGGGGGGGGGGGGCAAACACCACCATGCTGCCTCCCCCAGTTTGATGGGGGGGGGCTCTAACGACCCCCTATTTATTTTTTTTACCCCCCCCCCTTACAGAAACTGTGCAGCAGGACCCCGAGGGCCCCCCCCCCGGCACGGTGGAGATCACCGACTTCCAGCGGGTGCGTTTCCGTAAGCGCTCGCCCCCCCCCGCCGCCAGCTGACTGCCCCCCCCGGCCGTCCTCCTGCATGCCGCCTCGGACGGACCCTCTCTTTCTCTTTGGGGGGGGGGCTCTTCTGGCTTTATTTTTCACCTGGGGGGGGGGGGGGCGCTTGCTGTATGGCTGTCCGTCTTCTCCGTCTGTCTGTCCCGCATTAAAATTTTTGCCTCCCCCCACACAGCCCTGAGGTCGCCGCCGCAGCTCCTGTTTCCCGTCGTGTGTCCCCCCCCCCCCCCAAAAAAAATTTTTATTTGGGGCGGGGGGGGGGCTCCCCAAAATCTCGTGCCTGGTTTTAGGGTCCTTGTGTTCCTTTTGAGGTCCCTGCTCCCACTTCAAGGCCATGGAGATGGGGGGGGGGGGGGGAGCAGGTGATGTTCCGCCCCCCCCCCCCCCCCTCAAGATTGCCCCATTTTGGTGTTTTTTTTTTTTTGGGGGGGGGGGGGATTTGTAAAATAAATCTCAAAAAAGCCGCTGCGCCTGGTCCCTGGTGCTGGGTGTCCCCCCCCACCCCCGCCACAATGAAGTTAGGGGGGTCCTGGGCCTGTGGGGGGGGGTCCGTGTCCATCGAGGAGGAGGAGAAATGGGAAGATTTGGGGTGAAATTCGAAGATTTGGGGGGTCCTGGGAGATTTGGGGCTGAAATGAGAAGATTTGGGGGCCCGGGGAGGGGATTGGGGGGGGTGAAATGAGAAGATTGGGAGTCCTGGGAGTGGATTTGGGGTGAAATGAGAAGGTTTTGGGGCTCTGGGGGGGGATTTGGGGGTGAACTGAGAAGATTTGGGGTCTCAGGTGGAGATTTAGGGGTGAAATTAAAAGATTTGGGGGCCCCAAAGGGAGGCTTGGGGGGGTGAAATGAGATTTTGGAACCCTTGAGGGAATTTGGGGGTGAAACAAGGAGATTTGGGGCTTGGGATGGGGTGAGAGGAGGAGAGGTAGGGCTCTGGATGAGATTTTTGGGGTGAAAGGAGGAGAATTGGGGTTTTGGGGGGTGCTCGGGGAGGGCAGCGGCTGGGCGCAGCGCCCCCCGGCGATGGGACGCGGACGGGCCCAGGATGCTCAGGGCACCACCTTGGAATTCCCAAAAAATAAAAAAAAAAACACAGGATTTGGGGTTTCACCACCCCCGTTTCCTCCCGTTTCGGGTCGCCACCCCACCCAGCCCCGGTGGCCCCGCCGCCACTGCTTCCTCTTCACCGCCGGCATAAAACCGCGCCGCCCCGCGGCCCCGTCCTTCGCCCTCAGCGCCGGGAGAGCGGCCGCAGCCCGCGGGGACCAGGTGAGCCCCCAAAATCCCGACCCCGACACCCCGGTGGGCTCCGAGGGTTTCCCCTGGGTGGGCTCCGTCCCCCTCCGTGCGCGCCGGGGGCTGCCGGTGGAGCCCCTTGGTCGCGTTGCGGTGCTCGGAGGCACCAAAATCCATCTCCGTGGGGTCCAAATCCCCTCCCTATGGGCACCCAATCCCCTATGGGCACCCAATCCCCTATAGGAACCCCATCCCCTATAGGCACCCGATCCCCTATGGGCACCAAACCTCTCCGTGGTTGCGTTGTGCTCAACCCAACTCTTCCCCATGGTCTCCTCCTCCTCCTCGCGCCCTCCTCCTCGCCCTGGGGTCCCATCCCCGGCTCCGAGAGCCCAAATCCCACCCCCCCCCCGTTACCCCCCCCCCAGGGAAGGTGCCCCGGTGTTTCCTCACCCGGCCGCTTGCGTAAGGCAGGAGGAAGGAGAAGGGCTCGCCAAGGAAGTGGGGAAATCGCGGGTTCCTTGGTGACGGCGAGGGCGGAGGGGATGGCGAGCGGGGGGAGGCTCTTGTGCAACGCCGGCTCCTCGGGGTGCCGCTGGCCCCGTGGAAGAGCGGATCTGTAGGGTCAGACGGAGAAAGGCGGCTCTGTAGGGTTGGAAGGGGAAGGGAGTCTCCGTAGGGTTGGATGGGGGAGGACAGCTCTATAGGATTGGGTGGGGAAGGGCATCTTTGTAGGATTGGGTGGGGAAGGGCATCTCTGTAGGGTTGGAAGGGCGTCTCCGTAGGGTTGGATGGGGGAGGACAGCTCTGTAGGATTGGAAGGGGAAGGGTATTTCTGTAGGGTGGGGAAGGGCAACTCTGTCGGGTTGGAAGAGCATCTTTGTAGGGTTGGAAGGGCGTCTCTGTAGGGTTGGGTGGGGAAGGGCCTCTCTGTAGGGTTGGATTGGGGAGGAGATCTCTGTAGGGTTGGGTGGGGAAGGGCATCTCTGTAGGGTTGGGTTGAGGAGGACGTCTCTGTAAGGTTGGAAGGGGAAGGGTATTTCTGTAGGGTTGGAAGGGCGTCTCTGTAGGATTGGGTGGGGAAGGGCATCTCTGTAGGGTTGGAAGGGCATCTCCGTAGGGTTGGATGGGGGAGGACAGCTCTGTAGGATTGGAAGGGGAAGGGTATTTCTGTAGGGTGGGGAAGGGCAACTCCGTAGGGTTGGAAGGGCATCTTTGTAGGGTTGGGTGGGGAAGGGCATCTCTGTAGGGTTGGATTGGGGAGGAGATCTCTGTAGGGTTGGGTGGGGAAGGGCAGCTCCATAGGATTGGAAGGGGAAGGGCATCTTTGTAGGGTTGGAAGGGCGTCTCTGTAGGGTTGGATTGAGGAGGACGTCTCCGTAGGGTTGGAAGGGGAAGGGCAGCCCCATAAAGTTTGGAGGGGAAGGGCATCTCCATAGTGTTGGAAGGGGAAGGGCAGCTCCTGGGTCCTCCCCGCGTAGGTAGAGAGGTCCCTTGGGTGGAGGAGGGCGTGAAGATGAGGGGTGGGGTTGGGTTGGGTTGGGTTGGGTTGGGTTGGACGCGACCCTCGGAGATCCCCCAGCCCCTTCCACGATCCTCCACCAGACCGCGCTCCCCGTCCAACCCAAACCTCTCCTTTTTCACCCTAAAACCTAACCCCTTGACCAGTGCAGCCTTCTCCGAGTGGAGAAGCCTCTCTTCCAAGCTTTCCTGGGAGCCCCTTTCGATAGTGAGGGCCACCACGAGGTGTCCCCGCGCCCTGCTCGTGGTGGGGACGTGTCCCTACGGGGCGGGGGGGGGACCCCGAGGGAGAAGTCCTCGTCCCACCGCCACCTCGCCTCTCGCCCACCTAACGGGGTTTGCTCCTAGGTGCACGATGGACCTCCAGAGCTACAACTACTCCAACTACTCCGGCATGGAGGACTACAGCTTCGACGACTTCGGCGACTACGAGGTCCCCGCCAGCCACCGCGCCGTCCTGGCGCTCTACACCATCATCTTCCTCCTGGGCGTGCTGGGCAACGCCGCCGTCATCTGGGTGAGCGGCTTCGAGCTGCGGCGCACGGTCAACGGCGTCTGGTTCCTCAACCTGGCGGTGGCCGACCTCCTCTGCTGCTTGGCCTTGCCCTTCCTGGCCCTCCCGCTGGCCCAGGACCACCACTGGCCCTTGGGGGGCTTCGCCTGCAAGCTCCTGCCCTCCCTCACCATCCTCAACATGTTCGCCAGCGTCTTGCTCCTGACGGCCATCAGCGCCGACCGCTGCGCCCTGGTGATGCGGCCGGTGTGGTGCCAGAACCACCGGACCCTGGAGGTGGCCCGGGGGGTTTGCGCGGCCGCGTGGCTGCTGGCCTCCCTCCTCACCCTCCCCTCCTTCATCTTCCGCGACGCACGGCAGGACCCCATCTCCGAGAAGGCGACGTGCGTCTTGGAATACTCCGCGGTCGGGCGGCACCAGCGCCTCACCGAGCTCCTCATCGCCGTCTCCCGCTTCATCTTCGGCTTCCTCGTGCCCTTCGTGGTCATCTCCGTCTGCTACGGGCTGCTGCTGGCCCGCGTCCACAGCAAGCGCTTCGCCCGCTCCAAGAAGGCCACCAGGCTCGTCCTGGTGGTCATCGTCAGCTTCTTCGCCTGCTGGCTGCCCTTCCACGTGGTGGGGCTCATCCTGGCCTCCACCTCACCTTACAGCGCCTTGTTCAAGAGCGCGGTGGCGGTGGACCCGGTGGCCACCGGGGTGGCCTACATCAACAGCTGCATCAACCCCATCATCTACGTGGTGATGGGCCAGGACTTCAAGGACAAGTGCCAGCGCTCCTGGCGCGCCGTGCTGCGCGGCGTGATGAGCGAGGACCTCTCCGGCAGCACCTTGGGCGACAGCCGCATGAAGACCAAGTCCACCGTGGACGACCACAGCGTCAGCACCAACGTCTGACCTCCTGCCTGAGGCCACCGCCTTCTCCTCCTCTCCTTGGGCGGGGGGGGGGGGTCTGGATGGGACCCAAATCTACGAGGGGATGCGTCCGTTGTCCTCTATCCTTTTTTTCCAGAGTGGGGAAGCTGGAGGGTCAAAGCAGCCCACGTCTTGGCCTCGTGGACCTCCTTGGAGGCTCTCCGGAGGCCACCACGCTCCAGCCTCCTGGAGCTGCCTCCTCCTCCGAGCCTGGACCCTGTGCCCCACTCCCGGCCCCGTAAAAACCACCTGAAGCCCTCCCCGCCCCACATCCCCGTGGGGCAGCGAGCTCTGAGGTGAGGCTGAGCCTCCCTGAGCCTCCTCCCGTGGGGCGAAATCCACCCCAAAGCGCCGGGGCGCGGCGTGCCCCACCAAAAGGGGGTCACCCCCCACTTCGCCCCGGCCACCTCAGCCCCGTGCCTTCGCCGTAGCCGCGTCCGACGTCGCCAATAAATCGCCGAGCCGCTGTGGGTCGCGTGTCCTCGAGGTGTTCCTTGGGTTACTCTCCTTGGGGTCTCCACGGGTTGCTTTTTGGGGTTCTTCTTGGGGTTCTTCTTCAACGGGTTGTCCATGGGTTGTTCTTTGAGCTGCTTTTTGGGGTTCCCGGGATTCTCTAGGGGTTGCCCCTTGGGGTTGCTCCTTGAGCTGGTTCCTGGGGTTCTCCATGGGTTGCTTCTCAGGGTTACTCCTTGAGCTGCTCTTTGGGGTTCACCTTGGGGTTCTCCTTGGGGTTGCTCCTTGAACTGCTTTTTGGGGTTCTTCTTGGGGTTCTTCTTCAAGGGATTGTCCATGGCTTGCTCCTCAGGGTTGCTCCTTGGGCTGCTTTTTGGGGTTCTTGGGATTCTCCAGGGTTTGCCCCTTGGGGTTCTCCATGGGTTGCTCCTCAGGGTTACTCCTTGAGCTGCTCTTTGGGGTTCACCTTGGGGTTCTCCTTGGGGTTGTTCCTTGAGCTGCTTTTTGGGGTTCTTGGGATTCTCCAGGGGTTGCCCCTTGGGGGTTGCTCCTTGGGGTTCTCCTTGGGGTTTCCCCTTGGGGTTTCCCCTTGGGGTTACTCCTTGAGCTGCTCTTTGGGGTTCTCCTTGGGGTTCTCCAGGGGTTTCTCCTTGAGCTGCTCGTTGGGGTTTCCCCCCCGGGGAGGGCGATGCAGCCCTGGGGCTCCTCCACCCCATCAAGGCTCCTCCACCCCTGGATGACTCAGGGCATGTGCGGGTGTGGCGGGGAGGGACACAGCTTGTGGGATCCCGCCGGGAACGTCGGCGGTGTTGGGAGCTCCGGGAGCGTCCTTGGGGGGTAAGTTGGCACCCAAAATCTTAAAAATTCAAATTAAAAAAAAAAAAAAAGGAAAGAAAAGAAAAATAGGGGGGGGGGGGGGGTGGCTCCCATAAAGCGTTGAGCAAGACCTGCTCCCGCAGTTCTCCTTTTTGGGAGAATTTTTGCTGCTGGGGCAACTTTTCGGGGCCGGATGACGCAAAGGTCCCATCCCACTGCCCGGAGGTTGCTCAAGCTCCTCGTTCCGGAGGGGACGGATCCTGACCTGTGGTCAGAAAGGGTCCTCGTCGTGGTGGCAGCGGTGGAGACGTCTCCGAGGCCCCCCAAGCTCCACCTGGGGTGACTCCGGCGGGGACCCGAGCGGAGGATGACGTCTTCATGGGACCTCAGCACCGACTACGCCGACCTCGAGCTCAACTTCACCGCCCCGATTTTCGAGGAGGCCCCGGGGCTGCCCCCGGGCATTTGGGCAGCTTTGGGGCTGGACGCTTTGGCTTTTCTCCTAGGGGTCCCGGGGAACGTCGCCGTCATCTGGGTGAGCGGCGTCACCCTCCGGCGCACGGTCAACGGCGTCTGGTTCCTCAACCTGGCGGTGGCCGACCTCCTCTGCTGCTTGGCCTTGCCCTTCCTGGCCCTCCCGCTGGCCCAGGACCACCACTGGCCCTTGGGGGGCTTCGCCTGCAAGCTCCTGCCCTCCCTCACCATCCTCAACATGTTCGCCAGCGTCTTGCTCCTGACGGCCATCAGCGCCGACCGCTGCGCCGTGGCCACGCGCTGGTGGCACCGGACTCCCCGGAGGGCGCGGAGGCTCAGCGGGGCGGTGTGGCTGCTGGCCTTCCTCCTCAGCCTCCCCTCCTTCCTCCTCCGCACCCTGCGCCGCGACCCCTTCTCCGAGAAGACGACGTGCGTCCTGGACTACGCGGCGCTTGGCCGCGGCGCCGAGCTGGCCCTGGCCGCCCTCCGCCTCTTCGCCGGCTTCGTCGGCCCCGTGGTGGCCATGGCGGGCTGCTACGGGTGGCTGCTGGCCCGCGGCCACCCCGCCACGCGGCCGGTGACCACCGTGGTGGCCTTGGTGAGCTGCTTCGTGGGCTGCTGGTTGCCCTACCACGCCGTCCTGCTGGCCTTGGCGCTCCACGCGCCCGGCGCGGCGCCCTACAAGCGGGCCTTGGGCGCCCAACCGTTGGCCATCGCCTTCGCCCACCTCAACGGCGCCCTCAACCCCCTCCTCTACGTGCTGCTGGGCCGGGGGCGCGCCCGCTCCCTTGGGGGGCGCCTGGCGTGGGTGCTGCGGGACGGGGACCCCCCCGGTGACCCCAGCCCTTGTACCACCGAGGATGTGGTGTAGAGGTCAATAAAGGGTGGTTGTGAGCCGGGGGGGGTTGTCCCTGAAGAGTGGGGGGGTTGGGGACAGGGTGTGGGGGGGTAGTGGGGATGGACAAGGGTGGGGGGGTTGGTTGGGGACAGTGGGGGACAATGGGGGGCACTGGAGATGGGTGGGGACAGTGGGGATGGTTGGGGACAGTGAGGGTGGACAGGGACAGTGGGGGGTACTGGGGACGGTTGGGGACACTGGGGGTCAATGGGGATGGATGGGGACAATGGGGGACTCTGGGGACAGTTGGGGACAATGGGGAACAATGGGGATGGACGGGGCAATGGGGACGGATGGGGACACTGAGGGATAGTGAGGAACAATGGGGACAGTGGGGGACAAAGGGGATGGTTGGGAAAAATGGGGGACTATGGGGACATTGGGGACAGTTGGGGACAATGAGGACATAGGGGGTCAATGGGGACAGTGGGGGGAAATTGGAGTGGCTGGGGACAATGGGGACAATTGGGGACAATGGGGGTGGTTGGGGACAAGTGAGGACAATGGGGACATTTGAGGATATTTGAGACATTTGGGGACATTTGGGGAATGGGGGTGGTTGGGGGACAATGGGGACAATGGGGACATTTGGGGAATGGGGGTGGTTGGGGGACAATTGGGGACATTTGAGGATATTTGGGGACATTCGGGAACATTTGGGGAATGGGGATGGTTGGGGGACAATTGGGGACATTTGAGGACATTTGGGGACATTTGGGGAATGGGGGTGGTTGGGGGACAATTGGGGACAATGGGGACATTTGGGGACATTTGGGGACATTTGAGGATATTTGGGGACATTTGGGGACATTTGGGGACATTTGGGGAATGGGGGTGGTTGGGGGACAATGGGGACAATTGGGGACAATGGGGACATTTGGGGATATTTGGGGACATTTGGGGATATTTGGGAAATTTGGGGAATGGGGGTGGTTGGGGGACAATTGGGGACATTTGAGGACATTTGGGGACATTTGGGGACAGCGCCGCTCTCGCTGCCACCAGTGGCCGAGCCCTGCTTGGGAACCGCGGGTCCGCTCCGAGCACGCCCCGCCCCCTCCCCTCATCGCCCCGCCCCTCTCCCACATGACCACGCCCTCCTCAGGCATAACCACGCCCCTCCTCCGCCACGCCACGCCCCCCCGCTCGTGGCCACGCCCCCTTCCTCCCGCCGCGGCGGGGCTCGGGCGCCCCCATGCGGCCTGGAGGGGCCGGGACTGGGACCGGGGGCGGGAGCGGGGCCTGGGGGGGCCGGGACCGGGCCTGGGGGGGGCCGGGACCGGGAGCGGGGCCTTGGGGAGCCAGGACCGGGCCTGGGGGGGCCGAGACCGGGAGCGGGGCTGGGAGCGGGGCCTGGTGGAGCCGGTACCGGGGCCTGGGGCCTGAGAGTGCCGGTACCGGGACCCAGAGGGGCAGTGACCGGGGCCTGAGGCCTGGGGGTGCCGGGACCGGGGCCTGGAGGGGAAGGGACCGGGGTCTGGGGGAGCTGGGACGGGGACTGGGACCAGGACCGGGGCCTTGGGGTGCAGGTACCGGGGCCTGGAGGGGCAGGGACCGGGCCCGGGGCCTTGGGGCTGCCGGTACCGGGTCCTGGCTTGGCTGAGGCCTCAGAGAACCGGGCCCAGGCCCTGAGGAAACCCAGCACCAGGTCCCGAGGCCCGGAGGCTTCGGTCCCGGTGGAGCCGTGATGGAACCGGAGCCGGGCCCGTCTCCCGGTGGAGCCCCGCGGCCGTCCCGGTGGGACTGGGACTGCCCGGTGGCTCGGCGCAGGCTGGAGGAGCTCTACTTCCCCCGGCGGGCCTGCCCCGAGGAGACCCGCGGCTTCTGGGCCTTCTTCGAGCGCCTGCGCCGCTTCCAGAGCCGCCGAGCGGAGCGGGAAGCGGCGTGGGACGACGACGAGGACCGGCCACCCTCTCGCCGCCTCAGCCTGCCGCGCCGCTATCACCCCCGGCACCGCGTCAACCTGGCGGTGCCGAACCCGGAGCCGTCCCCGAGCCACCCTTGGGTGCCCCGCGAAGCCCTGCAGGAATTCCTCGACGCCTTGCTGCTCTACCTGGACTTCGAGCAGAAGCGGAGCTTCGCCAAGCTGGCCAAGCTGCAGCGGGAGCGCCAGGCGCTGCCCATCGCCCGGGCTCGCCAGCAGCTCCTGCGGGCTGTGGCCGACAACCAGGTGGTGGTGGTGGCCGGCGACACCGGCTGCGGCAAGTCCACGCAGGTGCCGCAGTTCCTGCTGGCCGCCGGCTACCGCCGCGTGGCCTGCACCCAGCCCCGCCGCATCGCCTGCGTCTCGCTGGCCAAGAGGGTGGCCTTCGAGAGCCTGCAGCAGTACGGCGACCAGGTGAGCTGGGAAGCGCCGTCGGCAATGATTTGTGAAAGAAAGTAGAAAGGAAAAGGTAAAAAAAAAAAGGTTAAAATGAGTGGTTTTGGCACGGCAGAGCGCTTAGAAGGCGATGTGCAGTGCTGCAGCGTTAATATTTGCCTAAACCACTCAGCCTGGCTGCATCATTGGGGACCATTTGGAGAAAAAGTAGGCAAAAAAAGGTGATAAAAAAAAGATTTGTAAAAAAAAAGTTGAAAAAATAAGGTAAAATGAGTGGTTCTGGCACAGCAGAGCACTTAGAAGGCGATGTGCGGCACTGCTGGGTTAATATTTACCTAAAACGCTCAGCTTGGTAGCATCATTGGGGGCCATTTGTAAAGTAAAATAAAAATTAATAAATAAAAGGAAAAAAGGTAAAAAAAAAAAAAAAAAAGGTAAAATTAGAAAGTAAAAGGTAAAAAAAAAGGTAAAAGTGAGCGGTTCTGGCACAGCAGAGCACTTAGAAGATGATGTGCAATGCTGCAGCGTTAATATTTGCCTAAACCACTCAGCCTGGCTGCAGCATTGGGGACCATTTGGAGAAAAAGTAGGAAAAAAAAAAGGTGATAAAAAAACGATTTGTAAAAAAAAAAAAAAGGAAAAAAGTTGAAAAAATAAGGTAAAATGAGTGGTTCTGGCACAGCAGAGCACTTAGAAGGCGATGTGCGGCGCTGCTGGGTTAATATTTACCTAAAACGCTCAGCCTGGTAGCATCATCGGAGACAATTTGTGAAGTAAAATAAAAATAAATAAATAAAAAGGAAAAAAGGTAAAAAAAAAAAAAAAAAGGTAAAATTAGAAAGTAAAAGGTAAAAAAAAAAGGTAAAAGTAACTGGTTCTGGCACAGTAGAGCGCTTAGAAGGTGATGTGTGGCGCTGCTGGGTTAATATTTACCTAAAACACTCAGCCTGGCAGCATCATCGGAGACAATTTGTTTTTAAAAAAAAAAAAGGAAAAAAATGAAAAAAGAAAAAAGGTAAAAATAGAATGTAAAAGGTTAAAAAATAAAAAAAAAGAAAGGTAAAAGTGAGTGGTTCTGGCACAGCAGAGCGCTTAGGAGGCGACGTGCAGCACTGCAACGTTAATATTTACCTAAACCGCTCAGCTTGGGAGCATCATCAGAGACGATTTGTAGAAAAAGGAGGAAAAAAACGTAATAAATAAATGACTTGTAAAAAAAAAAAGGAAAAAGGTTAAAAAAATCAGGTAAAAATGAATGGTTCTGGCACAGCAGAGCGCTTAGGAGGTGATGTGCGGCGCTGCTGGGTTAATATTTACCTAAAACACTCAGCCTAGGAGCATCATTGGCAAAATTTGTAAAATAAAATAAAAAAAATAAATAAATAAAAGGAAAAAAGGAAAAAAAAAAGGTAAAATTAGAAAGTAAAAGGTAAAAAAAAAAAGGTAAAAGCGAGCGGTTCTGGCACAGCAGAGCACTTAGAAGATGATGTGCAATGCTGCAGCGAAAATATTTGCCTAAACCACTCAGCCTGGCTGCATCACTGGGGACCGTTTGGAGAAAAACTAGGAAAAAAAAAGGTGATAAAAAACGATTTGTAGAAAAAAAAAAAGGAAAAAGGTAAAAAGGTTGAAAAAATAAGGTAAAATGAGTTGTTCTGGCCCAGCTTAGAAGCGCTTAGAAGGCGACGTGTGGCGCTGCAGCGTTAATATTTACCTAAAACACTCAGCCTGGGAGCATCATCGGAGACAATTTGTAGGAAAAAAATGTAATAAAAAAACGATTTGTAAAAAAAAACACAAAAAAGGTTAAAAAAAAAAGGTAGAAGTGAGCGGATCCAGACAGCAGAGTGCTTAGAAGGCGACGTGCGGCGCTGCAGCGTTTATATTTACCTAAACTGCTCAGCTTGGGAGCATCATCGGAGACAATTTGTAGAAAAAGCACAAAGTAAAAGGTAAAAAAGAAACGATTTAAAAAAAAAAAAAAAGAAAAATGATAAAAAGAAAAAAGATAAAAAGAAAAATGATAAAAAGAAAAATGATAAAAAGAAAAGGTAAAAGTAGAAAGTTAAAAGTAAAACAAAAGGTAAAAGTGAGCAGTTCTGGCACAGCACAGATTAAAATTCCTCTTAGTGTCTTAAAATTGCTTTTAGTGTTTTAACCCTGCTTCTTTTTTAGTGTCTTAAAGCTCCTTTTAGGACAAATAATTAAGGAATAATTAAGGAAACTTCTGCTTGGATGCAGGATGCTTGAGCATCAGCCATCCCCATCGCGCTACCCCCGGACCGGGATGCCCAGCGAGCACCGTAAATCCCATTTTCTCTCTTTCTGCCCCATTTTTCCTCTCCCTCCCCCCCAGGTGGGCTACCAGATCCGCTTCGAGAGCAGCCGCTCGCCCGCCACCAGCATCGTCTTCCTGACCGAGGGGCTGCTGCTGCGGCAGGCGCAGCGGGAGCCGGCGCTGCCCGCCTACGGGGTGATCATCGCCGACGAGGTCCACGAGCGGCACCTCCACGGGGATTTCCTCCTGGGGGTCCTGCGGCGCCTGCTGCCCGCCCGGCCCGACCTGAAGCTGGTGCTGATGTCGGCCACCATCAACATCCGCCTCTTCTCCGACTATTTCGGGGGCGCCCCCGTGCTGCAGGTGCCCGGGAGGATCTTCCCCATTTCGGTGAGAGAGGTTTTGGGGCTGGAGAGTGCGGTTTTGGGGCTGGAGAGTGTGGTTTTGGGGCTGGATCGGGTGCCCAGGAGGATCTTCCCCATCTCACGGAGTGCTCAGCATGATTTTGGGGCTGGAGAGTGCGGTTTTGGGGCTGGATCGGATGCCCAGGAGGATCTTCCCCATCTCACAGAGTGCTCAGCATGATTTTGGGGCTGGAGAGTGCGGTTTTGGGGCTGGATCGGGTGCCCAGGAGGATCTTCCCCATCTCACGGAGTGCTCAGCATGATTTTGGGGCTGGAGAGTGTGGTTTTGGGGCTGGATTGGGTGCTGGGGAGGATCCTCTCAGTCTTGGTGAGCCCAGAGTGTGATTTTGGGGCTGGAGAGTGCAATTTTGGGGCTGGATCAGGTGCCCAGGAGGATCTTCCCCATCTCGGGGAGCGCAATTTTGGGGCTGGAGAGTGCGATTTTGGGGCTGGATCGGGTGCCCGGGAGGATCTTCCCCATCTTGGTGGGTGCTGAGCGTGATTTTGGGGCTGGAGAGCGCAGTTTTGGGACTGGATTAGATGCCCAGGAGGATCTTCCCCATCTCGGTGAGTGCCGAGCGTAATTTTAGGGCTGGATCCCAGCTCAGGACCATCCCCACACTCCTCACCTCCCCGTTTTTTGACTTTTTGCCTCCCCCAGGTCATCTACGAGCCCATCCCCAAGGAGGAGGCGGCGGCGGCGGCGGGGAAACCGGAGCGCCTGGACCCCCGGCCCTACCTGCGGGTGCTGCAGGCCATCGACCACAAATATCCCCCGGAGGAGCGCGGCGACCTCCTGGTTTTCCTCAGCGGGGTGGCCGAAATCGGCGCCGTGCAGGAGGCGGCACAGGTCTACGCCACGCAAACCCAGCGCTGGATCGTGCTGCCCCTGCACAGCACCCTCTCCGTCAGTGAGCAGGATAAGGTGGGCGCCGCGAGGAGCTCGCCTTTCCCTTGCCCTGATGGGAGTTTTGCCGAGCTCCTTCGTCCTCCTGCCCAATTTTTGCCACCCCTCAGGTGTTTGATGTTCCCCCTCCCGGCGTCCGAAAGTGCATCCTCGCCACCAACATCGCCGAGACCTCGGTGACCATCGACGGCGTGCGCTTCGTGCTGGATTCGGGTGAAGCCTCGCCGGCCTCGGGGGGAGCCTCCTGCTCCTCCCTGCCCTGCCCTGACCTTCTCCGTCCCTCCAGGGAAGGTGAAGGAGATGAGCTACGACCCCCAGGGCAAGCTGCAGCGCCTGCAGGAGTTCTGGATCAGCCGGGCGAGCGCCGAGCAGCGCAAGGGCCGCGCTGGCAGGACGGGGCCCGGGGTCTGCTACCGGCTCTACGCCGAATCCGACTACGACGCCTTTCCCCCCTACCCCGTGCCGGAGATCCAGCGGGTCGCGCTCGATGCCCTGGTCCTCCAGGTAACGGGGTTCCTTCCCCCTTTTTAGGGTGCAGTCGGAGCCCCCAAAAGGAGGTGCTCGGGAGCTTCGCAGCGTAAATATCCGGGCTGTTTCCTTCCACGAAGCTCTGCCTGCTTCTCCCCCAGGTAAAAAGCATGGGGCTGGGCGACCCCCGGACCTTCCCCTTCTTGGAGCCCCCTCCCTCAGCCAGCCTGGAGACGGCCGTGCGCTACCTGCGGGAGCAGGGGGCCCTGGATGAAGCCGAGGAGCTGACACCCATCGGGACGCTGCTGGCCCAGCTGCCTGTGGACGTGGTGGTGGGTGAGTGCTGGTCAGGGGGTGTGCAAAACCCCCCAAAACCTCCCTTTTAAGCCTTCGCTGCGTCCCTTTTCTCCATCCTGCAGGCAAAATGCTGGTGCTGGGTGCACTTTTCGGGCTGGCCGAGCCCACGCTGACGGTGGCGGCGGCGCTGAGCGTGCAGTCGCCCTTCCTGCGCCTCTCCAACGCCAACCCCGACTGCGCCACCGCCCGGCGGCCCCTCGAGAGCCCCCACGGGGACCCCCTGACGCTGCTCAACGCCTTCAACGAGTGGGTGCAGGTGAGAGGGGCGAGGAGATGGTGGGATGGGGACGGGAAACGGCTCCGTTTTGGGGCCGGTACCGGAGCCCACGGTGTCCCCATGCAGGTGAAGTCGGAGCGCGGCGGCAGCTCGCGCAAGTGGTGCCGGCGGCGGGGCTTGGAGGAGCATCGGCTCTACGAGGCTGCCAACCTGCGGCGGCAGTTCCAGGTGAGGGCACAACGGAGCCAAATTCCCCCGAAACCTCCCCATTATTTATTTATTTATTTATTTATTTATTTATTTATTTATTTATTTATTTATTTCTTTAACCTGCGGGTTCTTGGCGACGTTTCCTCCTCCCAACCCCAAAAAACAGGAGCTGCTCCGAGACCACCGTCACCCGAAACCTCCCCATTATTTATTTATTTATTTATTTATTTATTTAACCTGCGGGTTCTCAGCGACGTTTCCTCCCCCCGCCCCCAAAAAAAAACAGGAGCTGCTCCGAGACCACCGGCTCCTGGAGGCGGCCCCCAGCCGGCCCAGCGACAGCTACAGCCGGCAGAGCCGGCACCGGGAGCGCCGCGAGCTGCACCGGCTCTGGCGCCACCACACCGAGACGCAGGGACGGAAGCGCAAGGTGCTGCGGCTCCAGGATGGCACCGCCGGCTCCTCCGGTGAGGAAGAGGAGGGAGCAGGTGCCCGTGAGCCCGGTGAGCGTAGCGTCGACATCCAGGTGAGCCTCAGCTCCCGTTCCCTCGCTCGGGAGGCGAAATCGGGCTCCGACCGAGCTCTTGGCACCTTCTCTGTCCCCGCAGGATGTCAAGTTTAAGCTCCGCCACGACATGGATGAGCTGCAGGCCGTGTCTGGCTCGGTCCTGTCGCCCTCGCAGCTCGCCCTGCTCAAGCTGGTGCTGTGCAGGGGGCTCTACCCGCAGCTGGCCGTGCCCGACGCGCTCAACAACAGCCGCAAGGACTCGGATCAGGTGCGTGTCCCCATCCACTATCCACCCCTCGGATTTGGGGAGGCTCTGCCCACGCTCCAGCCCCTTTATTTGGGGGCTCCGCGGCGCTCATCCTGCTCTCGCTGCAGATTTTCCACACCAAGAGCAAGCAGGGCGTCGTGCTTCACCCATCCTGCGTCTTCGCCACCAGCCCGGAGCTGCTGCACGCCAAGGAGGGGAAGGGGCGCGGCGGGACCAAAGGTGGGCGACCCCAATCAGCTTTTTCCGCACCCATTTTTGGATGGAGAGCCCCTCCGGCACCGGGGTCTGGCACCCCCTCGTCGGTGGGGACGGGGAGAGGCTCAGGACCCCCCTGAGATGCCCCTCGTGTCCTTGCAGAGGACGGGCTGAGCCGCCACCACCAGCTCCTTGCCTTCGTCTCGCTGCTGGAGACCACCAAGCCCTACCTGGTCAACTGCATCCGCGTGCCGGCGCTGCAGGTGGGCTCTCGGTGCTTCCTCCTCCTCCTCCTCTTCCTCGCCGCCCCCTCGCAGCTCCTCAAACCGTCCCTGCCTCGCTCCTCCAGGCTCTCCTGCTCTTCTCCCGCTCGCTGGACACCAACGCGGACTGCACGCGGCTGGTGGCGGACGGCTGGCTGGAGCTCACCCTGCCCGACGCCGCCGCTGCCCTGCGCTTCCTCGCCACCACCCTGCAGCTCCGAGCCTCCTGGGAGAAGCTCCTGGACCAGCAGCTGGACCCCGGGGGCGACGAGCCCAGCTCCAGGGACCTCTCCGCGCTCAAACGGGGGCTGCTGGAGTTCCTGGGGATGGAGGTGGGGGCTGGAGGGGGGCGGTCGCGACGCGCCGGGTGGTTTTAGTGGTTTTTTGGGGTAAAAGTGAAGGGGAAACACCACGGGGAGGTGCTGGCATGATGGAGCACTGGGCTGGTCCCAGTACTGTATCCAGGATACGTATATCCCTAGTAGATATACTATATATACAACTATATCTTACTGTATATGCTGTATACACTTATCCCTAGTATATATACTAGATATACGATGATATCTTACTGTCTATACAGTATATATATATCCCTAGTAGATATACTATGTATAAATATTTTGCTGTATATACAGTATACGTATATCCCTAGTATATATACAATATCTTCCTGTATGTCCAGTATATGTATTCCCCTCGTATATATACTGCATATATAATGATATCCTACTGTATGTCCAGTATATGTATTCCCCTAGTATATATACTGCATATATAATATCTTACTGTATACACAGTATATGTATATCCCTAGTAGATATACTATATATACAATTATATCTTACTGTATATGCTGTATACATATATCCCCAGTATATATACTAGATATACGGTGATATCTTACTGTATATGCTGTATATATATATCCCTAGTATATATACTACGTATACAATTCTATTTTACTGTCTATACAGTATACATATATCCATAGTAGATATACTATGTATATATCCCTAGTATATATACTACATCTATAATATCTTACTGTATACGCAGGATACGTATATCCCTAGTATATGTACTACATATACAATGATATTTTACTGTATGTCCAGTATACAAATATCCCTAGTATATATGCTATATATATGATATCTTACTGTATATACAGTATACATATATCTCTAGTATATATAATATATATATGATTCTATCTGCCTGTCTATATGGTATACGTATATCCCTAGTCGATATTCTCTATATAAGATTCTACCTTACTGTATATACTGTATACATATATCCCTAGTATATATACTATATATACAGTGATATCTTACCGAGGAGGATCCATCCAAACGCCACGACCCTGTTTTAATTTGGGGGGCTCATGGAGCACCCACACGGGCTCTGGCCTCCCCCTCGGGATACCTCCAGCCTCGACCCCGTGGCGGTGCTCGGTCACGCACCCCCAGGGCTTCGTGTTGGGGTTAAGGCTGACCCCAGGAGATTTTTGGGGAGCTCCTCGGCGTGTCCCCCAGCATCTCCTCGTGTCCCCCCAGGCGCCGTACCGCCTGCGCCAGCTGACGGGGCTGGAGAAGCAAGCTCTCTACGTCGGCCCCCAGACCGTGCCTGCGGCCCCCCACCTCCCGGGGCTCTTCCAGGGCACGGAGCTGAAGCCTGACGAGGTGAAAGGCGGCCACAGGGTGACCGAATTCCTCACCTACAACTGCCTGGCCGTGAGTACCCCTTTCTCCCACCCTCTTTTACATCCTCCTGGGGGGGTGTGTCCCACTTACATCCTTGTGCCCCCACCCAGACGGACACAGACCTTTACAGCGAGTGCCTGCGGACCTTCTGGACGTGTCCCCACTGCGGTCTCCACATGCCCTTCACCCCCCTGGAGAGAATGTGCCATGAAAGCGCCTGCCAGCCCACCGAGGGTGAGCCCCCCGGGGCTGAGACTGGGGACATCTGGGGACAAATTTCTCTGGGGGGGGCTCGGGGAGGGTTGGTAAAGGGAGAGGGGTGGCAGTGATCATCACCATGCCCTGAAAACGTGGCACAAAATAAGAGTTTTGGGATGGGGATGGAATAAAAAGGTTTTGGGGATGATCCTTAAAGGTTTGGGGGCTGATCTTGCACTGTCTGTCCCTGCAGCCCCCCCGGAGGAAGAAGCTGGGAGCTCTTCCAAAACCTCCGCCCTGCACCGGCTCTACCACTGCGACATCTGCCAGCAGGACTTCACCCTCACGCCCACCGACATCCTCCGGCACAAGAAGCAGCACCAGTGAGCCCTGCTCACTGGGACGCCAGCCCCGAGGGCTTTGGAGCCTCCTGGGGAGGGTGGAGACCCCCAAAATTGGGGGAGCCCCCTGCTCTGCTGCCATTGGTGGCATTAGAGCCATCAGCTGCATCCTCAAGGACATTGTGTGGCTCATCGCTGACACTGTCACGTTTCCTCAGGTTGGGAAAACTTGATTTAAGTTATTTTTTTGGTGTTAAATATAAATAAATGTGTTTTTTTTTTTTTTTTTTTGAGAAGCTGGGTGCTGTCCTGGAGGTGGGGGCAGGGTTTTGGGGAAGTTGCCCCTGCCCCGTGCTGCTGTACAGCACGGCTCAGCCAGCGTGTGGCACTCCCACACCACATTTCATCCCCTGCCTCCTCTCCTCCTCTTGCTGCATCGCTGCAAAAGGCACCGACAGGGCCCATGCCACCACGTCCACGGCGTTCCCAAGACCTCGAGGAGCCTCAAGACTCAAAACCCAACCCCAAAACCCCGCGACACCGCAGACGGGTGACCCGAGCGCCCCTGCTGCGTTCCCCTGGGAGGTCTGCTTTCAAGCCGTGGCTGCAAAAATGCCATTTTGGGGGCTGAAAATGGTAATTAATTAAAAATGAAAAGCAATCCGGTGGTATTTTTAGCTCTGTGGCATGCTGCGTTTTATTTGCCAGGAATTAAAAAAAATAACGCAGCTTGAGCGACATCGTGACACTTTGGTGTAATGAACTGCTCCCAGAGCAAAGTTTCTTGGGATTTTAATTGTTTTTTTTTTTTAAGACCCGCAGCTTTTTGTGCAGATTTAAGTCTCGCAAGGGCTCCGTGGCCATAAAACGAGTGATAGAGGGGAAAAGGAAAAGCCTGGATTATTTTTTTTTTTAGCTGGCAAAGCAGCTCGAGCAGCCAGGCGTGGCGAGGGAGGACGCTGAGCCCTTCCTCATCCCCTTTTTTCTTGGTAAATTGAAATTTCTTCCCTTTTTTTTCACCCCTCGGCTCACTCCTTTGCCACTTGCCGTTCGCCTTGCCTCCTTGCTCGGGCTTATCCGCAGTTAATTACCGCTCGGGCACAGGTAATTCCTGGCAGGAATTAATTAAGCGGGCGCTTCGCTAAGCAGCTTATTGGGGTTTACAGGCAGGGGGATGCTAATTCAGGTGGTGGAAGTGGCCTCCCCCCACCGTAAGCATCCTTCTTCCCCTCCCCACCACCGTTTGCTCGGCTTCCTTGCTTCCCTCGGCTCCGACTTCGCTTCATTTATTTGATTTTTTGGTTCTTTTTTCGCCTTCGAGCAGGGAGGGGGAGTCCCCGTTGCCGTGGCAGCGGGGCGGGATGGGAGATGCTCCTGCCATGGCGACGGGAGATGCTCCTGCCATGGCAACGAGCATCACGGGGGAGCTTGCAGATGGGTTTTGCTTTATTTTTTGCTTTTTTTGGGGAAAAAATAAACCCCACTGCTTTGCTTAACCACCCCTCCCCATCAGCTGCACGGCAGAGGGCGACGCGAGTTGGGCGCCGAAAATATTCACTGGTTTGGGCTTGGAAAGAGGCAGCTCCACGTCAGGTCGTAGAAAAGCCAAATGGGGACCCAAATTTGCCCAAACTTGTCCAAACTTGGGCCCCCAAGCCAACTGCATGTCCTCGCCTTGGTGGAGAAAACCCAACAGCCCTCCCCAGGATTCGTCAGGGCTCCCATAAAGCTCCTGGCATGGAGGAAAAAGGAGGCGAGGGGATAGAGGAAATTGCCTTATTTCTCTTAAAACCAGCTAAAATAAAATAAAAACTAATTTGCACAACTGAAAATTAATCAAGGCGGCCGTAACGAGGGGAGATTCATTTGCTCGGGGCCCTGCTAATGAAAGCCACAAATTCAAATCCCACGTGCTAAATCGCACGTGCTAAAATTGCCCATTTTTTTTTTAACAAATTGCTAAATCCTCTGGATTCCCAGCCCTGTGGCATGGGCCCTCCGCTGGGGAACATCTTCCAGCACCAAATCCTGCGTGAAAACACCCTGCCAGTTACCAAACTTAATTAAAACACTTCCCCCGGGGGGATTTCCCGTGTCCTTAGGCCACATTTTCCAACGAGAATGGGAAATTTGGGGTTGATTTCACGAAAAATATAAGAGCTCCAAGCTCTTCCGCCCTGGTAATGACCTCGTTTTGTTCTTTGCAATCTTCTCATTATCACCCTCGTCAGTGTCGTGTAAGTTAAGGCAATCGCATTAACCTCTAATTGAACCCAACGCCCGTTTGGGGATAATTAAGCCCCGTCGTTAGCGAGGTCGAGGCCAAGGCAGAAAGCTCCCAGCTGAGCTCTGGCTTCCTGGAAGCAGGGGTGGTGTTGGCCTTTTTATTTTTAAGGGATCTCTCTGAAATTTAACCACTTTAAGAGTGGCGAAGGGATGGAAATCATCTGCGGAGGGCGTGATCAAAAGAAACTCGTGGTCTTCTTCCGTGCCTTTGTGTGCTGGAATTAGGGAGTAGGGGATGAAATTAGGGGGTGGGGGATGAAATTAGGGGGTGGGGGATGAAATTAGGGGGTGGGAGGTGAATTTAGGGGATGGGAGATGAATTTAGGGGATGGGAGATGAATTTAGGGGATGGGAGATTAATTTTGGGGATGGGAGATGAATTTTGGGGATGGGAGATGAATTTTGGGGGTGGGAGATGAATTTAGGAGATGGGAGATGAATTTAGGGGATGGGAGATGAATTTAGGGGATGGGAGGTGAATTTAGGGAACAGGAGATGAATTTAGGGGATGGGAGATGAATTTTGGGGGTGGGAGGTGAATTTAGGGGATGGGTTGGGCTGAGCTTGCCCAGAGGAGGGCAAATGGAGCTTTTTTTGGATGCTCTCTTCTCCAAAATTGATTTTTTTTGGAGATGCCACCACTACTTCCTCTTCCCAGCACCACCCTTGTGGGATGTTCCAGCTGCTTTTGCTCTTCTTTTTTAAAAAAAAAAAAAACAACCAACCAAAACACTCATTTTATCCCCAAACCCACTTTTTTTTTTTCTCCCCTGCAAACCCCTCGCCTTGCAAACCTCCCTGCAGGACCAGGGAGTCCCTGCTGACAGCGGCGCTGCTCGTTAGCCCGAGCCCAAAAAAACGCCAGGAGCTCTGCAAAATCCCTGCTGGAACATCACAGCTCAGCCCCTGGCTGCCAAAACCATTTTCTTTTCGAGCAGCTCCACGGCTTCGACGCCGGGCATCTGTCATCTGAAAGGAGACGAGATGGGAAAGGGATGAAGTTGAGGTTTTTTTTGTTATTTTTTTTGAGGGGGGAGCGCAGGTTTTGCAGTCCCCCCCCCCGGACTATTTAGCAGGGGAAGGATGTCAAGAGCAGGATATTTTATTAACTTGACGATAAGAGAGTGTGAGAGTGCTTTTAGGAGCAGGGCAGTCCAGCCTCATTAGCTCTGCCCAGATGTGTGAGAGCAGGGGAACGGCTGCAGCCCAGGGGCTTGTCTGCAGGCACCGACTAATTCGGATTAATTCAGCCTAAAAGACTAAAACCACGAGACTTTGCATTGACAAAGTGCAATAAAAATACTCTTTTTTTCTTTTTTTTTAGGAACTTCCATTTGCTCACCTATCAGAAAAAATGAAAAGAGCCAGACATCATCACCGCTGGTCGGAGAGCGCTTTTAAAAATTAAGAGTCAGCACAAATCTCGCTGCTCCTTCATCATTAACCACGGTTCTGAAAAAAATAAATAACTAAAATAAAACCCACACCTCTTTATCCTGTTTTACTGCTGTATTTGTCCATAAAAAGACCTTTTAAGCATAAAAAAAAAAGCTGCACTGTGCCATAGCAGCCCTGGGTGGAGAAGCCCCACGAGGCTCCACGTCCTTTTGGGTGGAAATCCTGCGGGATGGGGATGGAGAGCATCCATCAAGCTGATTTTGCTGCGTGTGCAAGCATCCACCTCTACCCACCAACCTTCCCGACTGCAATCAGCGTTTAATTAGCTCCGTGCTCGTCTGTGCACATGTGCAATAAATTGCTGCGCGTGCAAGTTGGCAGCACGGGGCCAAAGCAAGTGATTCTCTGCAGCATCTGCTCCGGTTTCCTTTCCTAAGGAGAGCCAAGATCCCATCTTCAAAGCCCGGTGTTGTACTCTGTGATGCTGCCCATCGGTTGTGAGGGCAGTGAGAGGAGCTGGCTGGGAAAGAAGAAAATAATTCGAAAAAAAAAAAAAAAAAAGGAGGAAGAAAAGGTGGGGAAATGCTAGAAATAATTTCTGCTTCAAGGCTGTACAACTGCAACCTCTGTGATTCTGAGATAACCCCGGGTTTTCCCCAGCGTTGCTTCGTGGAAAGCTCTCTCCCAGCACAAGACTCTATTAGCAGGGTGTTTTTCTCCCCAAAATGCCTTTCTGGCGGTGATGCACAAGCTCAAAGCGTGCAGCAGATGCGATCAGATTAAACCTGCAGCAAGCGAGCACGGGGGAAGGAGAGGCTGAAACGAGATTACACAGATAATTCGATTAAAATTTCCCTCCTCATGCAGAGAGTGCTTGACGGACAGCTCGAAGGACGGCTTAATTACGGTTTTCAACCTGTGCGGAACCAGAGATTTACTGTGCTGCTCCAGTTATTAACTCAGATTTCAGAGGAGCAAGTGATAAAAAAGATACTGTGGGCTTGCTGGTGCATTTCTGGGGAAAAAAAAATGAGAATCTGAGAGAGATCAGGTTCTGACAGCAGATCTCTCTTAGCTGGGTGGATAGAAGTGGAAGAAGGTCCAGCTGTTGGAAGCACAAACCAGATGCACCATGAGCAAGGTGACAAAGAGGTGATAACAATAATAATAAATAAATAATAATAATTAAAAAAAAAAATCACAGATAAATCTTGAAGAGCTGGGTACAAGCAGAGCTGCCAGGGCATGAAGTGTCGCCATGAGACGACAAAAACTGATGTTCCTGCATCATTTTTGGTGGCTGTCCTGAGCAGGGCCACTACAGACCTGCACAAACACCGTGCTGAAATCCGTCTGTGGTTCACCCTTGCCCTGTCCTGCTTATCTCTGAGCTGTTCTGTAGCAACCCCAGCTCATGCAAGCACAACCCTCATCCTCAAGCACCACCAGCTATCCACGGAGGAGATGAATGATTTGAGTATTGGCTACTGAAGACAAGAAGACACTCCTCCACTTGCTGGTGGGATGGTTCCCCAGCACCTGGAAGGGATTCAGCACCAAAAAAAACACCAGGATTCACTGAAATCTCTGCCAGGGCTTGGGCTAAAGGCCCTCATTGCACATCGGTGTCTCCCATCGCGCATCGCTCGTACCCAACGTTGGCGTCGCTCATTGCTTGTGCCCAACGTTGGCATCTCCCACTGCTCATACCCAGTGTTGGCATCTCCCATCACTCATTGGTTCATACCCAACATTGGCTCCTTCCGTTGCTCATCGCTTGTACCCAAATTTGGCATCTCACATTGCTTGCGCCCAACGTTGGCATTTCCTATCATTGCTCATCGCTTCGTACCCAACATCGGCATCTTCCATCGCTCATTGCTCATACCCAATGTTGGCATCTCCTATCCCTTATCAGTTCGTACCCAGTGATGGAATCTCCCATCACTCATCGGTTTGTACCCAACATTGGCATCGCCCATCACTCGGTGGTTCATACCCAACGTTGACGTCTCCCATTGCTCGTACCCAACCCCAGCCCCATGTGTGGACACCAGCTCTCAGGCTCCAAATTTGGGTGGTGTTGTGCTCATCGTTTCTCCAGCCAGTGATTTTTCTCCAGCCTCCCATTAAGGTGTCGGTGCGTTTGTCACCATCCCTTCATTGATTTTCCCCGGGGAAGATGCTGGCAGGCTCGAGCCCGTGATGGATCAGCCCACTTTAGCACATCGATGCTGCCGAAGCCATCACCGCTCTCTCCTCTGTTTGTTAGTCTACATCTTGAATGATTTGGCCAATTCATCTGGGAGGTGAAGAGAGATAAATAGCATGGGACAGACAGTTCAATTACGACTCTGCTGCGGATGGCAATGACCAGAAAAATGTCAAGTTTCGGTAGTGGCCGCGAGGACAGTGCCCTCCGGAGAGCAGGGGACTTGCGAGTGAGACGTGAGTGGTGGCCCAGGACTGCAGGAGAGAGAGGACGAGATCCATCTAAAGCTGTTCTTGTACCACTCAGCCTCCAGAAAAAGAACCTCTGATGATTATTTTAGGGGCAGACAGCTGCTGCTCTTGCAATGTGCAATTTGGGGCCGTCTTCTTGGGAGGTTTTTAAGGCTTGCTGTCACACGCCGGGTCCCACCACTGCTTTGCACAGTTCACAGAGGAGTTAACACAACCTCCAGCGAGCGTGGTTTGCTTGGAAGTGGCTGTGCACCATCTCCTTTCACAGCTTTCCTCCTACCACCCCTCGAGCTGCCACACAATTAAAGATAGTTCATTTGCAAGGGACCTGCAAGCATCATCAAGTCCGACTGCTTAATTAATCCCAGCCCAACCGGAGGCTCCCTCCCGATTCAGCATTGCACAGGAGCCTGTTTTGCCTTCAGATCCTTCGTGGCTTGTTCTCTCGGAAGCAAAGTGACCCTTTTTTCACCTGCAAAAGCCTTGAGGAGGCAGCCGTACCCTCGCCACCCTACACGATGGAGCAGGCGGGAGCGCTCCGGCGAGCGGTGATTTATTACCGGTCAGCACGACGTGGCAGCTTGCAGCTAAATAGGAGCCCCATTAAGGCGAGACAGGACGCGGATGGAGGACCTGCCACCGACAGCTCTCAGGGCTGCAAAGCATTGCTCCACCCTTGCATTTAAAAAAGAAAAAAAAAAAAAAAAAAAGTGTTTTTTTTTTTTTTTTTGGAAAAAAATGTTTTCAGTGCAGCTCCGGAGTTTTTGGGGCAGGCTGCCCTATGCCACGCATGATTAAAACCACAGTGTGAGGACTTTTGCCCAAGTTCTTCTGCTTTTTGTGCTGCTGAAACCTTCCTGAAATCGCTCTGCTGTGGGAACGACGCAGCTCGTTAGGGGGAAAATCAGCCACATGCAATTACGACCAACGCAAAGCTCTGAAGCCAAGCAATGCTGCGGATCACGTACCAGCAAAAGCTTCTCAGAGGGATTTGTTCCTCCCCTCTCTTACCCGAGAAAGCAGGGTCAAGGAAAAACCCTATTTACGTGCTGCTTCTGAGGGCGGGAGGTCAACGAGAGCTGCCCAAGACAAGAGAAATGTTGTTCCAGCTCGTTAAAGCACCGTGAGCAATCACTGCTGCAGCGTGCAAATCGGAGCACAATGCAAGGTCCTTGGGCTTCAAATCCAGGCTTTTTGCAGCTGGTTTTGCTTGCAGGCATGAGCTGAGGCTCGAGCCAAGGGGAAAGAAATGATTGGGTTGGGAAAAAAACAAGGGAATTTTGCAGAAGGGTTAAGTAGGGTTGCAGCAGCAGAGAGCACGTGGAGCCTGCCAGATCCTCCTTGGAGGTGCTGGAGTGGCTTCAGGAGAAACCTCCCAAGCCCCAGTCAAAAAAATTAAAGGAAAAAAAATACCAGGAATACATAAAACTCACAAAATTGTTCAACAATCCCAGCTGGGAGGGGTGATGGGGGGTGCCCACCTCTCAGCAAGGCCACCTCCAAAACTTTGCTCAGTGTCCTGCTGTGTGCGGCTCTATCCCAGCCCTAAATTCATCTTCTGGCCCTAAAACCTTCTGTAGGGTGGACGGGGAGGATGAATGGATGGATGAAGCACAGGGGATAATCTTGAAAACAAACAGAATTGGGAACGTGCTGCAAAGACATTAATCCACTCCCTGCTCCTTTGCTTGACAGCTGCGCGTAGCCCTGAGCCTACACCGAGTAAATATGTCCTTTAATAAAAACCTATAAAGGAAGAAGCTTTGTCTGGATGTTGCCTGCAGTGCTTGGATCTCGTTACCCATCACCCGCCATCCAAAGTGCCCAACTCATCCCTCCTAATCCCCACGTTTATAAGACCCATCTGCATCCCGCGGATTATTTTCCATTATGCATCATTAGTCCCGGTATTTACAGAAGAGCCGAAGTGACAATGAAGATCGTTGTTTGAAGCACCCAAAAATCCTTTACATCGCGTGTTTGCTCCTGGGATATCCGCAGTAATTGAAATGGGGTCTGGAAGCAGAAAAAAAACCATGGGGGAACGCAGCTCGTTGGTTTCTGGAGAGGGTGAAAATGGCAGAGACACCTCTCAGCCCCAATTCTGGAGCATCCCTTAACGGGGAGAAAGCACGAGAAGAAGTCCACCAGGGTCAGGTTTGGAGGGAGGAGGGTGAATTCCCATCCAGCCTCTAGGCTATATTTCAGCAGGGGGCAGAACACAGCCGTGGTTCTTTCACTTCTTCCACCCTCAGCGCTCAATCGTGGAATGGTTGAGGTTGGAGGCACCCCTGGGTGCCCAGCACCACGTCCAGCACCCTCTGCAGATCTCCACAGAGGAGGTACCAGCAGCTCTCCGGGCAGCCCCTGCCAGCACCCCACCACCTTCTGAATCACAAAGTGGTTTGGAAGGAAACCTCCTGGGCTCCACTTTGTCCCCCACCACCTCTTATCCAAGCAAAGAGCACGGAGAGCTGTGCAAGGAGCATCCTCCGCGTGCTGCACGAGGAAGAGCATCCCTCGGGGAAGAAGACCACCACCTCCACCCCATCATCTCCCCCACGGCACAAGGGAGATCTGCTGAGAAAAGCAGATCCTTTATAGGGCAGGAGGAACCAACCCCCCTCCCCCTTGCCAGTCCCTTGCACCCCCCCTTCCATTTTCCCACCCCAAGGAGCTGCTTCCACATACGCCGCGGTCTGGCAGCCACCCAGCGGCACTCATTAAACAGGAGCTGCTGCTGCTGCTGCTGCCATAAATCAAGGAGCTGGCAGCTTGCTCGATGCGGGGAGCTGGGCTATGTTTAGCCACCAGGCTCCTGAAATAGCATCCGTGCCCAGGTTGGGACCGAACACCTGCGGGACAAGCGAGGGGTCCCTTTGGGGATGGGTCCTCAGCTCCTTGCAATCCTCAACATGACGTTTTAGTGCAGACATACCTGCTGCAAAATACCAATAGATGCAAGCAGCTTTCACGAAAAGCTGCCCCTGTTAAAGATTTTTTTTTTTTTAATTATTTTTTATTTTTATTTTTCAGCGTCATCAAAACGCAGCTTGCCGAGAGGCTCTGCTAGCGGCGAACACGGCGGATGAGCAGAGAGGAGCAGCACTGCAAAGCCACGGGTGTTGCTATTTCTTCCCAGCTGTGCAAGCACCTTTGGAGCAAAACCGTGACCCAGATTTCCACGTGCTTCCCCTGCAAGCAGGGGAGGAAACGAGGTGACACATTACAGCACGGAAATCCAGGGATTTTGTCCCGTTTCGTGCCAGAGCTTCAGGGGACATGCAGGAGCAGTTGTTACAGGTCTGAGCAGCGTGCCAGCAGTCGCAAATATTGCTTTTCCTCCCCAAAACCCAGCTCTTCGGAGCAGCTTTTGGCACAGCGAGGTGTTTTGTGCTGTGTGTGCACACAGAGTGCTTCTGCTCGGGGCGAAGCAGCCCAGCATCTGCTCAAAAAAAAAGCTGCTCAAGGGGTGCAAAAATGCAGGAAAAAAATCTCGACTGCAGAGGTCTGCGGAGCAGTGACCGTGGTCCGTGCTGAGGTTTGTGCTTGGGCATTGGGATGATAGGGGTCGAGGTCTTCTGAAGTGATGCAGAGCATCCTCTGGTCTCTGGCACGGACGTGGAAATCCTCCAGGCACAGCAGGGAGAGGAGGGGATGGCTCCAAAAAAAATACCACGCAGGTCCAGCACGGTGCAAAATGCAGCTTGGAGGCTGGGGGACACCCCCTGGCTCAGATCTCCGGGGCTGCTCCACACCAGCAGCCCCTGCAGAGGCTTCAGGATGCAAAAATTAAAAAAAAATGAAAGCTCTCAGCCCAAAATTTCACCGTTTCCTTCTCCCCAGGGAGCAGTCGGGCGATGCTGCTGAATTAGCAAAGGCGGTTTTCCCCACGGATGTGGATCTTCTCACAAGTCCTGCCACCTCCTCCAGACAGGACAAAGCTGCTGAGGGATAAACCGGAGCTGAGGATTCACAGTCAAGCAAACAGAAAGGCTTCCAGCAGCGAGCAAAAATGCAAGGGATGCCAGCTCCTCGGCACTGCAGCTCCAGCCAGCATCTTGCTCTCCCTGCTGCCAGATGGTTTTGGCCACACCGGCACCGCGCCGACCCACTCCCTGCTCTCATCTGCATCCTGCTGGCAAGATGCTTGCCAGACAAAAAGAATAAATTAAAAAAAAAAAAGGCAATATGTTTAAGCCAAATTTCTCGGAGAACACCTGGAAGCTGGCAGGTTTTTCTTCCCACACAGCTGGTGGAGGTGCTGGTCTTTCAGGCATTCCTCTTCCCTCTCTGTAAGCCGAATTATTAATCCTAGAGCATCAGCTGCTGGCACGGGAATGGGACAGGAAGGTCCAGCCCTTTAACACCAAGGAATAAATAAAACACCAGGGCAGAGATATTGGTTGTTGCTATTAAGACATCAAGATCCCGTGGGACTGTTTTCCACCTCCCTTCAACCACATGGAACTGTGGAATAGTGGAATTATAAAATCTGAGGATCGTGGAATTGTGGAATCTTAGAATCACAGAATCATAGAATTATGGAATCTTGGAATTATGGAATTGTGGAATCTTAGAATCACAAAATCATAGAATAATGGAATCTTGGAATTATGGAATTGTGGAATCTTAGAATCACAGAACTGTGGAATCAGAATCTTGGAATCACAGAATCATGGAATCTTAAAACCACAGAATTACAGAATTACAGAATTACAGAACTGTGGAATTACTGAATCACGGAATCTTCAAACCGCAGAATTACAGAATTGTGGAGTTACTGAATCATGGAATCTTAAAATCACAGAATCACAAAACTGTGGGATTAGAGAATCACAGAAAAATGGCACCTTGGAATCACAGAACCATGGAATTGTGGAATCTTAAAACCACCGAATCACAGAATTGTGGAATTAGAGAATCACAGAACAGTGTAATCATAAAATCAAGGAATCGTGGACTCACAGAAATGTGGAATTACAGAATCACAGAATAGTGGAACCTTGGAATCACAGAATCATGGAATAATTTAGGTTGGAAAAGCCCTCTAAGATCATCAAGTCCAGGCGTGATGGATCCGACCACACGCAGAGCTGTGCAAGGTGCTTTTCTCATTCTGCCGTGGAGCATCCCCTCCATCAACAAGGATGGTGAGACACCCGGGCTCAGCTAGCGAAGGATGAATTGTCACTCGCATGCACCCTGATAAAAAAGAACACAAATAGCGCAGAAACAAACCAGATCGCTTATGGGATGGAAAATTCACAGGGCAGTGCTTCCATTTAAGTTTTCAATTTAGAATTTAATTTGCTCCTCGTACACGGGAGCAGCAAATTAGTTGCCGTGATGGAAAATTTGCTTACAGCAACAAACCGCAGTGTTATTTCCTCCTAAATATCTTGCTGAAAGGGATGATCGACTCGGACATTTCTCTGTCTGCACCCGAGTCCCCTTCAGACACCTCGGGAGGAGGGATGAATTTTGAGGAGATATATTCCATGGGGCAAGAAGTTGCAGGAGATATATTCCATAGGGCAAGAAGCTCGAGGGGATATATTCCATGGGGCAAGGATTTTGAGGAGATATATTCCATGGGGGGATGAGGTTGGAAGAGATATATTGCTTTCTATTAAACTGCATTCCTCCAAAGGTCTGCTCTCCAAAATATCCATTGTATGCTTAAAAGGACCGTCCATAAAACTCTTATCACCCATGGGAAGTCTTCTGCAGCACAGCTTTCTCAAGCCAGTATCAAAAGATTCATTAAAAGCCCTCTCCATCCTCCTTTTGTGCTGTGTCAAATCCTTTCAGAAGCCTTCTTGTGACAACGGTTGAAAATTCGCAATTTTTAGCAAGAGACCCCGAAAACATCTAAAACATCTCCCTGAGATCCTCATCAGTCCTTGGCACAGCTTTCAACATCTCCATCCCCTTCCATGCCATGGGAGGGAAGAAAACGCAGGAGTCCTTGCATGCTTGTGTACAACAGCTGTTAATTGCTCAGGTGCTTCGTTAAATGCAAGCAAAACCACAATTAAAACTCCTGTTCCTCCTGCAGGCTGGCCCTTGAATCCGTAACAACCTGTCAGGTTTCAAAACGAAATCCTGGATTTTTTTTTTTTTCCTAATACCAAATAACATTTCATTATTTCTCTAAAAAGGTTTTAATTTCTTAGAATAATTGCTCCAGCGATTCAGCCAAGAATTTTTTTCCCCTTTTTCTGTAACCTGAGCTGATGGAAAATTGCTTTCATTTAATTTAATTACAGCTGTGGAATAATGCATTAAATATGCGCTCCCTTTGTGTTTACTCTTATATTCGAGAGCTGGAATTAATTAGTCCTTAACTTTGAAAAATATCTGCAGCTAGCCACTATGTAAACAGCGCAAACACTTCAGCAACTGCGTGTTGAGGGCTCAACCAGCCACAATTTTTCCTCCCCCTGACTCCAAGGGAGAAAAATAATATTGTCAAAGCATTCTGCCTTATAGCAGCGACCGCATCCAACGTGGGCAGTGCAGTAGCACGGGGCCACGGATGCTTCCCTCCAGCCCACTGCAAAAACAGATCACAAAGAAATAAGAAATCATTAGCTGGATGCAGGGAAAGGAGAATTTCTGGCTCCCCAAGCAGGTTTTTGGGTTGTCAGAGAGGATGGAGGGTTTTGCCTGGAGTAATGCTGGTAAGAGGTAAGAATCCCATGTGGTGTATCATGTAAAAAAAAAAAAAACACTCCAAAAACATCCACCACGTGACTGTAAAGCTTGCAATGGGAAGGTTGGGTCCCAGAACATGTCGTTCAAAAAAAAACACAAAGCCAAAAGTGTCCTACAACATGTCCAACGCCACACTTGGGTGCTCAGTGGGCCACAATTTGGCAACGCCGCAAGCCCACCCCAAAGACAGCCTCGCACCAAAACCCTCAAAGACCTCAGACCACCATCAGCACCATGGCTATTAGGTCAATTAATCCAGCCTCCCATATAAAACGAGTTTGCTTTGCTTTATCTTCCATCCGTGCCACCCTCCGGCAGGTCAGAGAGCTTCTCACACAATATTTTCCCCTTGACTTCCAGCCATCCCGTTTTTTTTTTTTTTCCCCATTTTGTTGATTAAACAGCTGGCATCCTCCCCGCTCCTCTCTCCAGCCGTTGCTGTGAGCTGCCCTGCCTTTTCGGTGCTTCTTCCTTGCGTCGCTTCCAATTTTTCAGAATCCTTCTAAAAACACCGTTTTGGTGCCAAAAGCAGTGTTCCGTGCCGGGGCTGTGAAGCCACCTTCCCCTCCTCTATCACAGCGCTCGTTTCTGAGGTTTTTGGCATCATCCTTCGGCTTTCCTCCATGCAGGAGGAGGAAGGAGGCAACGATGGTCTAGAAAAAGCTGATTTCAGTAGAAACTAGCACACAAAGGCTTCAAATACTCACTCTACCTTAGCGCGCGCCAGGAACACGGAACACAGCCGTACATTATCGCTTAATTGCTGACAAATGTCTGTAGACACTTTCTATTAACTCACTCCGTGCAATTTAGCCGAAGGCAATGGGGTTTACAAGGAAGGCAAGGTGCTTACCTCCTCCAATTAAAACCAAATTTCGTGCCCTCTAACAAATCCCAAATAACTTCGTAATTTCGACCTTGCTCTGCTATTGCCACGTACAACCCACGGGTCACTAGAAGAGGGAGGAAAGATAATGCTTTCTTTTATTTATTTATTTATTTATTTTAATTCAGGCTGAATTCATACAGCCCTCGGCCTCATTTTTTTTTTTCCCTCCCTTTGCCAACAATTTGCAGATGAAACAGCAGCTAGCAGGGGGTTTATTGCATGAGAGCTGTATCGGCAGCTTCTCATTAATCTGTGTCAAAAAAAGGAAACAGCAAAATACCTACTTGAACACATCCTGCAACCTGAAATAGCCCAACGAGACAAATAGCCCCAAGAGGCCAAATGCACCGAAATAACTCCATCATGCTCAAAGTCCCGTTGGGTTCGTTGCTCCAAGTCACTGGAAACCAACTTCTCCTCCTCCCCTTTGTCCAGGTGATGTAATTATATGTGCTTGTAATTGCTGCTTTGCAGAGGCTGATAATTTGTTTTTAATTTAGCTCTAAAATCATATTTTTCCTTTTTTTGAACCTTTTCTACCCAAAGACCATGTGTCTTGCCCAGAGACCGTGGATCCTGACCAAAGACTGGGTCCTGCCCAAAGACTGTGGGTCTTCCTCAGAGACCATGGATCCTGCTCAAAGACCATGGGACCTATCCACAGACCATGGGTCCTGCTCAGAAACTGTGGATTCTACCCAAAACCATGAGCCACACCCAAAGACCTTGAGTTTTGACCCAAAGACCATGGATCCTGCCCAAAGACCATGAGTTTCACCCAAAGACCATGGATCCTGCCCAAAGACCATGAGTTCTACCCAAAGACCGTGCGTCCTGCTCAAAGCCCCTGGGTCCTGACCAAATACCATGAGTTTTGACCCAAAGACCTGTCCAAAGACTGTGTGTCCTGCCTACCTGCAGGCCCCTCCTTGCCAGGGTACCCTTCAAGTTCTGTGGCTTTTCAGCCCCCGTCCTGAAGGTCTTGTGTTTCGTGTGGCTTCAGCGGCATATAATTAGCCCACTTGGAAGACGTTCAGTGGGGAGGATGAGATGCTGAAGGATGAAATTAATTGCTTCAAGATCAAACAGAAAGGAGCCGGGATGGGAAGGCGTCAGGCGCATCCCAATGAGCTGGAGGTTAGCAGCGCGCACCCCTGAGAGCTGCGCGCTTGCCGAGGAAAGCTTTGCGAGCCAAGAACAAACGCCGAGCCAGCCTCCACCTCCTGCTGTCCCAGGGGACAGGAGCCTCAGCACTGCCTGCAGCTGTCATCCGCATCGGGAAAGCGGAGGAAAGAGCCTGGTGGATGCCGTCTCCTGTCTCAAAGCATCCCAGTTCACGGAGAGGATGGGCCACTAGGTCACCGCCACGGTGCTCCTGCTCGCCACAGAGCTTTGAGCCCAAAGGATGGGCTTCACTCTGCTTTTTGGCTGGGGAGAAAGAACTTGGCAAAGCCAAGGAGGAGAAAATCAGCGCTCTGTTGCAGGGATGCTCCCAGCTCCAAGTCCTCCCTCGCTTGCAAGGAGCAGGATTTGTCCCAAATCCACGTCAAAGCAGGGCACGGCTCTTGGCATCTTGTTCCCAAGGCTGGTGCACCCCAGGGACCTCAACCAAACCAAGAGGTGTCCAAAGAGGATGGGAGAAGGAAGCCCACCAAGCAGGAGATCACTTTGTCTGCTCATAGCACCCTCAGCACCGATGCTCAGCATCGTCAGCACCATTGGCTTTCCGGAGGGGATGTTGAGTTTCACACCCAGAATTCCATCACAAGTGTGAAAAAGGCTTAAAATTTCGTGTTTGTTCCTTGTGCCGCCTTTGCAAGGAAGAAGCTGCAAACACGCATCCGTGCCAGGGCTTTCCAGCCAAAGCACGGCTTAGATCTAAAGTGTCCCAGAAGAAAATCTCCCTCGTGCCATCGTGTCTTTGGGCAGGAAATTCTGATTGCGCACCAGTGCTGGTGGAGATGAAGCTCACGCCGGAGCAAGCCTGGAAATGTGGAGATGTAGGAGTGATAAATGCTGGGGCTGGAGGTAATGTTGGCTTGTGATAGGCAAGGGAGCTGCAAATACATCCAGCTTCTTGGAGACCATCTCAGTCCTTGGAGGCAGCACATCCCTGGGCTGCAACGAGACCCAGATTGAGGCGGCGTTGTGATGATTTGGAAGAGCAATGCTGGCTTATTTTAAATGGGTCGGGCTGCAAATCCTTGCTCTGACACAGGTTTTGTTGATTGTATTAACGAGCAATAAAGAGCAGGGAGAGGGGCAAGCCAGGGACAAGCCCCGCAGCCAATACCATGAGCAGTGCTCAAGCAAGGCTCAAGGCTCCACAAAGCTGATTTTCAATCTGGGTTTTCCACATGACATTTAGAATACAAATATTTAGAATATAAATATTTAGAATAAAAATAGAATAAAATAGTTAAAACATGGTTAAAATATAGTTAAAATATAAATAGTTACAATATAAATAGTTAAAATAAAAATATTCAGAATGCAAATAGAACATTTAGCCATTTAAAAATAATTAAGAACACCTTAATTAAGAGAAGGTACATGCCAGAGGCTCCAGCCCTTGGTGTGCCTTCATCCGTGGTCCTCAAGCATCTTGAGGACAGCTGGGACCAGAACAAGAGGCTCGTCCTCCAGCCACTTCCCTGTGTGCCCAAGCACATGGACCAATTCCACTTCCAGCTGAAGCTGGAATACCTATTTCTGGCCAATTTCAGGGGGAAAGGTAACTTCTGAGAAAAAAAAATCAGTTGATGAGGGCCAGTACAAGAAACCGCAGGAGGTGCCTGGGGCAGCGCTGCTGCTCTGGAGCAAATTAAGTGAGATTGGATCTTTTCGTTACCCGATTGACACCTACTTAGTGGTGCCATAGGGCAACAAACTGATTTATTTTCAGTGGCTGGAGCAGCAAGATGGCAAAAAAGGCTTCTTTATTCCAAGGGAAAACTGAGCACCACCCTTGTCCCTTGTCATCGCACGGCGCTCTCAGCATCCACCACCGCCAACGGAGACGTGCGACACGAGCTACGCTTGTGCAAGCAGATCTAATTTTACACCTTTTCATGCTAAAAAGCCTTTCTGCTTCCTCCAAAAAATAAAAACGCAGCCTGTGGAAGTGAAAGCACTGCAAAGCTGCGCACGTGAGGTCTGCTGGGAGATGGTGTCACTGCCTGGTGTTGTCCTACCAGCACCAAAGCACCACCCAAAGACACAATTTGGAGAATTGGGTGAATTTGGAGAAGCAAGACTCCCCGTGCTTATTGAGCTGCCATTTCTGTTGATGCTGAGAGTTCTGCTCTCTTGATAGCACCTTGCCCCTGGCAAGAATTGCACCATCACTCTTCAAGGCCAGGTTGGATGGGCCTTTGGTGGTTGACCTAGTGGGAGTTTCCAACTCAAACCATTCTACAATTCTATGATTCTAAAATTCTACAGTTCTATGATTCTACAATTCTATGATTCTACAATTCTGTGATTCTAAAACTGTATAATTCTATGATTCTAAGATTCTACAATTCTAAGATTCTATGATAGATTCTAAAATTCTATGATTCTACAATTCCAGGATTCTGCGGTTCTATAAATTTAAGAACCCCCAGGCTCTTGATGGTTTTTCTAAGTGTTTTGTGATATTTCCTCAGGAATAACAAGAAAAAGAAACACAGCAGACAAGAAGAAACACGACAGGCAAGAAAACAACAAAGTGTGGCATGGTACACGTCTAGAAAAATGAGTACCACCTGATTAACTTATGCAAAACATCATGTTTGGACAAAAATCCCCCCAAAATCCCCCCTGAGGCTGCCAGATGCATTGCTAACCTTATTTTACGGCTTAGAAAGGGGGGCAGGAGCAGAAAGCAAACCCAGGACTCCCAAATCCCCAGCGCTTGTGACGGCTTAGAGGAATTAGTTTGGAGAGGTTGGTTCTTGGACCTGCCAACTGCAGCAGACTGCCTGCCGTGCCGCATTTAGAGCCTCAAAAAGCCTCCTTCAAATGTCCGTTTGGTGCTCCTAAAAAACATCTTGAGCTCTTGGAGCCCTCCCATAGCTCCGGGAGGAAGGTGAGTGGACCAAGGGCTGCTCCTCCGTGCCTGCAACCCATCACCCAAAACACGCTGTCAACAGCCTTGACACAACCTGCTATTAATAAGTCTCTCGTTTCATACACTACTTAAAATGCTGGCTTTTTCCTCTTTTTCTTTTTAATCTTCCCAGGAAAATCGTGTGACAAACAGGCACTGAAGACCAGAAAATTATATCAGCATCTCCGCTGGGCCTTGTAAGAATCATTCCTCCTTTAAGTGCGCTCTTGAGGACAATATTTATTCAGATTAAAAGCCAGCGCTACATATTTCTGAGGGATTTCTTACAGTATTGATTAAAGGCCTGTGTTTGAGCTGGAACGGGATAAGTTCTATTTTCTGTGTGCAGAAGTGCCAAATGCTGGCAGTTTTGGTAGCCACGATGCTGGAGATACATCCCCAAACTTGGAGTTTCTCAACCCAGCCTGCTGGCGGCTCCAGCATGAGATGGTTGAGGTGGGCAGGGCCCCCTGGGTGCATCTGGTGGCCTTACTGGTCATACTGGGTCTGGCTGGGATGAAGTTGAGCTTCTCCATAGCAGCTCGAGCCCCTCACTGCTCCTCACTCTGCCCCCACAGTGCAGAACACCTGAACTCCACCAGAAATTGGGAGACACTTTTAATTAATTTGACGAGAGTTAGTGCTCCACGTGTGATTGGAGTCCTGAACAAACACGCACCCAACTTGCTGGAATTCCCCAGAGGGGGCAAAGATTTAAAACAAATGCATCAACACCGAGAGCAGAAGAAATTGTTCTAAGCACCCTTCCCGAAGAAATGTATTGAAGCTGGGAGGATGGTGAGTTAGGTGAGTGAGCTAGCTACCGAAGGGTGCCAAGATCATTTTGGGTTTAAGAATTGTGTTTTTGTACAGGAATTATGGGGTGCTGTGGCAAGAGGAGTGCGTGGGAGAGGGCGAGGACTCCAAAAAGGAGGAAGCCTTGGAAGAGAAAGGAACTCGTGGCATTCAACAAGCAAGCAGCGAGCCACAGGTCGTGCATGGATCCTCCTGATGGAAGGACTCCAGCCCTCGGCAATAAGCAAAAGCAGAGCCACGAGCAGCAAAAAGCCCGTTACCTGCTCCATCAGGAGCTGCTATAATAAGCAGCTCCAGAGCCATGGCAACTGAATATCCCAAAATCCTGGTGTCGTGGATGCTGCTGCTGCCAGACAGCACCTGCAGCTAAGAACAAGAGGTGTGTGCGGACCAACACGTGTCAGTGTGCATCATTTTGCACACTTATTCCACTCTTTTGGGTGAATTTGGGGTTATTTAATATTTATTTAAAAATTTGAAGTAAATAAATATATATCTATTTTTAATTTTATTTTGGGTTATTTTGTCCCATGCACACCGCGGCAGGTGGCCAGCTCCACCTTTGCAAGCCCGTAAGGAGTCCTCATACAGACATCCAAAAAAAAAAAAAAAATACAAAAAATAACCCACAAAAAAACTCTTGAGGAAGCTCTCCCTTACAATTAATATTCCTAAAAATCAGTTGAGAAGCTGTCTGTTGCTACAGGACCTGGTTCAATTGCTCCAGCTTGAGTCAGAGCAAGGCAGAGCAGCAGGGATTTTTTTTTTATTATTTTTTGATGCTTTCACAGCCCTGCCTGCACGAAGGCTTCTCCCCCATCAGATCTCAGAGCACAAAGACTTTGCCAGCCAGAGATTGCCCTGAAAGGTCAGGGCAGGCATCACAAAGAGCCACACTGCGAGAGCTCCTGGTCCCGCTGGGCAGGGTGAGCATCCTTCAGTGTCCGGACACCGACAGCCAGCTCCTCGCTTAATGAAGATAAACGACAGCATTCATTTAAAGTGCATGAATGGGTCTGCATCTGCAGTTTGATTCGGCTGAATAGGCCTCCCGTCATAGGCGGTGAAAATTCTTCTCCAAACGATGCTGGAGTTTCACGTGCAGAATGATTCATTTTACATCTTTTTTTTTTTTTTTTTTCTTTTCTTTTTTTTTTTAGAAAGATTGGAGATTAACATTGTCTCCCTGTCTGGAGCACGGCTCTGCTTGGCAATGGAAGAAAACAGACTAGAGAAACCCCAGAACGTCTTTAACCCAGGTGTTTTGGCAAAAGCAAGAGCCCAGCTAAGAGTCAGAGCACGCCAGACACTCACTTAGCAGCATCAAACCTTAAGGTCAGAAGAAAATAAAAGCCCTGTGACAGCAGAGGTTGCAGAAGGTCGTTTGCTCTCGATGTTATAATTATTGCGAGCAGTATGGGGAAACACCAGGATGCTCAGAGCTGACCAATGTCTATTATGGGCATCACAACAGCTAAAGCCACCCTAAATACTGGCTGCAGACGTCCCTGTTAAAGCATTTGGTCCACTGCTGCCCTCGTGTCCCTGGGTTTGTTTTTTTACTTGTTTTTCTGGCTGGTGCAAGCATGTCGTAGACAAGGTGACAGTGCAAGGCTGGTGCTGTCACCGCCTCCCTTTAGCATCTGTTCCTGTTTTTGTCCAGCACTGGAGCTTTGGGCTTTGTTTTTTGGGTGTTTAATGGGGAGGGGAAGGTGCTGCTTGTCCTTCACTGCTTGGGCTGAATTTGCTTTTGTAACTAAAAATGGTTGGAAAATGGGAGACCAGGAGAAAGTGGCTGAAAAAGAGGCTGGAGGAGAAAAACGCAGCATCAGGCAGGGAGAAAGCTATCGTGCTGCCACAGCCCCCTGTGCTCCCATCCCCTTTTTACATCCCCAGCCCAGAACCATCCTCCTCACCCCCCAGCAGCTCGTCAGCAGATGTGGCTTGGCGTACAACCTGCAAAAGAGAGGAAAAGTAGGTCAGCATCGAAGCTGCATCCCCAGCTGCATCCCTTGGGATGGCGGGGAGGTGGAGGCTGCTTCGAGCATCCAAAACGTGAGCGCCCGATGCTCAGCACAGCTCGCTGGGCTTCCAGCAGAGATTAACGCTGCCTAGCGCCCTGAGCGATGGAAATAATGTGATAAAGTCTCCAGAAACGTCACCACGGGTGAATTTCTTGAATTTCTTCCTTATGCTCCAGGATGCCTCCGTAATGAGCAATCTGTCTCACGTGGTGCCATCATGATGTTTAACGTAGGTTTTCCAGCCCACCAGCTTCTTGAGCTCTGGTTCTGGCTCTGTCCAGGTGAAAAAGGAGCTGCTCATGCAGATTCCCCAGGGCAGCCGTAGCAATTCTGCTGCTTTCTCCTCTTTTTGTCATTTGAACTGTTTCCAAGTGCTTTTTCCCTTTTCTTCTTTTGTCCCCACAAGACCCTCACGCTTGTGGCAAAAAAAAAAAAGCATTCTCTGCACTTTCAGGCAGAAAAAGGTTAGAGAGCACCTGAAAAGCACACACTCAGGATATCTAATTTATAGCCCTGTTTATCAGCCTGGAAGACTCAGCCAGCTGGAACAAGGAGGAAAGGTAAAACACTTGGCGAAGCAGGTTTGAAAAATCTGAAGGGTCTCCTTCCCTTTCTGCTGCAAGGTTAAGAGAGGAAGCCCTGAATTTTCAGAGCAAACAGGAGAAAGGCAACTATTAAGATCCACAAAGCACCTCCAGTAAACATTGGGAAATCCACAAAAAAAAAAAAAAGAACGGATCCCAGGTATTGACCTGGCCTCTGTCACAAAAGATGCCCTCTGCACAGACCTGGCAATCAAAATGCAAATAAAAGAAGACAAATTAATACAATTTAAAAAGTAAAATAAAATTGAATGCCATAATCTCACAGCTGGCAGTCACCACGAAGAGTACCTGCACAGCTCAGCCCCTGAAAGGGAAAAAAAAATGAAAAAAACACCAAAAAAAGTGGGTAAAAAGGAGGCTGCTGGTGAACCAAGAGAAATGTGACACTCAGAATTTATCTGCAGCCAGGTATTTTCCTGATATACGAGATATTTGACCTCATCCACACATAAGCAGGACAACATCGGTAAAGCATCATCGCACAAATCAACAGGCTGCTCCTAATGGTCTTTTTTTTTTTTTTTTTTTTTTTTTTTTTCCATCTGCAAAACCTCCACAGCAGGGGACAATGCTGAGCTGAAGTCCCAGCAAGTGCACAGATATTGTAGGGACAAATATAAAGAGCCAGACGATCTCAGTTTGGGTGAAAAAGACCAGAAATGACTAGAGGTGGGTGCAGGGAGTCCAGAAGTCCTGCATGAAAAAAAAATAAATAAATAAAAAGTGGTTTCTCCTAGGAGGCAATTCTGTAGCTGAAAATAGTTGGGAGAAAAAAGGGAAAACAAGCATGTGCCTTCTGAGCAAAGGCGGTGGAATTTACTCGGGGAGCTGACAGATCCATCGCCCATCAACGGAAAGGTTGTTTTACTTCCCTCTGCAGGCTTTAGGAGGATTAAGAATAGAATCAAACATTTCCACGCAGCCCTGTGCTATGCCAGCATAAAGTGAGCTTGCAATTAGCCCTGACGACTTCCACGGTGGCAGCAAAGCTTGCAGAAAAGTGGCTGGACCCCAGTGACCAGCACCATGTGCAAGGAGATACTGGAGAGGTGGATTTGCCCAAGAGCAGACCAAATAGGAGATCACCTCATCTGGGCACTTGGGGTTAAGGAAATAAAACTTTGTGCCCCCCAAAATTGGGGTGACTCACCTGGTAAGTGCTCTTTCTGTTTGCTTCAATCTGTCCTGTGCCTAGGGGGTCTGTCCTGGGAAAGGCATCCCAAAAAAAGCAGGGCTGCATATATAGATCTCTCCTGCTGCAAGGAAATTATTATTATTATTAATAATAATAATAAAAAAAATACATTTCAACTGAAATCAGGAGCTCTACAGGGAGACAGAACCCAGCTTCAGACACGTGTCCACTTCTTCCCCTCTCCTGAAGAACTGAGCTCTTCTGAAGCGAGCTCTCACTTCAAAGGGGATACTGAAATAGCAATGCCCGTTTGGGTTGTGTTTAAGCTTTCTTGTTCTTAGGTTGAGTTAAGCCAACGTGATGCTGAGAATTTGATTTACCCTAGCTGGAGGCTTTATCTAACGCTGTGAAGGCATTGTGTTAATTTTAGTGCAGGATCCAGCAAAAATGAAAAAAAAATAAAATAAAATAAAAAATAAAGCATGAACTTAAGCCAAGCACGTACTTCTGGGCAAACTGCTCTGCGTAGCGAAGCCACCACTGAGCTGCAAATATCACTGCCTGGCATGGAGGTGCCACCATCTGCCACCTCGCTGGGAGGACCCTGTGCTGAATGAGCACGAGGAGGCAGCTCGGAGATCTGCTGGCTCCGGGGGACGTTCCCCAGCCCGGATCGCGCACCCGGCTTGGCACAGGCTGCTCTGCTTTTCTTGGGTGAGAATTATAGAACCACGGGATCGTGGAAGCACAGAGTCGTAGAACCATGGAATAACAGAATTATAGAACCATAGAATCATGGAACCGTGGAATTGTAGAACCGTGGAAATGAGGAATTGTGGAATCACAGAATCATAAAACCGTGGAACCATGGAATAATAGAATTATAGAATCATAGAATCATGGAACCATAGAATTATAGAACCACGGAACTATGGAATAATAGAATTATAGAATTATACAATCACGGAAACAGAATCAGAATCATGGAATTGTGGAGTCACAGAATCATGGAATCACAGAATCATAGAATCACGGAACCATGGAATCATAGAATCATGGAGTTGTGGAATCACGGAGCCATGGAATCATAGAATTTAGAGAATCATAGGATTTAGAGAATTGTAGAATTTAGAGAACTGTAGAATGTAGAGAATCGTAGAATCATGGAATCACAGAATCATTGAATTGTGGAATAATGGAATCACAGAACCATCGAGTAATAGAACCACAGAATCACAGCATTAAAGAATCATGAAACTGTGGAATCATGGCATCAGGGAATCACAGAACTGATTTTCAGCACACAAAAAATCTCTACGTGCTCGGGGAGGGTGAGAAAAGGAAAATCAACTCAGCCTCCATCACCACAGGAACCTGGCACATGAGTGCCATCACCGCAAAACCCATTTCCAGTCAAGCCAAGCTGGTTCTTACACTGCTCAAAACCCTTATTTGAGCATAAAATTCAGCTGCTCAGGCGTCCACACCTATTTTGGGTAGACATCGCACAGATGTCTCTCTCTGAACAGACAGTGTGCTTCCCCCTGGGTGTGAAGGGGAGAGGTGTGATGGAAGGGTTACATCCCATCTGCAGGAGAATTTCACAGGTATTCATGACCTGAGCAACGTTTTTCAAAGACAATGTGTTTTTTTTTTTTTCTCTTGAAGTTTTGGATGAAAGAATATTTTCCTTGCCTCGGGCAGCAGCCAGGCAGCTAGAAAGGGACAGCAGCAGCAAGCCAACAGAGCAGAGCACAGTTTGGAGAGAAGTTCAGGATTCAGTGCAGAAAAAAAAATAAATAAAAAAAAAAAAATCAAGTTTCTTCTTGCTGAAAGCAGACAGATGCAAGCTGTTGGCCCTGCTGTGCTAGCCCAGCCCAGCCAAAAAGAAAAAAATCCAACCAAAAAAAAAAGAAAAGAAAAATAAAAAAAGGCCTGATCATTTGTTCTCATGTTTATCAAAGACATCAACAGCTTTAAGAAGGCAGGGCCTGACCGTCGAGGTCTCCTCTTGCCCCTCTATGATAAAACAGGCAACTTTATAAAGCAGTTTGTACCAAAGATGTTTTTTCTTGAAAAAAAAAAAACAACAAAACAGAAGTTGAGAAGGCTCAACATGGCTGTTTCCTTGGAAAAAAAAAAAAAAATAGATCAGTAAATAAAATGAAGGATGCAGGAGGGGGCACACCAAGAGACATTTGTGAAAGACATATTGCTAGTTAGTAGGAGCGGCGGTAACAACTTGTCTGTGCCATCATTCATGTTTCAGATTTCTTGCCTTCTCCTGAAATCTTTAATTAAAAGTGTGACTAAGTCCCTGGCTGCTGCAGGAAAAAATGAAGCCTGGTGCTGACAAATAAGCTGCAGCAAGCAGAAGGGGCTGGCTCAGTCCTGCTGAGAGCGGTCCTGCGACCCCCACCAGGACCATGTGGGGCTCACAACGATGCTGCTGCCTTGAATAAACACCCCCAGGGCTACGAGTGATGCTCTTTTTTCCTCTCCTTACTTTTTTTCTTCCCACCTACCTCTTGTCTCTCGGTCCATTTTGTCCAGCAGCTGAGCCCAGTGCTCTCCAGCAAAGGTTTTCACCCCCCCCCCCAGCTCCTCCCCATCAAAGTGTCCTGCAAGAAGAGGGAAAATCCTTTCATCCACCAGGCAAATTGTCCCCAAAGGCAGGTGCCTCCAGGGCCACGGCTGTTTTGTGCAAAAACATCTCATGCAGGCCCCGCGCCATGTCCTCCTATTCACAAAAAGCTATTTTTGTACACAGAATGACCCCCCCTAAACAAACATCTCAACATTAAAGTTTATGATCTGTGGCTATCCAGAAAAGCCTCTCCTTGCCATGGGGATGTTTTAGTGAAAGCTCTATAGCTCAATAAAACACCAAGTTATAAAAGCGCCATCTGTTTCTTTACATTTTCCTTCCATCTGGGTATTTTACAGAGATTTTTACAGCCTTTTGCACTTCTATACACCTCTTTCAAAACATGTGTGCTAAATGGCAGGATACCCATTCGAGATCCAGGGAAGGTGGGGAGGTGGGAAGCAGTACGGGACTCGAACGATATCCTCGAGACATTTCAATTAACGCACGAGATCTACACCCCAGCAGGGCTGGATTCCTTCAGTCTGCTTTATTTTTGAACTGGCAGGTGAAACACAATTTGCTTTTTGTTTTGGAAATGGAAGGTGACTGCAGCGAAACACAATTTGCTTCTTCTGTTTAATAAACCATCTCCCTCGGGCTGGGAGGAAGGAGTGATAAAAGAAGAGCGGTCTGCTTGGGATTTAAAGGAGCATTTAAAAGACTTCAGTGCGGATGGGAGCACGCAGAAGGCGGAGAGGGGCTCTCATCCCTCGGCACAGCAAGGGCTCGGTGGCGGTGATGCTCTTCCCACCAGCAGACCAGAAGATTAAACAATAACCAAGACAAAAGGACAGCAGGTCTTCTTTGTGCCAGCACTGCGTTGTGCCAACCCCAGACAAGCTTAAAGACTTGCTACACAGCTGTGTTTTTTTTGTTATTTTTTTTTTTTCCTTGCATTTTCTCTCTCCCTGGAGCCACAAGAGGAAAAGCGCCGCATAACACCAGTGCTTGTTGTTCAGGCTTGAGCCCTGTGCACAAAAGCCCCAGGGTAGGCATAACAACGTCACGATGAGACACAGAAGAAACCTCCCTGCTGCTCCTCCCCGCTGTGCAAAATGAAAAACTTGCATAAATGTTTGAAAATTGACCCCTAAGGTCATAGCAGCATTTCATTACGTGAACTCAGTCCTCTGGTTTCGATACCAACCGGTGCCACAACAGACCCAAGGAGGTGAAGAAGCCAGACGCCACCTTCTGCATTCTATCGTGTTCTCAAACATATACTACCAGGCTTATGCATGGCCAAAAAAAATCAAATTTCTGCTCAAACAGTGCGGCCGTGATGTGCCTCTCCAGGTCTATCCACAGGCGTGCTCGTGGCTTGCAGCCCTTGACAAAAGCAAGCAACCCCCGCTGCTGGAATATCAATCAATAATTCCAAGCGCTGCTCGCCTGTCTCACATTTTCTCCCCAAGTCATCTAAAACCCTTTATTCAAAGGTGTATTTTTTTTCTTTTTTTCTTTTTCCTCCCATGTTTACTTACAGCAGTCTGTGGCAGCAAAGGGCGAATAGCAGATCATGCCACGAGGTGTTGCAGCAGGAGGAATTTGGGTTGAAGCGACATGGGACTGGGTCCCAAAAGACAACAGGGGCAGAACTGGACCTCGATGACTGGCAGTTGACATGGTAAGCAAGATTTCCTCCAGGATGATGCTACAAGTCTTAATGCATGGGCCACCCCATTTTTCCAGGGGTAAGCCTGCTGACCCTTTTTTTTAGGGAGTTTTATGGCTTATCGGATCTCCAGGGTTATTTTTGGTGGGGTTCTGCAACATGGCAGTGCTATTGAACACCGATGTAAGTGAAACCAACGTGGAAATGGAGCCTCCAAATGGGGCACCCACTTTTGGCAGGTGGAAAAAGGGGTCGGAGAGGTGGAAAAGAGGGTCAGAAAGGCAGAAAACTGGGTCAGAAAGGCAGAAAAATGGGTCAGAAAGGCAGAAAAAGCCATGCACGTGTGCGACGTTTACAAAAAGCTGTTAGCACTCGGACACGAACAGTGCCACTGGCCCCAGTTATCACACAGACAAGTGAGAGATGACTTGATTACAGCACATCATATCCTCAGAGGAGAAAATACCAGGTATTAAAGGATCTTTAGAAGCAGGGGAAGGAGCTGTATTGCAAATCAATGGCTAGAAGCTCCGGTCGGCAATTCAGATTAGGAGCAAAGCTCACGCTCTTAGTGATGAGTAGGATCGGGCTTTGAAGCAAACCTCCACGGGAGGTTGAGGATTTGCTGCTCGCGTCCCGAAACAGAGACTGGGTATTTCGGGAAGGGATGCTGTGCTCCAGCATCTTTCCTTTCTGTCCTTTGCCCAACCTGATTACGGATGTTATACGAGTGAGAATTCGAACGCAAAGATATAGTTCATGAAACGAAGCAAAGCCCCTACTCAGAAACCTGCTTCAGGTGCAAGCTGACTCTGCATATAGAACCACTACCAAAAAATGGCTTACTTTCAAAAAATTGAGTTCCTACCGAAGCACCATGTGGGTCAATCTAGACTGACCCTGGACATTAATGCAGTAATAACTTCTATTAAAGCCCATAGAAGAATTTTGCTCTTGAGGCCACTGCTAAGTAAGCAAGGAGGAAAAAAGCTTGGTCTTTGCAGTTGTTAATACAGCAAATACATCCATGGGTTTTAATTATCCTTGGGAAAAGTTAAATTAGCTGATAATAAGTGGGACCATATGGTCTTTCCTTGTCCTGTAAGCATACTTAATTAAATCCCATTAAAGATATCAACAAACAGAATCACTACCAGATACATTTTAAGATAAACTTGCAAACTGAATGGACTTGCATTTCATTTCCAACTCCGGAGCCAGCAGCTGATTCCCATTTACAGCTTGCCTTTTTCCCTCTGACACAGAAAACCATGTGCAAACCCCTCTGAAACTCACAGTTTGGTCTTGATGTGCATCCTTAGGGCACTTCCCCTTATCACCCCGTGGTGCCTGTTGCCTTTAATAGGCTCTTTTTAAGGCGATGTAAGCTCTAAGCCACCCAAACTGAAACAAAACCAGTGTTTAGTGCAGCTTTTTGGCTTTATTTTCATTCCAGGAAAGTGGGAACCCTGTGTCAAAGCCTGGTGGAGCCACACAGTGTGTGTCCACCCATCAACTGACCCCCAGCTCTTACCCATCACATAGACTGCATCTCCTCCACCATCCCCAGCCACTTCAAGCTCCCTTTCTCATTTCAGATTGGTCTGGAAAACATTTTTCCTTCCAGAAACATTACCAGAGGCTTTACCTTCTGCAGAGGTGGCCACCACCATCACCACGTAGCAGCACAGCAGGCGGCTAACCTGCAGCATCCACAATCGCTTCCCAAAGTCAATGAAAATCGACACCTGCCCCTCAATCCTCGCTGTTTCCATCCGGCATGAATATTCATGACACAGCTGATATTGGCTTGTGGGGAATCTCAACCCTGGTAATTATTCCAGAGACTCTGCACATGATGAAAAATTAATTAGATTTTCTGCTAGTTTATTTGATGTTTTCACTTAAAAAAAAAAAAAAAAATGCTTCGATAAGAAAAATATTTCTTAAACCCCTGTCACATGGGGAAAAGTCAAAATTATGCACAGCTCCTGCGCATTGTTTGAGCCCAAAGGCCTGGCAAAGGAGCTCCAAACCCTTTAAATCGTTTGCAATGCACTGGGGCTTGGCGGATGCTTGGCCTCCAGCACACAAAGTGAAACTGAGAAATAATTTCAGGGAAAGTGTTAAGAGAGTGGGACTGTTGGAAAGGTGGGAAACCTTCAGAAAGGGCCAAAGCGATGCCTTGGTAAGGAACAGATCCTGCTGGGACCAGCTCCTAGAAAAATATCCCATGGATGTGCTGGAAAATTCATTTTCCTCTTCCTTTCCAAATTCCTTTAGGAAAAACAAGTCAGCCTCATGTATGTTGAAGAGAAACCCATCAGGTCAGGTGCCAACAATGGGTGGACAGCAATGTAATCTTTTTATTAGCATCTGTGAGGACAAAAAATTAAAAAAAAAAAAAAATCAGCATCTTTATTTAATGAGGAAGAGCCCTCCGCTGTTAAATATTGACAGTACATATTCAGAAATTAAATGAAAAATTCATTTTTCAGAAGCTGGTATGGGGGGGGAAGAAAGGTGAATAGCTCAGGGGCCTCTCCGTTGACAAAGTCAACAACAGCCCAAATCACTTCCAGTGAGAACATCTATCACTCACTTTTCCACCTCTTCTGGGTTGATTATTTTGCAGGATGAGGGTGGAAGCAGAGACCGACAGAAGCTCTTGAAATACTGAGCACCACCACAAAGACCAGAAACTTAGGATTTTAAGTCCCATTCTGAAATTTAAATGAATAAACCAAAGGTGTTGCTGCTGAAAGCAGGACACGTCCTGATACAGAAGCATCAGGGCTTGGTGGGAATTTGTTTTCCAAAGCAAGGGTTTATAGAGAGATACAAATATAGAGCTATAAGTATAGATGTATAGACATAGAGATATAGGTATAGATATATAGACATAGAGATATAGGTAGAGATAGAGATATATTGGTATATAGATATATTTAGATATAGGTAGAGATATAGAGATATAAAGAGATATAGAGACATCTCCCAGTTGTATTCTATTTATATATAACACACACGTAGAGATATTTGTATCTATTGATAGATATATGATATCTATAGATAGATGGGTATACAACATATATCAACAGTATATGCTTGGAAACCTTCCCAGCAGACTTTTAATCCTAGTTGTCACTCTGTCTAGGCTGGGCACGCTATGTTGCTACCAGAAATGAAGCAAGATGCCTTCACAAGCCACATTTGGTTGATACAAATATCTTAATCGATGCAACGAGCGATACCCACGCTATTACCATGAGATTGCCTCTTTGAAATGAATTAAAGAAGGAGAGAAGGAAAAAAGGAGGGAGAAAGAAGGAAAGAAGGACAGAAGGAAGGAAAGAAAGAAGGACAGAAGGAAGGAAAGAAAGAAGGAAAGAAGGAAAGAAGGAAGGAAGAAGGAAACCAGGATTTATTTGGACTTTCAGCAGCTGAATTGCTTCGAAGCTGACACAATGCAGAGGACAGCGGGTTCGCTTGCAAACACGATGCTGTCAGACACGGCGGGTCACGGGTGCTGCCCTGCACCTCGGCAGTGCTCAACAAGCAAATAAAACCCGACAAAACACAAAGCTGCTCCAGGAAAGGGGCTGTAGCAGTCGCAGGTTTGGATGCTCGGTGGTGCTTTTGCAGAAAGCCCGTTTTCTGGAACAGAAACAGCACAAAATACACCAAAAAAAATCCCTGCTCTTCTGAGCATTGACAGCAGTTTTATATCGGTTTGGCCACTTTGGTTCTTCGGGCTATGCTGTCAAGCAGGATTAAGATCCAGGCTGCTAGTGCAGTCTCTCTCCGAACAGCAGCTGACTACAGCAAATAATCTCCATCAGCATGAAAAAAAAAAAAAAAAAAAAAAAAAAAAAAAAAAAAAAAAAGAGGAAAAACCCCAAGAAAATGCCAGTTCTGATTCTGCAGGCTCATGCTGGTGTAGATCTGCCCCAAAGCCAGCTTTTGGTTGTGGGAAGGGTTTTGGTGTCCAGACCTTCCCCATAAATCAGCGGAGACACCAAAAGCATGGCAGGGAATAGAGTCCGGTCTGGGATGTGCCTCGCTCCCGTGCGCGGGTTTTTTAATGCCTGGTTTTAATTGATGTTTGGAAAAAATAAAGGAGACTTGATGGAACTTACCTCTCCACCAAAAAAAGTGCGGCGGCATGAGGTTAAAAATAGAATAACCTTCAGCGTCAGAGCGGGTGCCTCCTGCATACAAATCGAGCTGGAGGAGATGGATTAAGAAATGCTTTGCGCATTCCTCATTTATCAGGCATCTCCTCCTAAAGCTGTGGCCCGTACAAGTCCCGTAAATTTTCTCCCAAACTCATTTCCTTTAGAGAAAAGCTCGATATTTACCACCCTAAAAAAAATATCACCCTCCCCCCTACATTACCCATCATTAGTTTTTCGTAACCACCCTGAGTATACGTAGACCATAATTAACCCCAGGAAAAAAAAAAAAAAAAAAAGGTATCACATCACTCAGCAAAGCCATTACATCTCAGAAATGGCTGCAAAAAAAATATTTATTACTTCCTATGCAATGCATAATGAACATGATTCAAATCAGAGCCAAACTCAATGCTCCGGGTCGTGTCATAGGCTCATTTTGATTTTATATAAATTCTATTTTAAACTTCCGATGTCACTAAGATGCTAATTTGAGCATACCCAATTTGAAGTTAGCCGTAATTAAAATTTCTGCCTTGCAATTGCATGGGACACTAAGAGAAAATATGCCAGCTGTCCCCCAGACAGCGCAATTAAAAGGCAGGAAAAGAGTCGGAAATAGATTTTTTTCCCTCCTGACCTCGCTGTTGGATTTTTTTCCCTGTTCAATGTATGTTTTTGTGTGCTCATGGGCCCGCCTTGCACCGCCTTCACATGAGGATGCTGCAGAGTGGATGCGGGTGAACTCCTGCAGGTTTCCATGGTCTGAGCTTCAAGGACCAGCTCCGTGAGTGCTGTTCCGGTTATGTAGGTTTTTTTGGCTTTTTTTTTTTTTTTCTGTGTTTTTTTTTTTGAGCGTGCTTGAATAAAAGTATATTTCTTCCGCATTTCATGGTTCAAAGGTCAACGCCTGACACTGATGCTGAAGCATTCTCTCTTTTGTGTCCCCGAAGAAAGACAGACATTATTTTTTTCATTGCTGCCTAAGACACCTCCCCACCCCTTGGTGTTTTTCCTTCATTAACATCAAAGGAGGGACACTTTGCAGCCCGGATGCAACCCAGCCATCAGCCCAACATCTCCATGAGACGTCCTGCAGCCCTGGAGAATTCCCACAGCACCTGATGTTGTTCTGTAATACCCAAAAGTGGGTTAAAAAAAGGAGATGTGGGGGGAGTTGGTGTGGGTCTTCACCCCCCTTCACACAAATTTATGGTGGGGTAATGGGGGAAAGCCACCCCAAAGAGCACACACCGACAAGCAAGCCTAAAATCCCCCCTGCATGGTGCCAGAGGGACCCTTGAGAGCCCCCTCCCCTGCCATAGAAGGTTCCACCATTGTCACATCTCAAGATTTTCATTATATGCTCGAGGGACTCGGCTGGGTCTATGCCATGAGTTGTTCTCACCATCAGAGGTATTCACCCTCGAGGACTTTGAGCCTCTTCCAGGATACACCTCTTTATTTAAAGCCACCTCTTTCAACACGGAACAAGTATTCCCCTTCTTCCCATGCACACAGGAACGCTGCGGGTTTGACCATCCTGCTGCCTGGTTCCCCTTCTCCTGCTCAAGTTATTTTGGAGGTTTTAATTTCATTTTTGCAGGGAAGGGCAGCACTTTCTTCCTTCACGAGGTATACACTCCCTGCTTTGCATAAGCTGCTATTACCAACTATTATACAAATTACTTAAGCTGCAGCTATTAGACTAAAAATACAAGATGATCCTAGCTATAATGATAAAAGAGCAAAGAAAATATCTCTAGGGCATCAGACAGTCGCATGAAAGGAAAGCTTTGCCACTCTATTTTCCATTGCTCCTCCAGCTAATGCTCATAATTAAGTAAAAAGGGGAAAGTCTTTTTTGCTCTGCTGTTGTCTCTCTCTCTCTCTCTCCCTATTAAGCTATTTCCTTAATCAAGTTGCTTTCAAAGTCAAACTACAACAAACAGCCTCCCCTAGGGGATGCGTGGCCCATCACCAGTCCTTGAGTTAACTGTACTTACACACCAATCACCCGAAAAACAGCACAGAAAGTCTCTCTGAGGTCAAGTTGTGCGTGCATTTATGTGAGCCCGGTCTCCTCTCGATTAAGGACCCTGCTGAGGAAGACTGGTGAAAAGCAGAGTACGAAAGAAGAGAAGCAAGAAGCCCAGCTTGGATCAGTTGTGCCCTTTTGCATTGTTCTGGCAGCATAGAAAATGAGTTAATCATTGTTTATTTCTTATTGTAAAGGTGAGAGCAGGATAAAGTCATCTTTGCATCTTGAGAGCCAAGCAACCCCACACTCACTACGTGGAAACTCAAGAAAAATGCACAACTTATCCCAGAAAACGGCTCCTGTTCCCCAGAGCTTCCCTTCTGCAGCTGACGCAATGAAAAGCCTCATTTTCCAAAAGCCAACCAGTTTGTGCTGCAGAAAGAAACACCCAGAGGAGGAAATCACTGATAGTTCAAACCGTGGTAGGAAGAGTTTGATCTCACACCCCAGCACCCTTCATACTTTTAGAGCCACAGCTTTTGGGGTTGTGCTTGAGAAAAAAAAAAAAAAAAAAAACAGATTTGGTCACTCTGCCTGCATTTGTCATGAAGCAGCAGCAGACGTATTAATATAATATAATATTTGTATTATATATTTGTATTTTCACCTCTGGGAGGATTGTTGCACAGTGGGGATGAATCCAGCCCAGACCATTCTGCTTTCCAAATGCTCCACAGCCACTCCCTGCATTGAGCCTCAAAAATAAAGAGTCGACTTTACCCAGAAGCCAGAGCATCCCTGCCAAAACAACCTGCAGCTTCCTTGCCAAAAATCACCCCATCAGCAAGACCTGTCCCTAAAAAAAAACCATCAGCAAGACCTGTCCCCAAAAAAATGGAGTGGGTCTTCTCGTTTCCAGACTGGAGGGGAATGACTGGACTGGAGAGGAGCTCATCCATCAGTGTTTCTCTCTCCAGTGCAAGAAATGCTCTTAGAGTTCACCTTCAAGGGCATTACACCGTGTTAATGGGAATACTCCACGAATGAATTAGCAGAGGTTGCTCATCGTGTGTGACCACCAGCCTTACTCTGACCGTCCCCAGATGCCCTCGAGGGACCTGAGGACTGGCATCCCCAGCCACCCCCCGATCACTCCAGCCTTATGCTGGGAAGTTCTGGTATTCTCAAGCACGAGCACGGGGGACGAGGTGGAGGTGGCTTTCCTCTGTTTGCTCTTCCTCAACTTGCAAGGCTTCAGACGGCTGCGTTGGCTGCGGGACTCCATCCTCTCCCACCCTGGCAGCAGGCTTTCACTCCCACTCATTCCTCTCTATTTCTATTTGAGAAAGTCATGACTAACACCATTATGTCCATTCCCAAACAGATGGATAATAAGATCATCGACAGGGAGAAGGTTTCCGCCAAGCACAATTGGCATCGCAGCCTTTTTCCCCTTATCACCAGCTGTACGTGTTGTTCTTCATTTTCTACTGTTCCTCCTCAGCTGTGGCCCCAGGAAAACCATTTTATGGCCTCAACAGGACCTCCCTTAGACCAGCCTCTGCATGGCTCTGCTACCTCCGTTGTACAAAAGCTTTCCTTCTATTTACATGAAAGTCAGTGGCTTTCTTTCTCCCCAGCTGCTGTTTTTGTTGGGCAGCTTGGGTGAAGCGGAGGCAGTGGTGGCGAGGAAGCCTTTACCTCCTTAAAGCCTTAAACCTCCTTTTTCAGCACAAAATCACCACCTCCTGTTTCCAAAAGGATTGAAATTTGTCCCCAAATTCTCTGCTTTTTTTTTTTTTTTAAGTTCACATAGAAAAAAAAAAAAATTACACCTCCAAAGTAGGTTGTTTTGTATTTCCTAGGAGGAAACTATGGGGTTTTTCCACCTCTGTACAGCAAGCTGACAGACCGTGTTATTAAATCATATTGCGTTACGGAATCCTGAAATTGAACTAGTTGAACATTATTTCCGCCTGTCCTAAGTATCCACCTGCCTGTCGGTTCCATTCGCGTGGAGCTTTTGAGCTGCTTTAATAATTAAAAAAATATATATAATGAAGTCATTCTTACAGCACTTTGTTAAAACTTAATATGCGAAGGAGATGATTCAGTACTGAGGCAGCATGAAAAGTGGGTGAGAGACAACATATAACCAAGTGACAAAAAAAATATAATACAATAAAAAATAAACGGAAAGAGGCGGCTGAACTATTCACCCGAGTCCAAAACACGCTCGTGTTCCTTGCAGGTTCAGGACCTGCAGCTTGCTTCAGACAAGACAAAAATTGCCAGCGTGCCTCTCCAGAGCTTTTCAATATCATACAGAGCTTTTCACTTCAGGATTTAATTTCCTTTCTCCAGGAGCCGTTCCCCATCTCCTGATGACGGGAGGTGGCATTCGGAAGCATCCAGCTGCCTGCTGGAGGATGTCTGCCCACCCTGCAGCAACCCCTTCCTCAAGCAAGTTCAAAAAAATAACAATAATCAAGGCTGAATTAAAAAATTTCTTCCAACTATTCTGGCACGTTACTCCTGAGAATGCGAGCAGTAGCACATTGCACGCAGCAGTAATACCTTAAACGCTTGTTTGATTGGAATTGCTCTGTTTGCAATTATTTTCCCTGAGAGTTACTTAAATACTGAAGCCACAATATGCCAGCGCCAGGCCCCCAACCTTGCTTCCTGAAAGAAAAATTAAAACCGCTTCCATTGAGAGGGAAGATTATCACTTCAAAATCCCATTTAAAGACAATTTTGCCTGCTCTAGGGTTGATGCATGAGCCTGTAAATCTTTCCTGACCACTTCAGGGCAGCATTAAGAAAAATTCCGGCGCAGAACCAGATTTATTTTAAGCAGCACGCCTGATCCTCAAGACAAACTTCACGAGACGGCGAATAAAACCCACACGGGCTGGTAAAGGAGACGCTGCCCATGCAGGAACCCACACAATTTCTTACACCAGCTGTAAAGCAGTGGTTAAGGTCAGCAGGTGAGTTGGGTGCTTCTGCCTTGCACCAACACTGCGTGTAACAGGGCACACCCTAAGGTGATTGTTCATTACAGCATCCCTCCTGGTCCTGCACACATGTAGCTTATCTTTAAAGCAGAGAAATTTCTGCTGCTTGCACGTTTGAACTCCCAAACATCATTCTTGCTCCCTTCTCTGCTCCATTTGAAATAAAAATCTTGCTGCCAGACACAATGCACTGGCTTCCACCACATCCAGCAAGCAGGGAGAGATGTCAGGAGTTAGCATATTTTATCACTTTGGACACCTCTGCTGCAAGTTTGGGGCTTGAGAGGGATGTAGTAGGGGTAGAAACCTTTAATATTAATGTTAGGGAGACAAACTCTGCTAGCAAACATGCTGCTGCATTTCTTCGCTATACCCTGGGGGAATAAAACCTGTTACTAGTGGCACAGGTCAGGTATTCTGGAGTAGACTCACGTTTAGTCATAGTCAACAGCCTGGATGAGCGTTAAGGAACAGCTGTTAGCAAAGCCCCACAAACAGCACAATCCTGTTCTTACTCAGTTTCTATTAAAGAGGCTCTCAAGTCACCAGGTATGATTTTATTAGGAAGGACAGGTCGTATAAAATACAGGCAAGTAGTTCATCAAGTCAACCGGAGCAGGCAGCGTGTAAGCAGCACAAGCAGCAAATAACCCAGCTAGCTTTCCAGGGAATTAAAGGCTGAACTTGATGGAAAAAGTCCCAGAAAAAAAAAAAAAAAAAAAAAAAACTTAGCTGCTGGCTGGGGTCAGCCCACAACTTGTTATTGCCTTTCGACAGCAAAAGGTCAGAACACTTAGTCCCATTGCATGGAAAAGTGTTATTTATCACGGACAGACTTGACTGCTGTATGCTGGGCTATAAGCAGTAATACAGGCATTAATCTTGATGCTGCCACAGAGGTGAAAGTGGCCGGGTCGGGCACTTTTGGAATTTAATAGGAAAAAGTTCAGTGAGCTCTGCTACCAGATTATTTCGTTGCTGTAGAGGAGAGTTAACAAGCAGTGCTCCAGCTGTGAAATGAGAAATCCCTGCCAACATGAATGCAGATGCTTGCTTTGTTACCAGCAAACTGGCTAACCACAGAGGCACCAGCACACAAGCACGAGGATGCCACAAATCACATCTGAGCAGACACACAAAGGAAATGAGCTCTGTTTCTGTAAAGTTGGAAAAGTTTAAAAAAAAAATAAAATACATGGTTTAAGTTGTGGCATTTCTTTCTGGACTTCACTTTGAGACTGAACAAGCCTTGAAGTGTCAGGCATTAAGTGATGAGCATTATGAAGTCTTCCACTTAGAGGAGCTGGGGCTTCAGCAATCATGCTGAATCAAGCCAAGAACCACAGCGAGAGGATAGAGGGTATTTATCCTTAGTTCTGATGAACAGCATCTCCTTGGATGGGAATGCATCTTAACTTGGGCAGAAAACAAAACCAGAATGCAAACCAAAGAGCTTTTCATCTTTAGGCTTACCCAGAAGGTCTTCTCCATCTCCATCTCCATTGCCATCTTCACGTTCCTTCTTCTGTTCATTTTCCTTCTATGATATTCAACATCTGGGGTTGCCACAAAAATACAAGCAGGGGTCTTGGTTGTGCTTGCCCTAACCAGTTTGTGGGGATGATTGGTCTGACTTTTGGTTTCAATGCAGACTGATGCCATGCTCCTTCATTAACTGGAGCAAATGAGCCAGCTTTGGTACCTCTGCCTGAGCACAGGCACCACAAGAAGTTGTGTTTTCAGGACACAGGCAAACAAATCAGAGAGTACAAATGAGTGTTGGTACGAATGCATCAGTCTAAATGCTCAGTTAGTTCATTGCTCATCCACCTCAGGTATCACTCTGATGAGTCTAGAAGTCTTCATTTGATTTCTGGAACAAACCAAAGGCCAATCTTTCCCCAGCAAGTCTTCCATCCCCCAGCAAAGAGCCATAAAGAAGAGAGAATGCCTAAGACATGGTCAAAATATTTGGCATCATGCTGATATTTCCAGGTGCAAGAAAAAAGAAAAAAAAAAAAAAGCATCCTAACAAGACAAATCGAGGGTGACCATTGTGGATTCGGGGGTCTCAGGAAACCCCTCTACCACTAAGAGCTGTAGGTGAAGCCCTGGCAAGCCTCATCTCACCACCTTATGCTGTTCGCAAAGCCTCGGGTCCGTATTTAACTAACAGACTACCAGCAGCAGCTTCCCTAAAAGAGGCACAAAGAGGACCACACGCATAGAGATTTTGCCAATTTGGTCTTCGTATGACACTGCTTTCCCTTCTGCTGACTACCACAGCCCCCTACAAAGAATCACGGCGGAGAGCATCGGAGAAGAAATAAAACCCAAAGCAACCCTCTGTTAATGTGAGAGCATTCCCAGGAAGAAGCAGCTCGGTGCAATGAAAGAGTGGTGGCAAGCGAGATCAATGGACTTCGTGTACCTACCTTCTCGCCTTTCAATAATAATAATAAAAAAAGGATCATTCAGAGGTTGACATGGTAACCAGCTGCAATGTGGCACGCATATGGCACTTTACAAAAGGACGGCCCCTATTGAGGCAAATACGCGCTCGGGTCCGCAATGCAGCCCCGGTGCTCCAAGGAGAGGCTGCGTGCGGCGGGCTGGCGTTAATCGCCACATCTCGAAACTGGATTTTGTTATTTTTGGAAGCCTAAGCCGAGTTCTGGTATTTTTCATGCAATAATCTTAGCCTGCAAAGTATTGAGAAGAAATGCCGAGCTCCAACCAGAATGGAGAGTATGCAACAAATCTCCCTATGAGACAAACTGAATTTATGACAAACAAGACAAATTAAGACCAAGAATAAAACAAAATGAGCATCCTAATAGTGTGAGGCAGGTTGGAGAGAGCTCTAGCAGCAAAGCAAGGATCAGGTTGAAACAACGTGGACAGTTTTGGGGATCTAAAGCAGTTGGATCGCATCGGTGACCATGCAGCATCACCAGTGCGCATTGCCATTTAGATGCCAAGAAAATGGGGAGGAAATCGAGCACTCCAGAAGTGTTCATCCTGATTTTCTGAACGGGTCAGCTCAGGACACACGTTTACTACAAAGTCAGCTCCTCGGGGTCCCCAAGGAAGACACAGTCTTCACAAACATCTCTACCCTTGCTAGCTGCCTCACCTCACCCTGCAGAGCCCAGCACAATGCTAAAACCCTTTGGGGAAGCCGTGTAGACTTCCCAGGAAGGAGAAGGTCAGAAAGCACCATGGTGAGCATGAATATATTTGAACATACGTCTCGTTTCGTCCACAGGGGATTTTTAAACACCAGATATAAGCCAATATTTCGTTAGGAGTTAGGGGAGACTGTTTAACCCCGTTAGCTTCACAGGGCAGCTTCGTTAGGCCAACAAGTAGGGGAGCCTTTTGAGGGGCCAACCCCAGCAGGACTTCAGGAAGATCTCACTTCAGCAGCTCCTTGGGATCCTCCAGGTCAGAAACAATCATCTGCATGGATCTGGAGACCCAAGAGAGGTGAGTTCATGTCAGTCAGCTCCAAAAGAAATGAATTTTTGGAGAGGAAGAGGATGGGTTCAAGAGATGACCAAGGGAACGTGTTCTCTGCCAGCGTTGACTTCTCCATATGGATGGCACCAATTTTAGAGCTGGCAGCAAGGCTTCATCAAGTAGCTTCAAAATAACTCAAGATACTCCCCATAAGGTCCAATGGCATCTTTTATGATTATTTTAATGCTCACCTGGTTATTGCTTCCAATGTACGGAGAGCCTTTTGTAATGTCTGCTTGGAGGACAGGGACAAAGAGGATCACTGGCTATGGAAGAGCCTCTTCTAGGGCAACAGAGCAGACAAACGGCTAGGCTGAGTTGAAACCAGCCAACATCTGTAAATCCCCACTTAAAAGAAAAGTTTAGTGCAGAAGTCACATCTTGAACCAGCCTCCCAGCCTCAGCCCTGTCCTCCTAGGAGGAAATCATCAAGGACAACAAAATCTCCTCATCTGAAAGCAGAGAGGTTCCATGAGGCCAGGAGATGTGGGTGCAGTTGTAAAGGAGATGTTCAGGGGACCAAAAGGTATTTATTGGCCTTGTAAAGAGCCAGCAAAAGTAAAACGAGGAGGGAGCACTTGGCAGCAGATTTGCCCAGCCTCAGTGGCATAGCACAGAGATGCCAGGACTCACGGTATGAAAGGACAAACGAGGAACAAGGGGAAATAAGAGAAGGGGACAGATGACAAGAATAGGACGTGGGCTGGCTTTTCAGAAAAACCCGCTCACGCTGGCATGCAAGCCTGTAACATTTAAAGGCTGCTGGAGCCTCGGCAGAGAAGGGTGCTCTGATCTGCGATGATTCACAGCGTGAGGAACACAGATAGGATATCTAGCCATCTCTAGAAGGAGGTGTCACAATGCATTTCCAAAAAGCCACTCTCCGTCTCTTGTTAGCTCAAGGAGACAGCCCTGGAGGCATGGCAACAAGTGCTGAAACACGGTATTCCGCTGAAAAGCCTTGCTAACTCTTTTGCTGGAGCTTCAGAGAGTTACCAGACAATTGGTTATCACGGTGACAGTTCATGTGGGCACCGAGGCGCTCAGCTAGGTCTGTAATTCCCTCTAGACAGGGATGGGGATAAGCAACAAGGTGCCGACATCCTTGTCAAGGCAGCAGGGGTTAACCTAACAAGTAGCACCTAATTCCCTCCTGCTTTATTTTACGGGCATAGAGCAGAATTCAAAGCAGCTCGGCCTTGCCTTCAGTTGCAAGGATTAAAGGCGCGAATGCTCTCCCACTGCTGCACTTAGGAGTTGTAGAATCACAGTTCAGCTTGGAAAAGACCTCTCAGACCATCTAGCCTTAACGCAGTACTAAAGCCCACCACTAAACCACTCTACTAAATTCTAAATCTACGCCTTTCTTGGAGACCTCCAGGGATGGTGACTCTAACACTCTCCTGGGCAGCCAATTCCAATGCCACGAAACCCTTTCGATAAAGAAATTTCTCCTAATATCCTAAGTTGTGCCTCTGGGAGCTGGATACAAGTGGGAATGGAAAATGGAGACCACTTCCAAAAAGCCCAGAGGAAAATAAACCAGCCAACCAACCTGCTATTGTATTTTACTGCAGGCGGGCTGCTTGGAAAAGTTTCCTTCTCGTAGCAGCAGCGCTGCCGTGCTTTCCCCTCCCAGGTACAGCAGGGAGTCAATTCGGTTTCGAGCCTTATGGGAAGAATATTTTGCATAGTTCCTCCTCCATCAAAGGATTGTTTATTAAACCACAGGGTCTAATTTGCTGGTTCCCCACAGGCATGAAGCAAGCTGATGGGTATTTAAGGTTTATATCAGATACCTCTCCCACACTGATGCCAATGGAATATTTCGGGCTGAACAAGGCATTTGCATTCTGCTCAACCTTCCTCCTGTGCAGGAAAAACACCTTCTCCATGGACTACAAGCCTCGCATCCATTATACATGAGTTGCACTTGCAATTCTGCAGCCTTTGCTTTCCTTCAGAAAGCCAGACACCAATAACTGCTTCTAATTTTGAAGTCATCAGTGATGCAAATAAATTCAGATTGCAGCCTTAAGAAATGCGGTTCCTCCCCATTTCAAATGCCTCCAGCCTACAGACGTTAACAGATATATATTTTCTTGATCTTATTCTAGGACAACACACAACTGGAGAGGGGAAATAGCTGGCGGCGCTCTGCTCAGGCAGCATCTATAGGACCAAATCCCCATCACACCGGTCCCAAAATGGGACCGCTGGGCTGAAATGACCACGGGGCAGTGATGCAAGTGCCTCCGAAAGCAATAGGAGCTCCTCAAAGCTGCTATTTGGTTTTGCTGGGCCACCTCGAAAGCCAATCCACCACCAGAGAAAGCTAGCTCGGGTTCAACGGAAATATTGGCTGTATGTTTTACAAAACGATCATCAACAGCTACAGTTAGGAGGGATTACTGTAGTAATCAAGGATTTCTTAAAATAAATAAATAAAATAAAAATAACCAGGAGCTATAAGCCGTACTTGGATAGCAATTTGTCTGTGCAATTCGTAAGTCGCATTTTTACATCTGCGCTCCACTGTGTCTAGGAGTTGCTTCTGTTTCCTTCCGTTGGCATTTTTCCTACCTGGAGGCTTATCACACAGATGTTTGCGCTGCCTGCTGCCAAGGCCCTGGATTTGACACACGCTGGCTTTTAATCTCCGAATTCACGCGGTTGTGTTGTGGCCAAACAACCGTCGGCTGCTCCAGCTCTCTGCTGGGGCTCCTAGCAAGCAGCTGGTGGGCTGGTAAGGGCAGGCACGGGGGTCCCACAGTGGCGATAAGAGCCTAACACCTTCTCATGGTATTCCAAAACCCACAGCGGAGGCTGCCCTTTATCCCTGTGCAATTCCAAATATCCTCAGAAGCCAGCTCCTGAAATCAAGGAGACCATGAACAGGTCGTGTCGGGGCTCACAGGGTAGTCCCAGGGCAATTCAGTGATGTCTCAGCAGTTTCTTGGTCCAGCTTTCATCCACAACATCGTTTTGGGGTGTATTGTCTAGTTTTGGTGCCTGGAAACAACATCCAATATGAGCACAAGTCTCCTGGGGACACGAGGAGAAGCCAAAAAGGTAGAGGTGGCACTTGGCACCTTGGGGTTTTAAAGTCATGAAACAAAGAGAAAAATGGTGATGTAGGGAGACCTCAACATTCAGCCCTGTGCAATGGACACAAGAAGCTCAGCATACAAAGGAAATCCCCGTAGGTCCCTGCAAGAAGGAGGAAACAGAGGCACAAGCTCAATAATTTGGGGGGAATGTCAAGGGATTTGAACACAAGCATGCACCCAATGCTTTACTTTCATGACCCCAAATTGCGAAGACTTCCTCTGCAGCACGATGCTCAAATGGAAAACTTGGGAAGATGCACCAAAGATGGGTAAAAACAAGGAAATATTCAGTTTAGTCAGCTCCAGTATTCCCGAGCTGCAGAAGGAAGAAGCCTTGGACCCAGCCTTCCTCTGGGCACTTCTCGTTGTGCCATCATTAGCATCGGGCACGCACAGATTACACTCATTAGCATCCCTCCATGCACAGCACCCATGTGTCTTCGTCAGGGAAGATGCTGCTCGCTGTAAATATTACAGCCTGCCCTATTCTGGCCTCTTTGGAGCGTGAATCACGTCTCCAGATATTTTTTTTCTGCTTGGTATTATCCAGGAGTGAGTCACGGGATGGGAGCGGGATAACAGCAATCCTTAGCCCCAAACCTTCCTGGGCCAAGCTGCAATCAGTCCACTGCCATAAATAAGTTTTTATTATTTAATTCCTGTAGTAAATTATTTAACAGACAAGGCTGCCTTGCATTCTCTGTATCAATAGATAAGATATTGTCTCAAAGCAAAGAACCGCCCCCCTCAAAAATGTACAGTCTTTCCCTCTACCACACTTAAAAATCACAAGGGGTGAAGGAAGGATTTGGAGTGTTGTAGCTGCTTTGGCTAAAGGAACAGAAAAGGATTTTGAAGTGTATTTTTTCCCTTCTTCTATACCCTTTTCTACATATGCCTGCATATTGTGCATGGAAAAGGAGTTTTTCCATGGCAAAAAAATGATTTTTTTTTCCATGGCAAGAAGGCCACTTTAGCAGTTTGGCAGCAGCACAGCCACCTTTGCATGGGGGGGGGGGCACACAGCTCCGGAGCGTGTTCCTGTTCCCCTTTTAGGGTCACAGAAAATCCCAAAGGAGCCAAAATAGACCTAAACCAACTCTTCGAGCCCCCTTGCTTGGACCGGACGAGCCTCACCCGATGCCACACAAGTAAAGATGCTTAGCCCTACTTACGCCTATTATTTTCAATTTGTTTTTCATAAATCTATTTTTTCACGAGCTGAAAAAAAAAAAAAATAATCCACATGATTAACTGGCAATTAACAAGTAATTCCAATCACCGGGAAGAAAAAAAAAAAAAAAAAGGAAAAAGAAAAAACACGTTGTAATTAACGTCTCATTCCATAACTGCAAAGAAAAACCCTTGTAATTAACAGGCAATTAACGGGTAATTCAATCACTGAGGAAACTTGTAATTAGCCGGCGATTCACGGGTATTCCCCATCAGTGAAAACAAAGTTGTAATTAACACGCAATTAAAGGGGAATCCTCGTCTGCTAAAAGAATAATTAACGGGTAACTAACGTTAATCCCCACTAATCCCCACCACCAAAACAAAAACCACCCAAACAAACAAAACCAAAAAACAAATAAATAAATAATAATAATAAAAAAAAAGGCGTGGAGTTAAAGGTCAATTAAAAGTCTGGAAAAACCTTATAATTAAAGGCCAATTAATGGGAAAACCCTATTAGTGGGAACATATATATGGATACACATACTATACACTATATTAGGGGGACAATATATACACATAATATTAGTGGGTGTATATATATATTAGTGGGAATGTATAGATATATAAAAGTGGGTATATATATTATATTAGTGGGAATATATATATAAATACATTAGTGGAATATACATATACGTATTTAACGTGCCGTTAAGGGGGAGCCTGTTTACCAGGAAAAATAAATAAATAAATAGATAAATAGATATTGTAATTAACTGGGAAGTCCGTTTGCCGGGAAAAATAAATAAATAAAAAGAGTAATTAACGGGGAATCCCATTTACCGAGAATAAAATAAAATGAAATAAAATAAAATAAAATAAAATAAAATAAAATAAAATAAAATAAAATAAAATAAAATAAAATAAACCCCTTTACAATTAAGGGGCAATCCCATTCCCCGGAAAAAAAAAAAAAAAAAAAAAAAAAAAAAAAAGGAAAAGAGACAAAAAAACTAACTTGCACTTTTGGGGCAATTCAGCCGGAATTCGGATCCCGGGGTCGCGCCGCGCCGCGTCCCCGCCTCCCAGTGCCGCCCCCCGGTGCCGCCGCTGCGCGGAGCCGGAGCGGAGCCGGAGCCGGGGCGGAGCGGAACCGGAGCCGGGGCGGAGCGGAGCGGGCGCGGCCCCTGCGGCAGCGGCGGGGGCCGGCTCCGCCGGTGCGGGAGCCTCCGCCGGTGCGGGAGCCTCCGCGGGGAGCGGAGCCGCGGCCATGGGCGGCGGGGGAGCGGCGGGCGCGGCGCGGGGCGCGCCCCCGCGCTAGGCTCGGCCCCGGGGAGAGGTGAGCGGGGATGAAGCTGAGGAGGAGGAGGAGGAGAAGAGGGGGTCCGGGGGGGGGGGGGTCGCTACCGGGGGGATGCTCCGGTTTGGCAGCGATGCCGCCGCCTTTGTCCTCCCGCTTTGGAGCGCTCAGCACCGCGGAAAATCAGGATGGTGATGGAGGTGGAGGGGCTCGGAGGTTTTTTAATATCTTTTTTTTTTCTTTTCTTTTCTTTTTTTCTTTCCTTTCTTTTCTTTTCTTTCTTTTTTTCCTTTTTCGCCCCACTAGTTGTTGATAAATTGCAGTGTCATTGTCGGCTGTGCCTGCCCTGTCTCTGCCGAGGGAGGTGGGATCCACCCTGCCCATTGCAGGCACACGCCGAGCCCCGCGATGCAGCTTTTTGCAGAGAGGAGGGGAAAAAAAAAAAAAAAAAAGAGAGAGAGAAAAAAAAATGTCTGGCTTGGAGTCGTGAGGATGATGTCTACTGAGGCTTTCCAGTGCTTTTTGGGGGATTTTTTCCCTTTCATCACCACTCCTGGGTGGCATTGCACACCTGCTCGGTTTGCAGTCCTCTTTTTTTTTTTTTTTTTTCTGTTTTAGGATCTTGAGTGCTGCGTGCCCTTTCTGCAAGCAATATTCGGCTGTGCAGCCAGGGGACGGGGCGGTGCAGAGGGGTGTGAGAGAGGCCCCTGCCAGCTCGAGGTCACATCCAAGGGGCACGACCTTCCAGGCTTGTTCTCTCTCCGAAAAAGGGTGAAGGATGCTCTGGGTACCCAAGGATGCTCTGGGTACCGAAGCATTTTTATAGGGGGTGGTTGTGCTGTCATTGAGCCCCATAAGGTGATTCTCTGCAGAAAATAGAGAAAGAAAAAAAAAAAAAAAAAAAGACTGCATTGATTGTGGAGCTGGCCTGAGTTTTTTCATCCTCACCCACCTGGCGAGCAGAGCAGGGCAGGAGCTGGGAGGTGCTGGGCCACGTTACCCAGAAAATCAGGGTGGAAGCAGGGTTGTGGTCTAGCAGAGGAAGGCTGGCTATGAAGGAGCCCCCAAACCACCTGCAGTCCTTGCCTGCCGTCTGCATTTTGCAGCTGGATGTGTGTCAGTGCAAACTCTTCCTGTGAAGCATGTAGGGCGCTTAATCTATTTATAAACCTAAAAAATACCTTTTACAGTCTATTAAAGAAAAAAAAAAATCAGCAGCAAGGATTGGTTGTACTTAATGCTCAATTTTTTAATGTGCCTGGATGACCATAATTCACAAGCAACCGACTGTTATTATTTTTTTTTCCCCACCTTCTCATAATTTCGGGAGAAATTACATGTTCTTAACCTCCCGTGTGATTTTTCCAAGTTGGTAACCCGGGAGACTCGCCGATCGCCGGTGTTGCTGCAGGCAGTTGCAGCATTTTCTCTCTCGATGCTGAGGCTGGGGGATTTTCCTCTGCCTCGCTCGCCGCGAGAGGGCCCGTGCCCGCATGCTTCTGGCGGTGTGCACGTGGGGAAATCTCATCCCCACCTGGGATTTGCACCAGTGCTCCCAGGGCTGGTGGATCCATGCTATTTTTTCCGAGCTGCTGGGGTGTTTTTAGTGGTGGTGTTATGGGAGAGTGCTTATAGTGGAGCGAGGAGCAATGGGAAAAAGCCCCATGCTGTTGGAGTTGGTGTTGCCACTTAGCACACGGGTTTTATTCTCACTCTGAATATTTAATGTGGCTTCAGCGTGGGGATTTTATTAGATCAGGAAAAGAGCTGTTGTTAAGTGGTCCATGATCCTGGTCCGTGGGATTTGCACTGTGTGCTTTGATGCCTGATGCTCCCAAATCCCAGCAAAGGGCCTGGGTCGCTGCGAGATGTTGGGTGCTGCCCTTTGGGTGCTGGAAATTTTGCATGGCAGCTTGCTCGAAGGCTAAATGACCACGTTTATGGCCCGTGGCGTTGGCTCCTGGCGGGAGCAGCGTATTCAGCTCCTGTTGGCATCATCAGCGAAACTTTCTGCTCGGTTAAAGCAGCTCCCATCATTTCTGGTAGTGGCATGAATGGGGCGGGATGCTCCTGAGAAATGTGCTCCTAAATGAGCATAAACCAAAAAAATTTGTTGTTTGACATCTCACAGCCCCTGTCTTCACGATGGTTTTGGTTTCTCTCCATAACACATGCTTTTTGGGTGTCCAAAACCCAGAAGGACCTCTGTAGCTCCTAATTTGCTTGAAATAATTTGGTTTCTCTCCATAATACGTGCTTTTTGGGTGTCCAAAAGCCAGAAGGACGTCTGCAGCTACTAATTTTCTTGAAATTATTTGGCAGTAAGTGGCTGGATAGAGATTTACTTAGTCTGTCAATCCTTTCTGTGCCCCCCAGGTCGGGCCACGGAGAGGGGACGCTGGATGCTCAGACGAGGACGATGCAGGCGGCGCTCTGGACGGGCTCCCTGTCTGCTCCGGGTCTTTGCATGATGTAGGAGATGGATGGACAAAAGCTAAATGCTTCCTATTGCATCTGCAGGTACGAGAGAAGTGTGTGCTGGCCTCAGCTCGTCCCCAAGACTTTTAAATAATGATAGTTGTGGTTGATATTAAGGGGAACTTCATGGCGTGGACCAAGAAGTCTTTTATTTTTTGCTGCTTGAGCCCTACTTGGTTTTAGCTGGATTCCCCCCCTGGTGCTCCTGCTGTTCAGTTTCCCTCTTCCCTTCCTTCACATGTTGTCCCGTAGAAAGAACAAAACCCAAAAATCTGCTTCTAGCAGATGCTTGCAAGACAAACCCCTCTCCTTGGGTGAGACGGGCACTCGCCCATCCCAAATTGGGATTTTTCTAAGTGTTGGGTGCCTAGGGCAGGCAACATGACATCTAGCATTGAATTCATTTTGAAAAAGGGGAAAAAAAATACCGTTATCATCTGCACGAAGGATTTTTTTCACTAATGTGGGTTGAGTAAAGGGAGTTTTGTTGTGGTGGGAAATCCTGGATCCTCTATAAACCCAGCTGCATGGCTGCTTTATTTTGTTATCCCCACTTCTCTGATCCAACACTTAGCCCCAGAGTGGCAGGAGCTCACCGTCAAGCAGAGTGTCTGTGAAATATGTGCATATTCTTTTCTGGTCGGTAACAATCACACTTCCAGACAAATTTCGAGGATCACTGAGCCTCCGCTGAGCCCTGTCGTAGGCACTCAGCGCCAAGACCAAATAACTTCTTCTATCACTGCTCCGTGTGCGTTGACTTTTCTCGTTCAGAGCTGAATTATTAATCTTCCCGTGGATTTTTTTGTGGCACCCAACCAGCTTCAGATGAGGCTTTGTAGTATAAAAGTGCGAAGTTTTTGTTAAATTTCTGCCTTGCCCAATTTTAGCAGCTGCTTGTTTTCTAGGTGCTTGCAAGCATACACTTTTTTGGAGAACAAACATATCCGAAATGGTTTTTTAGTCATTCCCTTGTGTTTTCCCCATTGTCCTTTTTTTTAGCAAGCAAGCACTGGGCCCGGTGAGCAAGGAGCTTTAAACGGATGATATTTTACTGAGGTGTGTGCAGTCTTGGATGAAATTTAGGCTCCTTTCCATGTTCTGGCATGGCTCTGAAGGTTACTCTTCACCCCCTGGGCTGCTTCCATCCCCTCTGGGATCTCTGGTGGTGACCAGCCTATAGATGGATGCCCACAGAAATAAGGACTGGGGGGCACTGGGCTGGAACTGGGCAGCACTTTGGCAAAGAGAAATTTAGGATTGGGTCTTCTTGTTTAATTCTTCCCTCCCTTAAATTCAGGGCGAGGTGAGGAAATGCAATTTAGATGACAACTATTTTACGGTACCTTTCTGTACAATTCCTGTTGTCGGAGCCATGGTGGCTCTCCTCAGTGCCGGGATCTCAGTGGTGTTGGAGCAAGTGGTGGTGCTCACGTGCATCCCATGCTGGGTGCCTGCTGCCGTGCTGCTCCCGGGAGGCTGCAGATCATGCTGACCTCCACTTGCCTTTGAACCCCGGGAGCTGGGAAGCGCTGGGGCTGTGGGGAGGAGTGGAAGTGATGGGAGGTGGGAGGGAGGCAGACAAGCAGCGTGTAAAAAAAGCTCCCAAATTGCTCTACTAAAAGAGTTAATAGCTCATGCCCACGTTGCTAGTGGTGTGGTTTTTTTTTTTTCTTCCTTCGTGCATGTCTAACATGAGGCAGAATCAGCTCCGAGCTGGATATGCTTTGCATTTCGGAGCTGTATTTGCCTGTCTGCTTTCTGGGACGAGTGCTGGGAGCTCTGGCTGTGATGGAAATAATGCGTATTGATTGGAAAACGTCTTCTGGAGGCTGGTTTTGCAAAGCCAGCATCTTGATTCCAAGCACAGGCGTGGTGGAGGAGCAGTAAATGAAATGCAGGGGTGCACCTCTTGGAATGAACCAAACAGGATTATTCCCGCAGGAATCCGTGTTTTGGGAAATATCCCAGCAAACTGGTGATGTGACTTCTGCCGTGCCTATAAATTGCTATATCTATATGTGCAGGATGGAGCTGGATCGTGCTGGTTTTCGCGTTGGCAGAGGACCTTTTGTGGCTGTGATGAATTAGAAGTCTTTCTTTTCCCATTGCTGGCCTCCTTGGATTATTTTGCCAGCTGACCTTTATGTTCAGAAAAGCCTTCTTTCTCATTTTTCTGCCTGGGAAAATGGTTCAGGCTTCACCTTTTGCTTCAGCTCCGATGGAAGCCATAGAGAAGGATGGATTAGGGCTGGACCAGATGCCCTTTGCAGGTCCCATTCCGCCCAAAATTATTCTGCAGATTCACGGTATATAACAGCTGCCAAATGGCATTGGTTTGTTGTGGGTTTTTTTTTGGTATGCTCTGCACTAGGCTTTAGTATTTCTGCGTAATAATGAGCGATGGGTGGCAGTGACATGTTTTGCAGTCTGTTTGCTTGTCTGGGCTGAATTTGAGCCAAGCCTGGACCAAGGAGGTCATGTCACTACACGGCCGCTGTGACACCGGCCGGGGCTGCGACTGCTCCAACCGCAGCTGGTGGCTCCTGCTGGGGAGCTGCTTCGTGCCCTTTGCTTGGGTAACATGAGGAGAGGGAGCCCTTATTCCACCCCCTTTTTTTTTTTTTTTTTTTTTTTGTGCTTTTAAAACACTGATCTATTTAGGCTGGTTGAATTAAGCCTCTCCCTTCCTGCTGCCTCCGCTTGGCCTCCACGAGAGGCTGGAGGTGCGGAGCGGCTCCTCCTTTCCAGCTGGAACAAAGCACGGCTCCTGGCACGGGTCCCCCGGGTGACGTCCTCGTGAATTCCAAAATAGCCTTGCTCCGAGCTGCCGTCTGTCCGGCTCTGCTGCTCTGAGGCTAAAACATTTCACAAAAAAAAACTTTTCAGGGCAAAAAGAGCTTGGGTTCCCGCCATGCCCAACGCACTTGAATCAGCAAGAGTGCTTCGAGTGCTGCTTCTTTCCCTGATGTTATTTTTTTTTTTATTAAATGAGAGTTCTCAGAGCGTTGTTATTTCTTTTTTTTTTTTTCCTTCTTTTAAATGAAAAAATTAAGCTGGTAGGATGGACTGAGGTAGAGCTCCCATCAAATGCACAAGGGTGGTGCTGCCTTGAAGAAGACTGCCTTCTTCCAGACCTCGACTCCTCTTATCGATCCCAAATATTCACCAAACCAGACCTGCAATTTAGGAGGAACTTGGCTTTTTATCTAATTTCTAGGCTGCTGGTAGGAGATTGAGTGCTGATATCAGTGCAAACCACCGAGATTTGGGGTTTTTCACTGGATGTTAAGTGCCCATGAAATGGTTTTTAAACATACGGAGGACAAGTGGTTGGGTATGTCCTCCCAGACAGACCAGGGGAATGTGGCCACATTGGCAATTTGGATGCTAATTGAGCCTCTCTTCATTGAAAAATGAAGCCAGATTATATAGCAGTATCTTTTTTCACAGGTCTGCCTTCTCCCACTGTAACTAGAAGCCATTTCTGTCTGAAATTAAAGACTCTTAAATCCACCTGTGAGTAGATCCCTTTCTCTGAACACCCCAGCATCACTCAGTGCCATCAGCAACCCAGAGAAACCCTAGCAGAGGGCTGCTGTGTGGCGCTCAGGCTGTTGCAGAGCCCAGGATTTTGCTGTGATTGCATATTTTCCCTCTGTTCTTTATCGGTGGGGAAATGCAAGGCACCTAAACCAGGTCAGGAGCTTGAAGATGTCCATGTGCCTGCTTGGTGCTGGCTTTCTGTATTTTATTAACACCAAAATAGGCATTCTTAGTTTCATATAATATATATATATATTATTTTTTTTCTGCATTAAGGGTAGGGCTGCTGGCTTTCTGTATTATATTAACACCAAAACGTGCGTTCTTAATTTAATATTTAAATAGATATATATATTTTTTGCATCAAAGGTGAGGCTAAGGGTGGCTAAGTTAGCCTGACCTCTGCAGTTGGTCTCGTATTCCAGGTGGATGGGTATGAAGTTTGAATATAATAAAATACAATTTGTGGCTGTTTTTCTGTAAGGCTGAACTCCTGACAAGCGACTCAAATTGTAAGATTTGTTTTAGGGCTGGTGCTGCCCTCTAAGACTGCTTAATCCTTTGAATTCCTTTCAATAGCAGGATGCCCCAGGGCTGGATGCGCACAGCCAGTTCCCCTTGTGTGTTTTTTGTTGTTTTTTTTTTCTCATCCTAAGGGATATTTGCATGAGAATGAGTGACAGCACAGCATTTTGTGTAGGGAGTCCTGTGCCAAAATGCTGAGAGCCCTTCCAAGATGCCTGTTTTTGTCTTAATGCTTCATCAAGCACAGCCTGCTGCATCAGGTTGCCACAGCACGGGGCTGAATATTTGTCTTTAGGTCAAGTTTTACTCCTGAAAGGCTTTTCTTTTTTTTGGTTATCTTTTAGGATGAGTCAGCAGCACGCGATTTGTTCTGGACCTCTGTCCAGGTCAGAGGGTTGCTTCTGGATTGCTCCAAAAGTTCTTTGTTTAAGCCAAAATCAGAGAAAGAGTGGGCAGGAGGCTTGACAAAGCTTTGGTTCGTCGTGACACTGCCTGAAGGTACTCAAAGCTCAGTCTGCACCCTATGGCAGGTTAATCCATCCTCATTCTGAAGCCATGAATTTCCTTCTTTTCCTCCACCTTTATCATGAAAAATGCCCTTCCTTGGGTCCCTATAACTAAGATCTGAATTTCAAACTGCGTTCTATCAGTAAAAAAAGTGACATTCCCTGACGAATATTACCCAGGCAGAAGAAATCACATCACTCATGGTGTTCCATATGACTTAGAAAGCCAGCTTGGTTCTGATTTTTGCAGCACAATAAAAAAATTGCTAGAAATGAGCCAGAGGTGACCAGGAGTGGCCTCCAGGTTGGAGAAAAGTGCTAAGAAGCTGTGTCTTATGGAGACGAGGATGGGAACGGTGGGAGCTGGGTTCAGAGAAGAGCCTGCTGGAAGAATGGCTGGTTTGATCCGTTTGAAGTTTTCTCTTTAAAATGTAGATGCCCTCGGTTCTTCTGCTGGGAGCCTTCCCTTTGCTGGCAGTGAAGAGGGAAAATGAAAATTCTTGTCATTTCTCTACTTTGTGCTTTTTTGTTGTTGTTTTTTTTTTGTGTTGTTTTTTATTAGTAGTATATTTCTTTCCCTTGTATTATTAGTAGTATCGTTATCATCATCATTATCATTATTGATTTTTTTATTATTTCTTGTTGCTTTTTTCTTTTCTTTTCTTTTTTTTTTTTTTAAGCTGTATTTGCAGTTGTACTACATGAGCTCCCAGAGAGGCCTGGAAGCTGCATATAGCTGGGCACGTATCCTTTCTTTTGAGGAGAAATGGGCCAAGATTGGCTTTCGTAGTTCCCACGGTGCTTGCAACTGGTATAGTTGCAGTGCAGACCCCAAATTGCCCCATGGCACAAGGGGTGAAGTTAGGCAGCAGCTGGACCATGCAGCTAACAGATCGTATGGCCTGACAGTATGCCCCGGGAGAAAATAACAGGTTTCAGCAGACGTGGTCAGCTTCCAGAGAAATATTTTGCATTTTGGGGGGGAAACCTGCTAATATTTCTCGTGCAGCGTCTCCGGCGTTGCTCTGTGGTGGGGTTGTGTGGGTCTAGTGTTGTACACCAGGATGTGGAGGCTTGGAGACCAAGTTTCCTCTATCCCTAGAGCCTGTGAGGGCATCTCCATCAGGAATGCATGTGCCAGCACGGGAGAACAATCTGCTAGGAATATTCCCTCCATCAGAAAGCATCCTGCAGCCCGAGGCTAACAGGACTCCTCACCGCTCCATGGGAATGTGTCAAAAATCCTATCCGTGCTTGGTAGTGGAGGCATGGAGCAGGACCAGGAGAGGTTTACTGGCAGGTTGTGAGCTGCTCAGGCACCTTTATCCCCCGTCTGGTGGGAAATAATCCCAAACGCTATAAAGGTGATAACATTATTAAGCCCGGAGGCACCACCAAGAGGTCAGTGTGTTCATCAAAAGGCACTTAAAAAATGCTTTCAGCCTCCAGCCTCTCGCACTGGAGAGGTACTCACAAGTCTACAGAATTTTAAGGTGCTGTAAGTGATGGACTACAGCCTATTAATTAGAAGGCAATCAGGTTTGCTCTTTGGGGTCTCGCCAAGGTTCCAGCGGTGGAGGTGTGGAGGTCGCTCCTCTTCTGTCCTGGTGGGTTTGAGGCTTGGGAAGATCCAGGGGGATCTCCTTCGGATCTTTTCTGCTAACAAGATGTCCTGGAAGCATTTCCCCAGGCATGGAGGGTGCTGGGATCCAGGCAGGACGCTCGGTGGGGCATTGGGATTAGCAATTAAATGAGGAGTGAATGGAAATCAGCAAGGGCTAAAGGAAATGTGATGGGGACACACGTTGCGGGAGAAACATGTTTTCTGCCCCCCAAAAAACACGTTTTTATGCTCCAAAGTCTTCACTCCCAAGAGGGTGGCACGCTTTTGCTGTCGTGGTTTTGGCTCACCAGCCTGAGCTTGGAAGATCCCAGCTTTGAGGGGGAGATGAGCACGGGATGCTGGAACGCAACCCTCGGGTATCCAAAAGGCTTCGTATGGTAAATCTCAGTGTCACGGTTTTCATTACTCTTTACTCACTAGAACATAATCCTCCCCAAAAAGGCTGCGATGATGAGCTCTGTCTGCTCTTATATTTACATTTTCTTCATGGCATACGCTCCATCAGGAGCTATTTGCCTTTGTCTGGCTGCTTTTGGGGAAAAAAAAAGAACTTTTCTGCATCTCAAAGCGTATTTGAATTTAACAAGAGGATGGTAATGCCTTTCCTGATGTATGCTGCATCCTTTAAAGTTGCTTTCTTGCGTATAATAGTCATTATTTCTCTACCTCATTTTCTTTCTTTTCAGCTGTTTGCAAAGGTTTTTACGAAAGCTGATTCACCTGTGACTGCTATGTAATACAATCGTTGCTGCCTTTTAGATGGTGTTAAAATGAAGCTTTAAAATTGTGCCTATAAAACACCAATTTATCAAATCCTCCTGAAAAGGGGACTGTCAAAGCAAGTTGTTTCTTTTTTTTACATCTTTATTGTATTATTATTAAAGGCTGGCAGAATATATGTTTATAGGGGATGATTCTACTTTGCATCTGCATCCCTCAGTAAAATGTCTTAGGGAATTTGAGGGATTTTTTTTTTCCTATTTTTTTCCCTTTTTTTTGAGGGATAATATTTTTTCCTATTTTTCCCCATTTTTTTTTTCCTTTTCCCCCCTTTCCAATCTGTTTTGTAATGACACCTGTGTGGTTATGGCTGCTGACCAGAAGTGCAGCATTAGGATTCTTGTGTCAAGGACTTTGTTTAAACACTTGGAACAGGATGAATTGTAAAGTAAGGGAAAAGAATAAAAAAGAATCATTAGCTGAGACCTGAAGAGACTTATCTTCAGTTGCAAAAACTTGGCAGAAGCTAGGCTTTGCTTGCGAGCACACTTCATTCCTCTTGTAGAAGAGAGGACAAAATGCGATGTCTTTCAGCAGTATAGGGAAGTGTTTCAGATATTCCTACTAATTGCAGAGTCCAAAAATGCCTTAGGCTCCTTGGAAATGCAAAAAGGAATAGTTGAAGTAGTTTATTTCTGTATTTATGGTCAGCTCGCCCAGCTGGCTGTTGTGAAATAAGGGGCCAAAGGGGCTGTTGCTGGAGGAGAGGTGGCTTGGAGGCCGGTTTGCATCCCCGCGCTGCAGAACCTTGCTTAGAAATAAAAATAAAGGATGCATTGGGACTGTCATGAATTTTGGGGCTGTCCCAAAGCTGGGAGGGGACCCGTGGTCCTGGTGGTCACATCGGCAGGTGCTGGAGGATCGTTGCTTTCCTGTCTGGTTTCCACAGCTGTTTGCCTTGGTCATCTCTTTTTCTTTTTTTAATTTTTTTTTTTTCTTCTTAAACCAACAGCTTTATGACTTTAGCAAATTGGCATTAGCTTAGAGGGAGTTAGAGCAATATAAATCCCTAAGTGGATGATTTATTTTGTTTGGAATTCAGATGTGAGCAGCCACTGTCGATGAGCGAAGTCGGCTAATCCTGATTTGCAGCCCTTTAAATTATGATCAAAAGTGGTCACACAAGGATTAAGTGCAGTTCAAGTAATCTACTGGGAATGTAATTCAGATTAAACCATTTGCATCTGTGTAAAGCCAGTCTGTGTTGAGTTAGGCACCTTACGACACAGGTTTAATGCCCGCTCCACGTTTCCCCACATTGTAAAAATCTGAAATTCATCCAGAAAATATTTAACACTTTAGATAATCTCAAATGTAGCCTAGGTTAAAAAAGAAAGAAAAGTTTTGTGTTAGGAATTGTATTATTATTCACGTGGAACGATGTTGTGGTTGCTGATGCTGACACATGCAGAGTCCAAACGTGCCTCGATGCACACCTAGTACACCTTGCATCCTCCTGAATTGTGCTCTGACTCGTTTTCTGCTTTCTTAGATAATGGGATATGCTGGCCTTAAGTAACTTTGGAGGTTTTGGGGTCTGCAGAACAAGGATAAGCCGTGATGTCCTACAGTGGTGCGTCGAGAGGCGTCCAGATGATGGACTGGTTTGCCCCCGCCTTTATCCATATAGTTAGCTCACTGGATTTCTGGTGTTTTCTTTGGCACATGCACGAGGGGCTGCCCAGATTTCTCTGCCAATTGCCACAGTCATGCATGTGCTTTTGGGTTGTTCTGGGTCTTGGGAGAAAGCTTGGTCCTTCCTTGCCCCATTGCAGGCATCCCAAGGGGGAGAGGGTGATGGCCAAAACCTCAGATGGCTCTGACTCATCACTGTTGGTGGTTTTGGGGTAAACTGGCACCTCCTTAAATGATAGTTTAGCCACATCTGGTGGCGATGCACTATTTCTTCTGTCTGGGAGGACAGGAGAATTTCACTACAAGCTTTTCACACTCCTCCAGGTGATCATTGAGGTGAGAACAGGGACACTCACTATGAGGCTCTCAGTGGCTCTCCGCCATCCTCCCATAGGACTGAAGTCGTCTAGATGCCGCTTTTACATCTTACAGCAGCACTCGTGACCCCAAATTAGCTGGCTGTGAGCTGAGGGTCGCTTTGCTCTACCCAAAACCATCAGAGCAGCCCCCTCGCCATGGGTTGTGTGCCATGGGTTTGCTCTTCTCCTGCTTCACCAGCAGCCTCCGTGCACGCGAGGACTGCTGCTTTGCCATCTCGTTTTCCTTGCCCTTGTTTTCAGCAGCAGTAATTACGGGTCACGAATTGCAAATTGTGACCTCGCTGCTCCGAATGCGTTTGCCTCGCTTTGCTTGAGGATGTAAGTTGGAATGATGAGAGGGTGTCTATCCGTCCAGCTTTTGGCCTCTGCCTCCAGGATCATTACTCCATTACGCCATTTAGAGACCTCAGCCTGCCCTCCGCAGCCCGATATTTAATACATGACTCCCTTGGCACCGAGGACACATGAGCATTGTTCAACGGAGGGAATCGCCCGGCAGATAATTTTTGTTGGTGCAAATAAAACGTGGTTTGCATGGCAGTGCTTGGAGATCCAGCAACGGGGCTGCTGGCTCCTTCCCAGACAATGTGGGGCTTGGCATTTTGGAGGTTTAATAGCAATTCGTGTAGCATGGGGAGCTTTCTGCTTCCGAGGAAGATGTACGGAGTCAGGGTGGTCTGCACTGGGGAGGAATCTTGTAAGCTTGATGGCTTTGCATTGGAGTTTTTAGCCAGTTTGACCTTAAACTGAAGCCCACCGCACAGCTGGAGCGCCCCTGGCATCTCGTCTTGCTCCTGCTAAACCTGTAACCACGCAGTATTTGCAGTGGCTTTGGTGCTTCAGATGAATGCTCCTCTCTGGGCATCTCAGACATCTGCAGCTTGCAGGATCGAGCTCGGTTTGTTAGACCTGGGCTGTCGTCTCATCCGATTCCCATCCCAGAGATACCGTTGCTGCGCCGCGTGTGTTGTTTTCTGCAGGGTACTGCTGGAAGAGAAACGATGTCTAGGAGAGATCCAGTGCAATTAGAGCTGCAGCAATAACCTAGATTTACTGGAGCAGTGCTGCCACTTATTAAGTGTAAGTGTGCAGGTCCTTAAATTCCCGTCGGGATTGTGTTTGCCTATTGGACTGTTTTTAAGTCCACGTAATACCAGAAATGGCTTCTCTGCCAGAAACAATTCGGGAGATAAACAGCTCCATCCGTGCAGGCTTCAAACAAAGGTTTTTCCCTGAAGAAGGAGAACTTGGTGAAATAGCCCCTGGTTTTCCGAGAGCCAAATTTGCGAGTCTAAAGACGTGATGAAAAGGTCTGAACTTGCTTGATCTCAAAATCGCAGCTACTTTATTTTTCCTCATTGAGACATCAGCCTTCGGAATAATTTAGTACAGCTCGCTCCCCAAACAAGCTACACCATTATTACTTATTTTGATAGCGCCGCGAGGAGCTGCTTGCGTATGCACAAAAGGCACAGAAGAGACAGGCGTCGAAGATAAAACAAGGTTATTGCAGCGCGGCAGACTGACCTGGGCATTTTTCCATCTGAGCAGCAAGAAAGTGGAATAAATAAACGCTGGCACCACGTGCAGCCCCCTTCCTGGGAGGGGAGCGCTCTTTCAGATGGATTCAGCCGTCACTTGGGGTTGTCTTGAAGGAAAAGGATGAATGCATCGCTTCTATCTGCTGGTGCCAATGCGGATGAATAATTAGGCTCCTGATTCTTTCTTACGGTCTCCGCGGACCCCTGATGTATCCTGGCCGATTTTATTCTGTACGACCCAGAAAGTTATTGTGCATTTTTTTGAGAGTGTTTTTCTGAGCGAGTTGTTCGGAAATAATTCGTGTGGTCTTTGGAGCAGCTCAGCAAGTGGTGGAAGGGAAGGACGCAGCATTTCGGGGCTGGGAATGGGAACTTCAGCAGAATCCCAGTGCTCCCCAGTATGGGAGGGACTGGGGAGAGTCCCCTGAAAGGCCACCAAGATGACAATGGGCCTGGAGCATCTCTGGGACTGCTCAGCCTGGAGGAAAGAAGGCTCAGGTGGGAAATAACCAACAGGCGAGAGGATGCAAAGACAGACAGATTGTTGTCCAAGAAAATATTTGGTTTCGGTGCAATCCTCTCCCTTCTAATTGGCTCCATAATTAGCATAACGCTGACATGACGCAATCATTCTCCACAGAGGGGAAGGGTCCCTTGTTGGGCTGGGGTCTCCCAGCCTAGGGCCGTGATTTTTAGGATTATCATGAGCAGAGTTCACAAATAGTTCACATCACAACACTCCTGTCTGTGTTTTTCAGCCAATTGTTTCCAACAGGTTGATTAGTAACAAACTCAAGGGCATGTGTGTCAGATTCTTCCTTACAAAATGGTTTTCTTGATTAAATAGTTTCCCAGTTAATCATCCTTTGGATACCCTCAAGGCCTGGGTCATCCTTGCCTCGGAGTCAGTATTTTGCGTCTTTTCACACAAAATGAAGTTAACAAAACAAAATTAATTAGTTATCAGCATCAAGATCTTCCTGGTGCTATCTGGTGACAGGAAAAGAGGTGTTGTGTGCAGAATGAAATACATGAAATTCTTTAAACGTAAGGAACCCCCCCCCCTTTATTTTTTAACCTTTTTTTTTTATGGTAAGGGTGATCGGAACAGGTTGTGGAGCTATTCCAAATCCATTGGATGTGGTCCCTGCTGTTGGTGACCCTGCTTTGAGCCAAGGGGCTGTATTTCTCTCTAAATAATGCTTTAAAACCAGCTTCTTGAGGTTGAATTCCAACCAAGACATCTTAAATATCATGCAATCCAACCTGGCTTTAGGTCTTTGCCTCATCTTAGTGTTGGATTATGTTATACGTGGGTTTTTTGTTTGTTTGTTTGCACAATGACAAGGTAAACACAGGGAAAAAAAAAAAAAAAAAGCATTTAAACGATGACTCTACCTCTGATTTTTTCACAGCCAGGGACTTTCAGCAGAATTTTAACCGAGTTTGCCAATAGGTAGCATCATACAGATCACTTGCATCGCCTGCTGTAAAGTCACAGGTGTGAGCTGGGAAAACTTTGAAGCAAAGCCAGTGCTATTGAGGGCAGGTGCACAACATCAGGAAAGTATTTGCACATTCTGGGCCCATATAGCTGAATTTTTTAGCGTGTTTCTTTTTTTTTCTGGTTCTCTACCAATTATTCTCCTCTTCTCTTTTCCATTTATTACACCTTTAGGGGATAATTGCCATTTCTTGCTGCCATTAGGCAGCAGGAAACCAAGCTTGGATAGTATAGATTTTTTTGTCACTTAAAGACAGCACTGCATTTTTCATATAAATTATGCGCAAGCTGTAGCGTAGGTGGGAAGGAGGTTGAGCCCTGAAAGAAAAACCCCCGAGACGTGACATGCCTCGGCTCATTCCTTTATGTATTGCTCTAGAAATCAGCCTGACTAGAGCAAAGCCAGCTTTGCTGGGAGTTTTGTAGTGTGTCAAGGATCGTTACGGGCTTCGGCGTATACCTGGGTGCGTGCATCTCTAAAATGGAGGAGAAAAGGGGTTTGCTGAGGATTTGAGTCCTTAACCTTCTGGATGCTCAGCAGTTTGCTATTAGGACCTGATTTTTTTCAGGTCTGAGATACAGAAGAAAGATGCAAAGACTGAGTTAATAAGCATGTATTGTTCTGAGCATAATTCTCACCGATTCCTTTCAGATTTAGCAGAGAAGCTTTTGGAGACAGGGGAATGTGTCCTGAAGGGTGTCAGCCTGGGGCGACACTTCAGAGGCTTCCCGATTTTAGGTGCTGCATGCAGATGTGCTATTCCAGGCAGGCAGAAGATGTAATTTCTTATTTTGGGGTCAGCAAACGCTGATTTATTCCATCAAAACTCACTGAACATCTTGCTCTTGGGTTTTGGGAATCCTCATGTAGGTTTTGCGCCTTCAGGACTGGTTTAAAACTCCTCTGTTAACTGAGTGATAATGCATGCATTTTTTTTTAATTATTTTTTTTGTAATAAATTGGATGTCTGTTGGTAGAGGAAGAGTTCTGGTGATATTTCAGAAACTGTGCAGAGGATCCTGAGTACTTGCAGCAACATCAACGCCACGAGCTGATTTAGGGCTGCAGCAGGAATTGGGATTAGGAACCATGCCTGACATCCCCCTTCCTTGTCTGGCACTCTGAGTTGGTCTGGAATAAAACAGAAATAAAAAATAAAATCGCTTTATGTGCTGTAGACCACAGTTTACCACTCAAAGGCGTTAATATCTATGCAAAATCTCATTAAGGACCATAAAAAACAGTTTCTTTGCCCTGAATGTATTGACCATTTTCTCACCATACTTAATAGAGGAGGGGGGAATAAGAATAATAAAATAATGAGAATAAGAGCGTAACAATAGGAGAGGATAAAAAAGAATAAGAACAAAAAAATGTTGTAACACAGTAGGAGGATAATGAGAATATACCAGATGTAATTAAAGTGATCTCTAATTCACAAGATGATTAGCTAATTCTTTTGTCTCAATAGCAGGACTGTTGCAGCATCCTCGTGTCTTCATTCTGGAAATAATAACAGTGCAAAAGAAAAAACTTTAACTCACCAATTTAATTATGATGCAGCTCATAATGGTAATATATGGTGATCACTTTTTTTTTTTTTTCTTTTTTTTTTAATCGTCTTTGAGTTGCCCTCGTTGTCCCTGTGCTCGATACAGCAGGTCTATGCCTGGTGGGCCATCGGGGTAAATCTTGAGTTGCTTCAGTTCAGAGGAGAATAAGGAGTGCAAAATATTTCTGTCTCTGTGACTTAGAGCATAGTGAGCCCAGTGTGGGAGCATTTTCTAAATAAAAGTGAAGGATCTATTATTTTCATTTCTTTTACTCCCATAACACTGAAAACAGCCAGGACAAATCTGAGGCCATCATAAAATCCAGAAGAACCAGGATTTTCTCCTAGCCTGAAGCAGTAGCTAGATTTTGAAATCTTTGTGTAATTTAGAAATTAAATTATGTTTTCAGTAGAAGATACTATTTCCCCGTGCTGTGCAGCCCCAAACATGAAATCAGCTGGCTTTGGGAAACGTTCACTTCAACAGACAAAGGAGCTCACGCACAAAATGAACGTTAAATATTGAGCATAACCAGTATTGAGGGGAAGCTCTGTTAGATACTGACCATAAACCCTATTTTGTATTTTCTGTCTTATTTCTGATTTTCTGTCTTGTTTCTGTTTTCTCCTTGTATGCTTGGCTCGCTGCCTTTCTGAGAGAAGAGCTAGGGAAGCAAATCTTTATTTTGATTGAAAAGATCCCAGTTTACTTTGACTTTCTTAAATCTTTCCTGGGGATCACAAAGGTAGGAAATACTAGTGCAAAGTATTCCTGGATCTGAGTATGGCTTAGGGGAAGGAAATCACCTTTGGTGCAACTTAATTCCTCCATCATCTTTTCCTGCTGCGGGCCTCGAAGCTGGAGTATTTCACTCAAGCTGTTATGACCTCTTCATCCGAAATATTTCACTTTCCTTGCTGTCAGTCAAAGGATTTGTTTTGGGGTCAGTTTTCTTGCTTTTTAATCCTCCTGATAGAGTGAGTTTCTGGGTCTACAGAGGCACTGAGACAGCATCTATAACCCATCGTGCGAATCCCACCTCACCAGATGGATGGCATCGACCAGATATTAGCAGCAGATGTCAAAATGGCACCTATTTCTGGAGGATTAGCCCCAAAAACACGCAGACCTCATCCCGTGGTCATGGGAGCCCTAAGAACAAGCTCTATTCTGTCGGGGGGGACGGGATTAGAGAGACCTTTCTCCATGGATCTTGGTCTTGGAGACTAACTCATTTGCCAGAAGGTGTTTTGTGTTTTTGTGTTTGCTTGGCTTGTTCAGAAGCAGGTTGGGAAGTGCTGTGCCCTGCATGTTTCTTGCCTGCTTAATGAGCTGTGTCTTTGGAGCTGTGAAGCCAAGGTGATTTATTAGGAGCTCCGTAGGTTAGAAAACGATGAGCAAATACGATTTTGGAGCAGCTGCTGGTAGCAAGCAGAAGTTCAGCCTCTCCGCAAGCCATCGAGATGCTATGGCATGGTCGTGGTCCAGCTCCTCCATCCTCATCATCACCAAAACCCGCAGCAGCCCGGTGGCTCGTGTAGATGTAGAGGAGCTGGTCTGAGTTGGGCATCCCAATTCTTCACTTTCTACCTTATTCCTTCCCCAAACCAGCAAACGGGGTGTCACAGACTCCACACGTTTCCTTTCTCATTCATTTTTTTGGGAAAGGTCTCTCTTCCTCTTCCTTATTGTCTTGCTCTTGGTTTTGCTGCTAAATCTCGGGCTTTAAATTCTGCTGCTGCTCCGCTGTCCCCAGCTTACTGTTCCTCTCTTGCAATTAATTGGCGTCCTTAGCAAGGCAATTAAGCTGTCCATCAGACTTCAGAAAGGCCTCAAGCTGAAATTTCCCCTTGTTCAGATCTGTCAGGAGTTTTGAGACTGACAGTATTTTTTTTTTTAAGAGCTTTTTGAAGTTTCTCTGCATTTCCTCACTTCCCTGTGCCTGCGGTTTATGTTGCCATCTAGCTGTTGACTCACGATAACCCTTCCCGTGTCTGCTAAATGGTGAAATGCTAAAGTCACACGGCGACTAAAAATATATGCCAGCCATTCTGCGTCGAGGAGCTGCAATATGTGGTTTCTGTGGCCAAAAGTAAGTTCCAAAATGTGAATCTTGATGCCTCCAGGGTAAGCATCCCCAGCAGTGGCATCCTGACGCTAATTAACCTTGCAATAAGCTGACGTTGCTGGTAAAAACTCAGAACTCAGACATGGCACAACATAGGGTGAGGGGCACAAAACCCCAATGCCAAGCTGTCGTGGGTGTTTTTTAGGGTGCAAATTTCCTCTTTTTTATCTCAGGACTGTTTTGGTGGCCCGAAAACAACAGAAAGGACTGCTGCAGCCGCGGGGTATTGAAAGACCCCCAGAACCTCATACTGGAGACCCTAAGGGTTGGGATGATGTTTGGAGACTTCTTGCTTTTGAACCACCTCATCGTACAGTTTTTGGTTTATTAATAGATTCTGGAGGGCTAGATTGTTTGCTAACCAAGCTCACAGAGCAAAATGATTGTTCAGACTCTTTTAATTGGCACCCAGGATTTCCACCACCCCCACCCCATAATGATGAAGCGCAGGAGTTTTTCTTAATGTTGCTGGCACATCTGTATTCCCCTGGAGAAATCTTCATTTCTCTGGCAGCGTAAAGCTAACGAAGTCACTCATTTTGCATACAGAATTGACAGTTATATTTGAAATGAGATGAGGTGGCAGGGTCTGTAAATATTGTTGTTATTATTTTTTTAAAGCAAGATGTAGGTGTTTGGATAGCTTCAAGGGGGAGAGGGAAGGAAGAAGAACTGGGAAAATGAGAAGGACACAGCTGCATGCTGTGAATAATCCCCAAAATCTGCTGCTTTACAACATCAGGTTCAGCCTTGTCATGCCAAGCCCATTGGGAAGGAGCGGGGATGGGTTCATTTACATGGAATTGCAGTGAAACGAGGAAATTCCCATCTCCAGCCTGGCTGCTGCTGCAGAGCTGCTCGTGAGCAGCCACCTTTGCAGAAACCTGGAGTTTAATTTAATGTAATGGGTTGGTACGGCATTTTAACTAGGCCAGTACTCCTGGATTTTGGGGATTTGGGTCCGGTTTTGCTGTTGAACAGAATGTACTGCTTCTGCCGAGTACCTGGCAGGAGGCTGAATCTCTGACCAGAGAGCCTCTGACATCTCCCAAATGCTCAATTTGATGCATTCTTGGGGAAAATGAGCTTAATCTGAGATAAAGTCAATCTCATGCGTTTTGCACAGTCAGGGTATATATAATTCCTGCGAATGGGAGTGGGACCTATTAACAGCCGAGCATTTGGCACAGGTTTATGAGCACTGGGGTGCATAGCATGGTAGATCAATATTTAATTTTATTTCCTTGGGCACTTGGGGTGCCTTGTCCTGTATTCTGCGGTGGATGTTCGGGCCTGTTTTATTCTGCACCTTGTAGTTTCGGAGGAAAACCTGGCTTTTAGCAATTCTGCCTGGTTTCGAGAGGTGCTTCGGCAAAAATTGTGCAGAAATTGGCTGCCCCCTGTAGCGAGCCACCCTGTTTGGGATTCAACCCCTGTAGCATCCTCATCCCTTGCACTGCTGATAAAGTGCAATTCCCGAAGGGAATGGGACCTCTTAATTTCAGGATGGATGGCCACAATGCGGCACTGCATCCAAAAGGAGAATCCGTCATCTCTGGGACCTCGAACCCCTTAAAGAAAGTGCACCAGGCTCCCAAAAAGCAGCTTTGGTGCTCAATTTGGAGGTCACTGTGAAAGTGGAACAGCTTAAACTGCCCCTTTTCCACCAGGAGATGGGCCCTTTCATATTTCTAAAGATTGTTTCTTTGTATTTTATCTAAAGCTCTAAGGCTTCAGAGCAGCGTTCTCGCATTTAGGCATCCAAACAAATTTAAATAACAATAAAATCTCTTTTTAAAAAAAGAGCAGGCAGCGCTTCTATCCTTAAACTACCATCTCTTTGGTGTCTAGAGATAGCTGGTTCAGAATTAAGTTTGTGTGAAAGAAAACAATCTTCATTTAGAGAAAAAAAAAAAAAAAAAAAAAAAACAGTTTTTGGAGAACAGGGCACTGACCCGAATAGCAGCTGGAACACATTAAGTGCTTCAATTAGCAAAGGCAATAGCCACTAAAGCCAGGATGAATACAGTCCCCCAGACTGATATTGTACAAAGGTCATCTACACCTATTTTGTTTTCCATCAAGTCATTAGATTTTGTTATTTTGCATCTTATTATTTGTTTTCTATGCTCACAGCGTTGCTTAGTTTGGCTCTGTAGGTTTTCAGGAAGATATTAGTGCATTTTTCAATCCAGAAAATTATGTTAAAACAAACTTTAAACTACTTTAAAAGCAAATCTTATCCAGGGTATGGTGGGCCAGGCCTGGCAAAGGCACTTTGTCAGCGGGGACACAAAGAAGGTCTTAACTTGTTAAGCATCAGCCAGATATGACGATTAATGGGGTTGATTTTTGGATCCCCCTCCCTTTAATTTTTTTAATTACATTTCCGAGGGCTTTGTATGCAAGGGATTTACGTGCTTCTCCTGCACGCCCACCAAAACCTGGGAGGGTGCATGCATTAGCAGAAGGTCAGATATTGCAAAGGAATTGAAGCATGAATAATTCAGTTCATTATTAATAGCTTACTCCAGTTTGAGATAATTAATTCACCAGAATGGACTTAATTGTATAGATAGTCATTTTATCCAATGGTAAATTGAAACAATCTCAGTAGTATATTAACCTCTGGAACATCCCGTTAAAAACCTGCAATTCTACAGAATTTGGAGCATCCTGTTGAACATGAATGAAAGAGGCAGTATTTATGCATGCCAAGTGATCCCGGTCAGATGCGGAACCCGCAGGTCGCAGAGTCCGTCAGAGAGTAAAATAGATCTATTTTTAATAGTGTTTATGAAGTCACGGACTTCACAGCAAGTTGGGTTAAGGACAAATGAATTTAACAAACCATTTAGTTATCTTTTTTTTTTTTTGTTCCTGTCAAAAAGTATTCCCCAGCCAGACTCTGCATGCTGCAGTTCGCTGCACTTGGCTTGTTTTATCTTTTCTGACCCCTAGGAAAATGTGTGCTGCTTCAATTCCCCTTCCTTCCAACAGTTAAATAAATCTCAGTGTCTGCGCATTAGTTGTTGGCTTCTAATGCATTTCTGTTTTGCAGAGAGGGTTAGCAGTGGTTCTAGAGAAAGGATGTTGCCTCCAAAAGCCCAGAACATTGCAGGCTAATTCATTTTTTTTTATTAGAAACATGAAAAAGCATAAAGTTTTGAGGTCACCAAGGTTAGGACAGCATTGGTTATGCTTTAATTTCCAACGTCTGCTCAATTAGAGTCATCTGGAGCAGCATAACAAAATTTTACATGAATATAATAAAAAGGGGCTGGAGTTTTCTGATGATTATCTCACAGCAGTGAGTGGCTTGGATTTCCATAATGCTTTTCATGAGCTGGAACGTCTCATAGTGCTTTGCAAAGCATTTAATCAGCAGCCATGCTGAGGACGGTGTCAGAAACAGTATCAGAAATAACAGTCCTCTAACTCTATGTCCAACTAGGAGCATTTGGAAATCTTTCAGCTTTCTAAAGCAACTGTCCTGGGTTTCTGAAAGGTCAAAAAGCTTGGCCTTCAAGTTCAAGTCTTGCATTCCTCAGCCTGCAGAAGAGGTTTTAATTGGGAGGGGAAGGTTGTGATGAGTATGCAGAAGCATAGTCAAGAGACCATGAGTGTTGATGAAGACGACCACCTGCCAGAAACGGGTCAGGCATGGTTGATCCTGTGCAAAAAACGTGACCTTGTCAGTTAAATAAGATATTTATGGTGAAGGGAGAGGATTTACAAGTGCCATGAGAGCCCTACAGCAGCATCCTTAATTACTTATGGGTTCGACTTAATAAGTAATGGGTACGACCTAACTGCTGTGTGTTGTATGGAGGGGAAAAAGTCTTCCTCTGTTATGTGTGTGCTCCTAAATAACTAAAAAATAACGCCTGCAGAGTTGTGCTCCCTTTTGCTTGTCAGGTGCTAGAGAGAAAATAGAGCTTTCGGGTGCTTGCATAGTATTTGTGCACTGAATGCTTCCAAATAATCTTCCATTTTTAATAATTTGCATATTGTAGAGTCTTGGGGGAGAATGAGAGTGTTTAGACCCTATTCAATATTTATAGGCGTGCTTGCTCTTACTCTGAAAAAAACAGCTCATTTTCTTCCTGGATTAGGTAAATTCTTAATGTTGCAGATCATGGTATATTGTAATTTTTTTTTTCTGTACATTGTGTGGGGTTGTTTTGGTGGTGCTGACTATCTGCTCCAATTTAACCGAAGTAAGGTGTTTAAAAGAGATGCCCTTGATGCTTTTATCCGTGCACAACGTGAGAACATCTTGCTGGCTTACCGACAGCCCCCGTCTAGCAGGGGCAGCTCAGGCGTGCTATAGGTGATGCTAAGCCTGTGGCTGTTTTCATGAGCTCTTGTGGACACCCTCACCCCAGCCAGCAGGAGCAGGCAGCACGGTTAAGCTCGCTGGGCCTGGATATTATCCAGAAAAACCTGTGTGCATCACATTTCAATGCGTACAATTCCTGCTATTTAAGCAGCCCCTTGGGTGTTATGCGTAGCACAGATGTTGAGGGGCTGAGTTCTGGTTTCTTCTTCCTCTGCATCAGGAAAATGAGACCAACCGGGAGATTGCAGCTGCAAGAAACCTTTGGAAGGGGACAAGTGTCCTTAACCAGCCTCTGAAAACCACAAAAAGCTGAGGTTTAGTGTTGCCTGGAGGCAATTATGCGATAATGCAGATGTTTGAATTAATGGCTTAATTATCTAGCTATCTCTAAACAGCAGTGGATTTTGCCAAGGCACTCTCTTTCTCTGTTTCTAGTCACAGGCTCAACCTCAGCTTACAAGAAGAAGAACGGCATGTTTAAAAACCCAAACCAAACAAAACCATCATATTTGGATACAAACACTCGCAAGCCACGTTCAGCCAGGCTGGCTGAGCACTGATTAAACGTGTGCCGGAGACGTTCAGCAGCGTGCTTCCTATTTCTAAAAATACTTTTGTCTCCATGCGCTGTCGTCTAAGGAATTTCTCTGGTGGAAAAAGAAAAAAAAAAAAAAAGGCTTATAGGTACAGGAGAGCTCTGCAGAAACAGCCTCTGTAAGAGGGTGGGTGATTAATTAGCTGCTCAAATCCATCCTGAGCTCCTGTGTAGGGTCGAGATCTCTGTGTTAGAGCAAGCGTGTTCCAGTTGGAGTTTCTCATTTCTGAAATGAAAGCCTTTTGGGGTTTATTGTTTGTTATTGCTTGAGTCGTGAAGACAGCTATCTCTGCAGTGGAAATCAAGATAAGTGACAAAAACAGAGTAATTGGCGCTCATAAATAATCTCCCTTCACTGGCTGCTCCTGCGGTGCGTGTTATGCATACCAGAAGCAAGAAGGCATTATGTCGCTTGATAATCCAATTTGAAATCATTTTAAAAAACAAATACTAAAACACGGGCTTCGTTTTGCTTTTCTTTAATCCCCCACCCCCATTTTATTTTATTTTATTTTTATTTTTTTAGTGGTAAGCAAAGCTCTGAAGGTTCATCAACCCTTGCGGTTGGTTTGTCTCCTTAGGGAGTCAGATGGAGCCAGATTTTTTTGAGGAATCACACTTTATCAGTCCTTCATGGTGTAAATTCGCACATTCCACTGATTCTCTCTTGCTGTTGATGATGTTGTAGGACTCCTCGTCCTACTTGCAGGGTACATGAAAGGACAAGGCACAAACTTGTGATCTCGTCTCTACGTGCACCACCCTCCACTCCAGCCTTTTTCCGAGGATTACGAGCATTTCACAAAGGAGCTGCTCCCCGGGGACCCTGAGAGGGCTCATTTTCTAGCTGGTATTGGATTTCCTCTCGTGTGTAGCAGATGCTTGTACGATTATAGAGACGCATTCCCTTTCTGTTGAAGGCTGCAGGTCTTGCCAAATGTCTGTCCATCTGTCTCACCAGAGCACTCAACTCTTTCTCTGTAGTAAGACCACAAAAAAAAAAAAAGAAATCCTCTTCACTTCTGCTTCTCAACAGCAAAGCTGAAATCAGTGCTGTATCCGAGGGATGCTTAGCGGTCAGAAATTAATTGTTACACACACGTACCGCATCTTTTGCGGTGGAGGGGTCGCTTGCATGGGATTCATAATTCAAAGAGGAGTAAAATAGCCTTTTAAGCCTTGTGTGCCAGCTTATTGTCTTATTAAATATTTAGCATTCGTTTCTGAAGGGAACGGTGGTAGTTTTTGATGCTCAGTTTGCTACAGCCTTTGAGGAGCTTGATTTTTTTTTTTTCCTCCCCTAAATGCATCTGAATCCTTTACCCACGAAGGTCAAAGTGTAGCTAACATGCTGCTTTCTTTTGTTCCCCCTCTCTGCTGCACCTTTTGTTTCATTTTTTTTGAATGAAAATGCCAGTTGGGATTAACTTTCTGCATGCTTTTTGTGCTCGAAGGCGGCGTGTCAGCCTCTCGACATACTCTGGCCAGTGACAAACACGGGAATTAGGAATAAACCTCGTGCACACCACCACGTGGAGGCACAGTAATGACCTGCTCGTAAGACTTTGGTTGGCTGACGTGCGTGTTAATTATCTGGGTGAGTTTTTGAACTGCTGTGTCATCTTAGAAGATACATCCAACACGCTTCTCTTTATCCTCCATCGCAGCCTTGTTAGAAGAATTTTATATCAGGAGCCCAAATATGCTTCTGGGACAGCATCCCAGTTCTTAAGGTTAATTAGGAGTGACAGTAGAGCTTGTTGAATAAATTCCATTAAGTGTGGTTAGGTTAATACTGAATTATGAGGGGTGTCTATAGCTTTGTGTTAGTGAAGGGGTGGCATCCCCACCCCTGGAGGTATTTGGGAGATGTGTGGACGTGGCCCCAAGGGATGTGGTGTAGTGATGGGACTTGGTGGGTCAGGCTGATGGCTGGACGTGGTGATTTTGGAGGTCTTGGACATGATGATTTTGGAGGTCTTTTCTAACCCAGATGATTTCATGAAGAAAAGAGCAGGAATGTGGGCTTGGGGAATCAAAAAGGTCCCATTTTGGCAAGCCCAGGACAGCTGCAGGAAGTCCTTTACTGACCCTCTGTATTTTCGGGCAAATCATTTGGCAGTCAAGGATAAAATAGGTGAGCGAGTAGATATCACAAAAACTCGGGAACACTGTGATTTTAAGTGTAATTTTAAGCGTTTTGGGTAGGGCACAATCAATTGCCGGTCTTTGTAGCTGCTGTGTTCCTTCTTGCCATGATGACTGATCTGGCGTCTCCTGACAAGCGTGCTCAACGAGGATTCATTCCTACAAACTTCTGCTTTCATGGCACCCGCAGTTTTCTGATTTAATGCTTTAATCAGGGAAGGAGGGAGAGAGAGAGAATCTGCTCCAAGCTAGGAGAAGAAATTGCGAGCCAGGAACAAGCCGTATGCATTGAGGGATTGTTCTGAGCAATTGCAATTTAAAAAAGATGTTGTTAATCATGATGTCGAGGGGCTTTACAAGTCTCTTTGGGAACAGCTTCATGCTGGGCAAGCCTCGTGAAAATGTCATTGCTTTGGGTGACGGCAGCAGGGTGGAAGGCAGGTAGGGCGATGGGAACATTGAACAAACCCTGAGTTTTGCATTTCTCTTGCAAAACAAGAGCCCTGCCACGTGCTGCTTGCATTTTGTTGGTCATTCTCTGTCTTGCCAAGGTATCTGCAGGCAGTGAATTGACTCTTTGTGACGGCAGTGGGGCTTCCAAAAGAAGTTGGGATGTGTGGTGGTGCTATGATAAAGCCATTATTGGGTGTTTTTTTTCCCATAAACAGAAGACGAAGCTGTTGGGTGGTACAAACTCAGGGGTCATCTGCTTAACCAGCCTCTTCTTTTGCTAAGGAAAAGGAAATTAGCAGCCTTGGGTGGCATCAATGCTTTGGGGGAGACTGGGTTAAAAAATGCCGTGAATTTCTGTTTCTTTTTAAAAGAAAGGGCTGAGGTTTTGCGAAGTATTCAGATACTGAGGTGTGGGCACACCGTTGGAAGGACCCCATTTAATTTTTCCCTGGTTCCCAGTGGGTTCCCAGTGGGTTCCCAGTGCAGCCCAGAGGAGTTATTCCCTAGGGTCCAGACGCCTTGGAAATGCTGAGAGCTGTCGGGCAAAGGCATCTGTGTGCCCTCACAACGGGGAGGCAAGGCAGCAATAGCAATGATTTTCGGCAAGACACTTCCCAGCAGCTGACAAAATGGCTTTCGGCAGTGCGTTGCAGAGGTCGGCCGATAAAGCACGCTCTGCTGGGTTACAGCAGAGCTTCTACATCCCATAGACTGATTTTTCTCCAGCATAGCCCCATCGGTGCCAGCAGTGAGTTGTTCAAATGCATTAACGCCGAACTGCTCTGAGTATTCCCATTAATTCCTCACATGCTAATGAGCAGACGTGTAGATTAAGTGTAAAGATTATATTTCCTTTTCGGTGAAGAAAGGGATTTAGAGGCTTGCTGAACATGGTTTACAGCAGCCTCCTTATTCTTACGGACCACATTTTGGCTGTCCCACAGAGGGGCAACTCACTTCGCTTCCAATGTGTAATGCAGTTTACATAGAATTAGAATGGCATAAAATTAGAACTGCATAAAAATAGAATTGCATAAAGCACAAATAAACAAAGAAATAAATCCTGATGTTATGCTGGTCTTGGATCCCTAAGTATGAGCTGGAAGGATGGAGTGATCAGCTTTGCAATGCCCTGCTCACAACTCGTCTTCATCCTACTAACCACAAGGACAGGGATGAGCAGAAGGGAACTTTGGAAAGATTAAAATAAGTCTGTAGAAAGAGACGCATTTTTCCATGCAGCCCACTTTCTTCATATCCAACTAAAGGTGATTTTTCACATGAATATTGTTCTTTTGTTAAAGCACTGTCTACAAATACTATCATTTCTTTGTCAGAGTAATGACACACCTGCCTGCATACATACTGAGCGTGCAATTTTATGCTTGTTAGACTTTGAATGGTGGGAACGGTGGTGGCATGGGATTTGTAATGAAATTATTGTCTGCCAGCTTTGTTATAAGTGTCATTAGCTGTCATCAATTGTAAAACATTTTGGGCTGGTTAAAATGTGGAAGCGGTAGAGTTGGTAGCATTCAGCGTTGAACACCTTCTCGTAGCAAACGCCTCGTAGTAGTAGTAGGTGGACACTTCATTTCTTGATGTTTCATTTCTTAAAAATAAGTCTCAGATGAATGCGCTTCCAAGTAACACACAACTGTGGCCTGGTTAGCACTGGTTAATGGTCTTAGTGGTCATACTGGGAGAACCCACAGCAGTTGGTTCAGAACATTGTATTGAATGGAGGGAACTTGCTATGGCATTTTTGGTGGGTTTTGACATTAGCCTTTAGTTTGCCTTTAACTAGCATGGTGTTAGCTGCACGCCATGAAGTGGCTGAAGCAAAGCCAAGTGCTGGGATTTGTGCTCTGTCCAGCAGCCGTTCCCACCAGGGATCGCACGCGTGTCGTCGTACAACTGTGATTTCATTTCACAGCCTTGCAACGCTCACTCAGTGCACCATCCCTTCCCATTGCCATGCTAAAAACAAAATAATTCGGCACGTTTTTCCCATGTAGGAGGTTGGCTTTTTTAATTCACAAAGTTAGTGGGTAATTGGGCGGAACTCCGGCTTTTTTTCCGCAGAGAAAACTGCCGTTTTCTGACTGCTTCCAGCTTTAAAGTCAGCATCAAACACCCAAGAGGAAATAAGTTCAGAAGGGGAAGGGAATTTCCTGGATGGGGAAAATAACCAAACAGACCTGGTGCGCTGAAATCAGTCCTCTTGAAGAGCTGGTGGAAGACCGAAGCGCTACTGAAATCCCGCAGTTTGTCGGACACCGACTGTGCTTGGGGGAACAATAAACCCATTATTCCATTTGTTTTACAAAGTGGCTGACTTCTCGTGGCTTGAGGAATTACTCGTCCTCTGAATATTAGGCAGTGAGCTTCTAACAGGGTTTTTGCCTTCTCTTGACCTCCTGCTTTCTTCCACTCTTTCATTAAGGCTGCTTTAAGAGAAACGGGGTGGTGGATGTGTTGCAGGCTTTAATGGGTCTTCCAATAAAGAATGAAAGCTCCTAATTGCTGATATTGGCTGTGCTTAAGTGTAGCCTCCATGAAAGACATACAGCAAGACTAAGAATAGCTCGTTTATGAGCGCGGAAGCTCTGAAGCAGCATTACCTGTTCTGTCCTTAAATAAAACATCAATATAGAATTCACTCTCTGCTTTTCATCTTCAGCAGACCTTGGACCATTCATTAAAACCCACAGGAGCTGCTTCGGTTTCCTAATTGACGCTGGTCTCCTGGCTACCTCAACCAAGGATTGAATGGTTTCAGGTCAGGATTTTTGGTAGAGAAAACAGCTTAATACAGGGAAAGAGAGAGTGATGGAGCGCGGGTACGCACACAGTAAATCCATAAAGTGCTTAACCTTTTGGTGGCAATCGTCACTTAGATCCTGCTCCTCCTTGCACAGGAGATGGTACACAGTGGGCTTTGGGAAATGGAACAGGAACGAGCATTTTTTTGAAAAGTAAAAATAAGAAATAATTAAAAAGAAAATTTTTTTTTTTTCAGAGCTGTTGATGGGCTTGACAGATGATTGAGGCATTAGGTGAAGCAAATGTGACTTTTTCTTGTGTGACCAATGCACTTCCCCAGGCAGCAGGCGATCACCATGCAAATGTGGGCATTGGGAAAATGCAAATGAGTTCATTTGCATAGTTGGCCTGTCTGAACGCTAAAGAACGTGAGAAAAAAAGAATAAACATTCTGCATTTTGATGTCATTTAGTATTAAATAGTTGGGGGTTCTTATTTTGCCGCGATCTAGATTTATAAAACAAAAAGTTGTATTAACATCAGTTACAGTAATTTGGCTTCAGACTTAATATTCCAAATGAAGCGTTTGCAGCAAATCTGCTCCATGCCCAAGTGTATCAAGAGACGCACTCCCAGTGTGTTGGTCTTGGGGAAAAAATGGGAAATTAGCAATATGCTTTTTAAACATTTACTGGAAGCGCTTCTCGCCCGGTGCCAGGTGGAGCGAGCTTAATTTAAAGCACATTATTTATTGTTGGTAAATTAAAGAGACTTTTCCAATGTGGTGGTTAATGCTGGACCAGAGAAGAGTAATAATGATGCTTCCCTCAAGAAAAAAATAAAGCTTTTTTCTAATGTTATTTCCAAAGATGCAGATGGTGAGCACCTGGTTTGTGCGATGAGCAGGTTGGCATGGCAGTGGGATGGCAAAAAAATAAGTATTTGGGAGATGAAGGGGCTCGGCCTACTACCCTTGGCCAGGATATCTACTGCAGGAATGCCTTGTACAATGGGTTTGGGGTTTTGTTTGCAGGAAAAGCAATATTTTACGGATGAAACATCTCGGGACGTGTTTCTATGTGATGAGGGCATGAAATAGATATTAGCCACTGCCTATACATTGCTATTTCTGCGCTGCAAGGAGCCAAGGTCTGCTGCATTTAGGATAGCGTGCTGGTTTTTTTTTCATCATGGGGCAGCTCGGCAGCACTGCTAGAAACAGAATTGCTTTGGGCTTTTTTGGACCAAGCCCACAAGCTGACTTAGAGTTCCTATTTAAACTAGGGCCTTTCATTTTTTAGTTTTCGGAGGATGGGAATTACTCCTTGAGGCTGGTAAAACAGCATTTATTATCCACCCTGAAGCACGTGCATGTGTTTTGCAGAGTGTAAGCAATCTCCATACCACAGTACCAATTTAAAGCTGTTAAAATGTGTTACATTTACAGCCAAGGCAATCCAAACTCTTTCCGACGGAGCAAAGTTAATAGCCCAATAGCTGCAAATTGTGGGAATTAAATATCCCTTTCTTTTAACATCGCTTAGACTTGAAGCGATAGCCAATGTGTTTTTTTTTTAATAATGTTTTCCTGCTACTGATCTCCTGTCACGTATCTCGAACCCAGCAAAAAATCTGAGATGTGGATGCACTGCCACTCATCCGCCAGCAAAATCTTTATTATTTCGGAATTACATGACTAAAACAATTATTATTTTTTTGTATGAATTTAAAACTGCAACCATGCAGAAGCAAACCAGGGCAATGAGTCGAAAAGCAACAGTTCAGACAAAAAGTTCTTTTTGCTTATGCCCTAGATCTGTGCACAGTCCTATAAACACAAAGTTTATTTCTTTTACCGCCTTCTGTTGAGATGCTGTGGATTAAACCACCTTGAAAAATACTATTGTGTTACCAGGCAATCAGGTATATTCCCAATGCAGTTTTTAGGTGCTAGTACCAAAGCTGCTTTTAACTAGAATCCAGGGCAATAGCAGTAATTCACTTCTATGCAGCTTTTCTTTTACAAGTCGCAATTTCCTTGTGACTGTCATATAGTTTGTAAGGGTAATTGCACTATGCTTATTGTTGGCTCCAAAAATCATTAATTTTAGTGCCACGGTTTCACATTAGCAACGTTTAATTATTTTTTAACAGAATAATGGTTGAAGTGAGATGGTTTTGAACTGGATTCTTACAGCCCAGATGGCAGTTAATCCATTAAAGCTGCATTAATATTTGTTAATGACAAAACAAGGGAATTACAATATTGCACAGCAGTCCATTTTTTTGGATAATTACGCATCTGTTAATCATTGGTACCTCGCAGGAGTGAAAAGCTGGAGCCGTTAGAGGCAAGAAGGGTTCGGGGCGCAGGATGGAGCGACAGTAGGAAAACTGTTGAGACAAATGATTAGGAAGCAAGACATGAAGAAGATGCTTATTAGAAACAAAAAAAAAAAATGAAACGGCATAAGTATAAAGTGAATCAGCTTTCTGCAAACTCTATTTCTTTTGGTTTTATTTGTTTTTTGTTTTTTACAAAATATTTTGCAGAAATTTGGTCAGAACTGCATGCAACTAGAACAGCCTCTGGTGAGTGAATTTGTAGCATTGGTTAAAAAAGCAGGCACCTGGTTTAAAGTGATCTTCATGCTCTCCTAATTTAAGTGATAATACTTTATAAGTGATCGGTTGGTTTTAATAGTTTTTTATTCTCTGTGGAAAATCTGATCGCTAGACCCTGCAACTGTGGTACCATAATTCTGTACTTGAAAGATCTGCTTCCCTGTAAAGGAGCTCTAGATCCTGGTAACCCTGAATAAATAAAATATATATACATGAAAATATAATATGTATATACACAGCATGAGACTCTGCTGACACCTCAAATTGTGCCCTTGTGACTCAGCAGGTTATTGTTGTCCCAGCTTTGTGCTGAGCTGAGGATTAAGTCTTGTGTTGCATGGCTCGCTCTCAGAGGCAATAGCTTGTTATTTTACAGCATTCTGCATTTACCCACCATACAAGAGGGTTTGCACGTGGAATTAACTTTAATTGGTGATCTCTAGTGTGCTGGGGCTTGTATGTGAAGTCAAACTACGTGTGCTGTTCGCAGAAAGACGACAAGGTTCTTCTAGAGTAGGGTTGTACTAGGACACTTGGGAGAAACACGGAGTTTGAGTCCTTTACATTGCAGATGGGGAGCCTTCGTGGTCACCTGAGTCACCACACTTAATGCTCAGCAATTTTCCAGCCAGCTGGAGGTGAAGTAGAAATGAAAATCAACCCTTGGTATAGCAGCCAAGCACTTCAGGTACAATGGGAAATAACTTGGCACGCACAAGATTGCGCGGAGATAATTTCATTGACCAAAACCATGTGTAATTATGAAATTCAGTTTCTAAAGCTGCACATAAAAAAAAAATAATAATAAAAATCACAAAACATATACCTGCTTCTCCAATTAAACATAAGCTTGCTTTTCAGCAATGCCTTTGAAGGTGTTTCTCCTTCTTTATTTGCTGGAAAAGTTTTAGTTCTCTGCCACCGCCTGGGAAAAAGCCCTGGCCTTGAAATGTGCGCTCGCCAAGGAGCTCCCTGCTTGGTATAGGCAGGGCATAGATGAGCTGGGGAAAGCCAAAGAAAGCTGCTAGAAATCCATAATGGCAAAAAAAAAAAAACGAGGCGAGCATTACCACAGAGTAATGAAGCGATGCACAGTTCGAAATGAGGTTCTGACCCACGCAAAGAATAACGACAACGACAGTGTAAACCTATTTCTAATGCTCAATTAAAATATATTTACATGGATTTCTTCTTTCCCCCCTTTAGGTCTGCTATTTTTCTTACGATGGAAAGGCTGGTTGTCTATCTACTGGTTATTAGCACAGCCGTGAAGGCCATGATGTGCCCCAAAAGATGCATGTGTCAAAACCTGTCTCCGTCCTTCACCATCCTCTGTACGAAGACGGGGCTTCTCTTCGTGCCCCCCAGCATCGACAGGAGAACGGCAGAGCTGAGGCTGATGGACAACTTCATCACGACGCTCAGGAGAAAGGATTTTGCAAACATGACCAATCTCATTCACTTGACGCTGTCGAGGAATACAATAAGTCAAATCATGCCTTACGCATTTTTTGATCTTAAAGGCCTTCACGCTTTACACTTGGATAGTAACAGACTGACATATATCAACGAAGATCATTTCAAAGGTTTGATCAACCTGCGACATTTAATACTCAGTAACAATCAGCTAAGCTATATCTCTCCCGGGTCGTTGGATGACTTTATTGAAACCATCGAAGACCTGGATCTGTCCTACAACAACCTTGTTAACGTTCCCTGGGAAACAATCGCCAAACTTTCCAATGTCAACACGGTCAGCTTGGATCATAACCTCATCGAGTTTGTGCCGGAGGGAATCTTCTCCAATCTTCACAAGCTTGCCCGTCTAGACATGACCTCCAACAAGCTGAAGAAGATCCCTCCCGATCCGTTGTTCTCCAGGATCCCCGTGTACGCCAAGTCCAAAGGATCTCCGCTGTCATCTTTGGTGCTGAGCTTTGGGGGCAACCCTTTGCACTGCAACTGCGAGCTGGTGTGGCTGAGGCGCCTCACCAGAGAAGACGACCTAGAAACCTGCGCCTCCCCACCAGAGCTGATGGGCAAATACTTCTGGTCCATCAAAGAGGAGGAATTTGTCTGTGAGCCCCCGATGATAACACACCGAACGCCCAAGCTAACCGTAACGGAGGGCCAAAGCGTCTCTTTGAAGTGTAAAGCTGTGGGCGATCCGGACCCCTACGTTCGCTGGATTGCACCCGATGGGAAGCTGGTCTCTAACACCTCTAGGACGATTTCTTACGAGAACGGTACCCTGGATATTTTGGTTACGTCTCTGACGGAGAAGGGCACGTTCACCTGCATAGCATCAAATGCTGCGGGAGAGTCGACGGCTCCGGTCGAGCTCCTCGTTACCCCGTACCCCAACCTTGCTAACAGCACCAACTGCGATAAAGACGCGGAGCCAGGCCCCTCGGATATTCTGATATCTGCCAAGTCGAGCTTTCCGAACGAAACGAAGGCTCAGCAAGAGAAGGTGGTCGTGGTCGCCGAGCTGACCTCGTCCTCTGCTCTCATCCAGTGGCCTTCTCAGCACCACCTCCCCGGGATTCGCATGTACCAGATCCAGTACAACAGCTCCTCTGATGACATCCTCGTGTACAGGTAACCCCGCACAACCGCCCCGCACCTCCTCCCTCGTGGAGGTGGAAGCAAGAAAGAGGTGATAAGAGCGTAGGTTGAATTATTCCCTGCAATGGCAGCTAATTGCAGGCTGTGGCTGTGAACGAGGGGACAACTTTGCTCGTTAAATTCCCATTGTTGAGGAGTTGTACTGTTAAAACTCATAATACACCCGCTTCTCTGCTGCCTCTCGAGGATCTCTAAGCCCTTTACAGCCATAATTAATCTTCAGAGTCCAGTTTAATGGACGGAGCAAGGCTGATGAGCGTTATCTCAGTTAATACACCCAGGGAAATTAAGATGGAAAGTTTAGTTACCTTTCATGCTGATTAAGTGTAATTGCTTTACCTAAATGTAAAGGAAAGAGAGGAAAATCGAGATGCCCAAATCTGTGAGATGTCCAGAGATGCCCCAAGGCCACATTTTGCCTGTATGGCAAATATGTACGGCCATACCATGTCTCTTGTATATTATGCCAAACCTTCAGCCCCTAAAAGTCATCACGCAATTCCTCTATTCCACTTCCATGGTGTCACGGGGACAAAGCTCACGGAGGGAACTGGACATTGCCCGGGAAGCTTTAGGTGATGAATTTTGTGTGGGTTTCCCTTTTAAAGGCGCTGATTCATCGGCTGGAGTTTATTTGGTAAAATTTACTCGGGAATAACTATTTGCTGCTCAGCTTCAGTGGATGTTGTGCAGATTTTTATAGTTGCTCCCTGGGCAGGGCGGGTGAGTTTCTGATTACATGCCTTGCTGCTTACAGGCTTTTGTTTGTGATTAGCTTGTGGGGGGAAAGAGGGGTAGACTGACATTAAAGCAGGAGCTAGCATTTGAGACAGAGTTAATATTCCAGAGTTGTGCATTTCATCAACTTCTCTAAACCCAGCAATGATGATTTACCTAATGTAATGCTGCTGGTTGCACTAAGGTATGGAGAGGAATAAGCAAAAGGGGAATTACATCTAACAGCTGAAAGGCTGGGTTCAAATATACTGCTTTAGTAAGCAGTCCCCTAAGGAAGGGAATGTAGGTTAGTTGTTCCCCTGGGATTCACATTTCAAATGCCTACCTTTGCAGGCAAATTCTGGTTTAAAAAAAAAAAAAAAAAAAAAAAAAACAAAAAAAAAAACTGCATATGAAAAACGTTGAAGTCCTTGAAAGAGACTTTCACTTTGCAGTCGCTTGGGATTTTTAAAAGCCTCATCTTAAAATGCCCATCCTCAGAGTCCCTGTGGGGAAGGATGCCATCCTGGCGTTGCCATGGCTACAGGCTGGAAAGGATGCGGAAAGACTGGGCGAGGATAAGCAAGGACCTCTTAGGAAGTGGTGGGAGGGTGGTTGTTGGTATCTGATGGAGGGCGAGGAGCTGGCTGGGAGCTGAAGCCTCATTTAATTGTCATCTGCAAGCACATTTGTGACATTGCTGCTGGAAGGATCTGCAAAGTTGTGAAACGCAGGGAAACACGGAGCAGAGATGTCTCAATAGCGGTGGCCGGGGCTTGTAAGGGGCATTGATTCAATTTTGGGAGTAAATCTCAAAGTAAATCCAAGCACGGCGAGCAGCAGCTGGGGCTGGGCAGGCAGTGGGGTGCAGTGGGTGCAGGATAAGGGTTGTTTGGTGACATTTGTGCATTCTTTCCCATAACACTGGTCGGATGATTTGCCAGCCTTCGTGCAACTGCAGTGATTTGCTCTCGGTGAGTTTTAGCCTTCCCAAAGCCTCCGACTCATGCGACAGCTCGTTAATTAGTCAGTCTGCAAAGAGCTGAATCAAATGCTCTTGCTGCTGAACGCTCTTGTGCCGAAAGAAGAGCCATGTGGAAGAAATGGGGAAGAGTGCTCTGTCTGCATGTCCCTTTCTCAGCCTAAATTCCCGTTAAGTAAGAGGCCCAGGTTGATGACCAAAGGATAAAACACTTGATGCTTTAACTCACAGAGCAGCGATTTCAAGTAATGTAATAGACCATAGTATAATGGGCCTCTCCGAGATGAAAATTTGTGTGTTCTCCTTCAGTTCCCACAGTGAGCAATCATCAGATAGAGATCCTTAAAGGAAGTTTCCTGCTAAAGTGATGGGAGTGGTAATTGGGCGGCAATTCTGCATGTGCAGTTATCTGCACTGCTCCTACTTCAAGCCACGCTGTAAATGTCAGAGCGATTTAAGCTGAGCGCCGTAGCAATTAAGCAATTAAGCATTGCACACCGTGTGACTGGGGAGCCAGGAGCCCTCTGCTTGCTTGCTGCCCCTCTCGTATGGCTGAGCCCAGCCCGTGTCACCGGTATATAAACATCTGCTCCGCGGCATCAACCTGGTGGTGGATGGGGATGCAAAGGATGCGGAGATTCCCAGCAGAGGTGTGGAGATGTGCAGGATCCACAGCAATTCAGCCCTGCCAGAGGAGCTGGACGGCAAGCTGCCTTCCACCTCCAGCACAGGTGGAGCTCTCGCGCCGTGTAATTTATTTCTGGCAGGCAACGCCTGGGAAAAGCATTAAACGGTGCAGGATGCATCAGAGACCCGTCCCTTCCGTCAAGTTGAGTGGTACCACGGGTGAGCAGTTTCTATGGTAACTCTGCTTTATCTTGCGAATTTTAGCTGCTCCTTTGACTCCCTTATTTTTCCTCACCTTCCCGTTGCCCTCACCCTCTGGGTAGGTATTTCGGGGTAAGTGCACGCCTGTCTGTGTCTGCGTTAGGATGCTATGCAAGTAAAGGTGATGTTTTTCCTAATTTTCCTTCTGGACTGCCACCAATATTTCCGGCCAACTAGATGAGAATAACGTATGCACCCTATGTGCATGTAAATGCACCATAATTTCCCCTGCTGCTCCCACCTTGCAGCCCCACAGCATTTTCCCCAGGGCTGAATATGGAAAGGGAACCCCAAAAAATTAGGAGTTGTGTATCTGGCTCTGTTTGTCTTGGGTGAGTCACTTAAATTCCCTCTGGAGTGACCACGGCACTGACCTGCCTCCTGGGAAGGAGGTGAGGTTTGGTTAGCAAAACCAAGGGTAGGTGCTAGTTAGGGAGCAAGAAAATTGCATCCGAGTGAAGCATCGGGCACGGTAAGTAGCAATGATCCCGAATCAGTAAATTAAGGTGCAGGTAGCAATTTGCGGAAAGCATCAATATTGAAAGCAAGAGCTTTGTTTGTTTGCCGGAGAAAGGTCAGAAAGTGGCCCCGTGCTGCTGTGGTACGGAGTGAATCAAGAATCGTAATAGCCACTTTCTTCTCGGGGATATAAATGGGTCTGTATTCCTTAAACAGTTTACAATCCTGATGCTGATTACAGTCCCCGTGCAGCTTGGACTTTCACAATGCTGTAATTTTAGTTTAACTGTCACTGCTCAAGTGGCCTGCCCATGTTTCCACTGCTAGCCTCGGGGAAGAGATAGCAGCAGAACTGCCTTTCGATACCAAAGCAGTCATTGTGCCAAACCTTACACAAGCTTTGTGAGGTAATAATTAATCCGTGAGTGAAACCACACTATTTTTATTTTTGCTGCTTTTTCGTGAGGTGTATTTGTGTGTACATATAGAAATTCCGTTTCTTCTGCCTGTTAAATGAGCCCATAAACATATTTATGAAAATAACTCCTTTTAGGTTGCAGGAGAAGGCTCATCGGAACACAAAAAGGAGCACAGGGGAGCAGTGACACGAACCCAATCCCCTGCAGGGGCTCCCGTTTTGTCTGCCGGTGTTTCCTCAAATGGCCAGCAAATTCAAACCCGTGATGCTGCCTTTCTGAGATGAACTTCAATTTGTACCGCCGCTGATCGAAGCAGCAGATTACTAATGCTTCATAACAACCTGATTGATGCCCTAGTCAATTAGAAGCTGGCTCTCATAACATCAAAGGCAATAGTCTCCTAAGCATTGAATTTATTCCTTTATAGCTGGTGATCATCTAACTTTAATTAGCCACAACTACAGGCTATAAATTAGAAGATCAGTATTTAGTAGTGATGCTTCTCTATAGATAATTGAGAGACCGTATATTGCATAAACCAGACGATAATATGTCCTTGTTTTCACTGTTGAGAGGAAAAAAAATTAGAAATTGAGAGGCAGATCACTTTTAATATGGAGTACAAAGTACTGTTGTTTAAAGGGCAGAGCTGTCACTCTCGGGGAAAAGGTGATATATTGCCAGATCGATATAGCAATGATTACATCTGTTGCGTGAAAAGCAGTTGGAATCAGCCACGCTACGTCTGCTCAAAAAAATAAATAAACCCTTAAATTAGTTCAGTGCGGTGCAATGGAGAAGCATCAGGATGATGCCAGATTTCGAAGACCTCGCACGTGCCCTGCATGGCTGGAGGGATGCGTGTGGGTTGTACGAGATGCATTGAGAACAATGCGGGGATTTTGGTGTACGTGGGGATTGTCGGGGCTGTCCGTCGTATCTGTGTGCCGGCGGCTCATCAGGGCTCGAAGAAATCCTGGTCAAATGGTCATGGTTGGGTTTCTTCACCTAGATAACCTCAAGAAAAGAGGAGGGAGCAAAAGAAGTTGGGAAATGCGAGAGCCACTGGTGTCTGGAAATAGGAGGGAGCGCGTGACTGTCGCTCTTTGGGTTGCGTTTTGGTAGCTTTTTTTCCTTATCTTGCGACGTAGCTGTTGTCATGGCAGTTCCCAGGCTTCTTTAGGGAATTTCTCCTTGGAAACCTCCTCAGGTTTCCCTTGATTGGAAAAAAGCCTTCTGGGCTCATAGCTGGTGTGCGCTGAGTTAATGAGGATTTCCCTTCCGCAGCTGGATTCCTCGCAGCACGGGGGACGTTTCTCCATTGTCCTCCCCACGTCCCTTTGGTCTTCGTTACAGAGGCTGCCCAGGCACTGGCCGCTGCTGGAGCTTCACCATGGCTTATAAAATAAGCAGACCTCGCAGATTCAAATATTGGCTGGCAGTTGTTGCATGATGGAGCAGAACATCCAAGCGTGAAAAAATCAATGTCTTTTTTTTTCCCAAACATTTCAAGTTTTTGAAGGGGGGAAACCTTCCCGTCTCACCCCAGCTGTTTCAGAAGTATGGTTTTTTAATAGCCCAAGTGAGAATCGATGGCTGCCGTTGCTTCTATCGAAAATTTTGGCATGATTTGTGTGAAAGCTTCATAACTCCATCTCTCAGTGCGTGGTCATTTCATCTCCAGCCTGTAGCATCAACCACGTGAATGTAATTCTTCTGAAAGATGCAGCCAGCAGCCTAGGTTCAGGAAGAGACGAGGATTTTATGCTTAGAACAGTCTTGTTGTTGTTTTTACCTCCACAAATGCCATAGATCACATTCAGATCTCCGTGGATGTTTCTGCGAGATAAACAGACTCTACACTGATTGCTTTTTAATCCCTTTAATCAGTTGAGTAAACTGGGTGCTCGGGAGCTTGTTGACAGAATTGGTTCAAAAAGACAGAATTGGTTCAAAAAGACAGAATTGGTTCAAAAAGACAGAATTGGTTCAAAAAGACAGAATTGGTTCATAAAGTTTCCAAAAGGTGGGGTCCCTCCAACACCTCAACCTCCCCATCCCTTCCTTCCCCCCCTGCACCTTCCCCTCCGACTGGAACCATTGAAAGGGCAGGAAAGAGATTCAGTTTTGCAAACCGTATTACATTTTCTTATATTACCGTTAATTAGAGTCTAAACAAACAAACAAAAAGCTCCATCTCTGTTTCAAGCTGCTCAGTTTATTTTGGGTTTGGGGTTTGCTTTTTTTGTTGTTGTTGTTGACAGTGTTGCTAGGAAATATTTCCAATCCCACAAAATGGTGTTTTGTCAAATTTTTTGTGAGCAGATTTCACAGTTGAGCTTTCACCAAAGGGCTTTACGTGTTACTGGCTGACTGCAGATGGCAGGCGAAACTCTGGCTTGGATTATGGGATGGAGGCTGTTGCTCTTAAACCACTTACAGGAAAACGATTTGACAGATTTGCACCTAAAGTTGTGGCTTCGGCAGTGTCTACAGGTAACAGGAGGCTGAAATGTGAATTAAGATTTTTTGATAAAAATCTAATTGGTAGTTATCGTGGAATACAAATGTGAACATTTCTTGAGGAATTAAAAGACAAAAAAAAAAAAAAAAAAAAGCCCCAAAAAGAATAACCAAGGAAAAGGTTTTTGCATCCCCCTTGGGAATTTCGTGGCAGATAAAAGTCTTTCACTTTCTGCATCGCTATTGTGAAATGTCTTTCATTCAAAGTAATTATTTCAGCAGACTTTGATTGCTGAGAGCTCCGAGTTGGAGACGGAGCCACGGGTCATGGAGAGACTGATGAGTTTTTATCCTGCTGAGACCCACGGTGTCCCCAAATCCAGTCTCTTGGGTTGTCACAGGTCCTACAGCACCCTCGATAGGCCTGGACCTACATAGTCCACTCCACTTAAGCTGTTATTAGGTCAAATTAAGTATTCCTGGGAATGTTTGTTCTGCTTTGTAAACCCTGGACCATGGGTTTTAGTGGAATGAGAAAGCTCTCAGGTGAGACGTTTGCTCCCCATACCTACCTGTGTGCTTTCTGGTGGTTCCTCCTCATCCGTGCCTGGCCCTAAAGGTCTGCCAGGTTTGTTATAAGCATTACAAGCAAGCCCGTGCTAATTGTCAAGCTGATTCGATCTTTTCTAGCCTTACTACATCAGGTAAATAAGCTGCAGGGAGGACTGTACTACACTGCAGAAGTAAATGCTCTGCAGGCAAAAGCAAGAGCACACGCAGAGATTCAGTCCTGACTGACTGCATACGCAGTTCTGAGCTGTCCTTCCGAATTTGTAGAGATTTCCTTGAAACTTCCTAAATATGCCAAAATAGCTGCCTTTCCCTGGAGACATGCCTGGCCAGAACTGCTTAGCCACTGATGAATCCTTATCTGCTGCCTTATCAGGACTTCACGCTTCTCCTTCTCCATGTAGTTGAAAATAGCCTCGCCTTACCAGAAAAGCCGATAAAATTCAAATACATATTTGGCCTTATTCAACGTTTGTGCTGAGGATTTAGAACCTCCTCTTTTTGGATGGTGATGACTGTAGAAGTATTTCAGCGCGCTGTAACACAGCGCATGCTGTACATAGCTTTCCATGGTAATTAGTCAAATTTCAATACCAAGCCCTTCACTGAATAATCCCGACAATAACGTATTGCAGAAAGTTGTTTGAAAGAAGAAAAATGAGCATCAAAGGCTGCTGAATAAGCCAGATAATGCGGACATTAGGAAAACGGTACTTTGCATAATTTTTTGCAATTACACCTCCCTCTCACAGATGGGCAGGCTCCTAAACACTACAAGATGCTTTCTGCGTGGTGTTTGCTATCGATTGCTTCTCGTTGCTCAGCTGGTCTTCTAGGCAGTGCCTGCCTCTGCCTCCTGCAGCCGTTATCTATGACATCCCTTAATTTTTTTTGCCTGTTGTGCCCCGAGGTTGGGTGACAGTTTTGTTGATGTCAAGCAATTTTAGACGTCGTGCCACGATCGGACGCAGTTGCCAGCGGTATTTTTCTAGGGGGCACGGCTGATTTTTTAGCAGTGAAGGCAGACAAACAAAAATCTCCGCCTTGTCAGGCGCATCCCTTCAGCGTGACAAGCAAAGATCTTCTCTTATGCTTCGTTTCCGTGCAGTTTGGTATTTGAACTGACTCGGTGCTCATGCTGGGATGCCCACAGCCCAGCAAGCTTTAAGGATGACGGAGGGCTGCTGGCAAGGATAGGCCATGAAGCTGGTTCCCCAATCCATCTCTTGAGGTGGTTGGTCACTATAAAACAGGGCTGAGCAGAAGCCCGAAATGCTAATTAGCTATTTATCTGATAATTGGCCATTGGTGTGTGTTTTGGGATGGTGAAGGTCAGGCCATGAATAATTCCGAGGGCTTGTTCTGCTGGTCTGCAGCAGTTGCTAACCTTGTACATTTTCCCATGCATTAATGCTGGATTTTTTTTCTCATTTATCTTATTTATCTCAAATTTATTTCTCATTATGCTCACACTAGGACTTATTAATGCCGTTTGGGTGTTTCAGTTTGACAAATGGGTCTTTGCGCAGCTTCCTCTCCAACCCTGCCTTTCCTGCAAAATGAAAAAAAAAAAAAAAAATCTCATTAGCCCTAAAGCCCAGCCCGTGGCCACATTCTTTGCAGGTCATGAAGCTGCTGTTATAAAGGAAGAGTTGAGGTTTGGGAAATTCAGATTGGAGATAAGGGGGAAAATATCTACTAGGAGGGTAGTTCAGTGCTGGAATGGTGCCTGGAGAGCTCGTGGAAGGTTTTCAAGGGTTGGCAAGGTAGACGTGTGGTTGAGCTGAACTTCTGTTGGTGGTAGGCTCTGAGTGGGACGCTGGGCTAGAGATCTGGGGGGATTTCTATGAATGATGGTACATGGGCTTTTTTTTTTTTCATATTTACAGAAAATTGGTTGTTCTACATGAAGTAGTAGTAGGTATGTGTCTGGAGATCATTCCTTTGAAGGTGTAGCTCTTCTTTCTTTCCAGTCTAAATACATATAGTCCAATGGATGACTATGTGGAAAAAAAAAGTACGACAAGCAGATAGTTTGGGTGTTTTTTTTCCCTCTTTTAATCGGAAACAGAGCTTACGATTCTTCTGTTTTTTCTTCTTATTTTAAAAGGCTTGGTGGCCAGGAGAAGGCCACGTTCCCACTCACTTTGAACAAATGTAGTTTGTTTAAACTGACTCCTCTGCAACAGCACCGCTTCACTCCAGTGAGATATCTGAGCCAAATATACAGAGAGCTGATCTGCTATGAGATATATTGGGATTCATATGGTCATTACCGTGGTCTGTGGGAATGTGTTAACATAGCATACAGCTCTTCTCCTGGGATCCTTTTCATCTGTTGGTTTAGTACCCATTCATGCTTCTTTGTGGTAAATGAATAATTGGAATTTACGCAGAACAATCCCAATGTTAGGGCTCTGGATCAAGGGGAGGAGGTCAGTCTGTGCTGTTTTTTGAGTAGAGAAGACGCCACGTAGCTGTGAGTGCACCTGCTTTGCTCTAATTGTTCTTACTGGCTGCCTGATTACGAGACACTGAGCACCATGGAGCTGCTGGAAGGTGGGAATAAGGTTAATCTGTGGACCACAGGTTTGAATTTGCCTTTTTTTCCTTTCGTCTTCGCAATGTGCTTCCTGTGGGTGTAAGATTACTGGAATACATTTTAATTACCGAGTGTTGGACTTGATCCTGTTCTGCCATTTAAGCCCTTAAGTATGTTCCTTTATAGAATTTCACACGTTGACAGTATTCCATTCTGCATGGGGCACGTAATGCCCCCTTTTAGGCTGAAACTGCAGAAACTGAAGATAATGCAGATCAGAACAATAAATCAGGTCTGACTTCTCCTCCAGCCACCACAAGCTTGTGCATTCCGGTCCATGTTTGTTTGAAATGGCCGAGGTAAAGACATTTTCACTGCTAAAATCTGTATTTTCCGTCCCTACCGAGTAACCCAGGGAATGCTAGCTGTTTCTGCTTGTTCCGATTGCCATGCTTGTCTTCTGCTCTGCTAGTTTCCTTACAGCAGGCACTGATAGCTTGAATTGGTCTCCTTAGGTTCGATCAGCTTGGATGTTTACTGTACTTATTTTCTTTTCCAGGATGATCCCTGCTGCTAGTAAATCCTTCTTCTTGACTGATCTGGTTGCAGGACGTGAGTACGACCTCTGTGTCCTTGCTGTTTATGATGATGGATTGACATCTTTGACTGCAACCAGAGTGATCGGATGCGTGCAGTTCACAACCCAGGAGGAATACAAGCAGTGCCGATCCCTTCACGCGCAGTTTCTTGGAGGAACCATGATCATCATTATTGGGGGCATCATTGTGGCTTCAGTTCTTGTCTTCATTTTCATCCTCCTCATGAAATATAAAGTCTACAACAATCACCACAAAAACAAAACTACTAAAGTTAATAACGTCTGCTCTCAAACCAATGGAAGTCAAAGTGGCTCGATGGCTCGATCCACTTCTAAACTGGCAGAGAGGCGGGAAAGTTTGCACCAGGAGTGCTCGGGATCTTCCAGCAAAGGAAAAACTGTTGTAGACTTGGATTGTGAAAAAGTGACTCCAACCAACACAACCTTTTTAACAACCGATGCGTTATCTTAATGGCCATTTGACAGGACACACCAAGGTGGTATTGCTTGAAACATTTTAATGCGAGTGGTTGTATTTTAAGCTTCACTACTATTGTCTATTTTTAAGATCAGATGGTTTAAAAAATATTTTTTTAATCTGTAAACAGTTCTTGCATTCTTAACTATTTTGTTTCAATATATTAAATATAAGTGTGTGATTTACAAGATTTTTTTACTGGTTCTTTTATAGCATACACCTCTGGTATCAAGGCAGCAACATAGCTAAATTCTGACTAGGTTTGTCTGTAGTGAAATGCACTATTTTTTCATTTGGTTACTGACCAGCAGCAAAGACGTACTCTCAGGATCTTCAGACTTCTTTTCTCACAGCAGAGTCACCAAACTACTCATCTCTTCAAGGAATGATGTGTTATAGAAAGTCTCAATGCGGAGTTATTTATTGCCATAGGTATGTTGTATACATGCTGCTCACAAAAGAAGTAAAATTAATAGAGGTTCCCTATGGAAAAAAATAAATAAAAATATAAGCACTACTTTAAAAAGAAAAGAAATAAAGAAAATTTAAAGTACTTTAAGTACTTTACCATATTCTCTTGGAATTATTCGCTGGCACAGAAATATGGATTCATATTGTTTGCTTTGTAACAGCTGTTATCTGTCTAGGCTGTGCCTTCGAGAAACCTCCTCTTGTTCTTGGAAGTCAGATTTACCTCTGGGCAGGACGAAGCCCCCGCTTTTTGTTCTTCCTAAATTGTAAAACTTCACAAACCGGTTGAAATCAGGTGTGTTCCACTGTGCACGTTTTTGCTATGCTGAAAACCATGCCATAGTCTCCCGCTCTGAAAGCTGAAGGTATTTTTCTCTCTTTTTATTTCGGTGGTAAATTTGCTGAGCGAGGACCCGCAGACAAAAGCTCCCGTGTCCTGAGGCACACTGCACAATCTCACTGTGACACCTCATCTTCAGATGGCTTTTATACCAGTCTCTTCTTTCTGTAATGCTGCATGAAGTGTAATGTAACTGGCTGATAGATGAATTATGTGAATGTGTCCGGTCAAGTCATTTTAACGCATCATATGGAATGAAATGTTCCTTTTGTTTCAAGGGATACTGGCAAATCGAGATGGACCCAAAGTTTAGGTTTTGAAATATGCACAAGAGGAATTGGTGACCTCGACCAAACAAAATGTCATCTCTGCCATCCTCATTGGTCGCTGATCCTTTGCAAAGTACCTAGCTCCGTAAACAAAACAAGAGAAAACAAGGATACCTTTTATTTATTGAAACTCAAGAAATGGAACGAGAAAGCAATTGACAGGAGAGGCTTGTGAGCTGAGTGACTTTACATCTTTTCAGGTGATTGAGATCTAATTTAGCAAAGAAAAGTATTTCTCCTAACGTTGTCCCTTTAACTGTCTATAAATATTTCTCCTGTTTGAATATGAAAGAATGCTCAAGAAAAGTTACCTGGTAGACAGCTGAAAGCTGTTTAACTCCACTAAAATTAAATACTATATTTTAATACAGTTAGTCTCACTAATTGCCTAAGTAGGAGGCATTTTCTTGAGGTCTCTATGATGCCCAGATTTGGTGAGGTCCATGTTTTGTTCTGATTCCCAAACATAAATTGAGAAAGAAGTAATTGGGGGAAGGGAGGGGAGGGGGATGTCTGTTATCAGGTATATTTGTAAAAGTGAGATAAGGTTGTGCAGCTACACTCATATCAGTTTTCTTTTATTTAATATATATATATCTTTTCCCACTCACAAAATTCAGTGCTGGAATTTGAATATGCTTTTCTGAATTACTGCAACCTGACTGCTACGAGTATCATGAGTGGCTCAGCCCACCTGCACATTAAATCAATTTATTGGTGACATCCTGCCATTTTCTGCCAGTAGCAATTTCTGTCATGCCCTTTTATTTGGTACCTACATGCTAAGTATGAAAACTCTTCTGTTGCTGAGCAGCATCTCATGGGATTCAGGGGGCTGGAGCTGGAAATGCTGTATTTTGACAATTTGCGGTGTGTACTCAGGTTGTCCATCTCATCTTCAAACTGGTGTGAGTTGTGCTAGCATCATCCTTGCTTGCCTATGACAGCAGCAGCAAACTGGATTTGTTTTAACTATTACTCCCTTAAATAGAATTGAGGTTTGATGATTCTCTCCAGGTTGTTTTAGGAGCTCGAGGTTGGAAGTGACTCTGAGCTCCTGATGTCTCTGTTATACAAGTAGAAAGGTGTGGAAAGCAGCAGAAAGCCAGAGCCTAATGATGAACCCTCCACAATTACTCTATATAAAATTAGGGAGCAGATTATTCTGGTAATTATATATATATATACATATATATCAAAGAAATAACAGACAATGCAGTCATTAGACAAAGCCAGTATGGGTTCACAAAGGGCAAGTCCTGCCATGCAAACTCACGATCTTTTTAGGACAAGGTTACCCACCTGGTGGACAAAGGGAAGGTAGTGAGTGTGGGTTCGTTTTTTTAGTCTTTTGTTGTTATTTTTGGATTTTAGCAAAGCTTTTGGTGCTCCCTCAGTATCAGCTGGGCATGGATACCATAGGATGGGGGAACAATTAGCTGAAGGGTTGGGCTGAAGGTGTTGTAACTGGGGTAACATCAGCTTGGTGGCCAGTCACTGGTGGTGCTCCCAAGGCTTATTTTAAGTCAATTTCTCTTCGATATTGCTAGCAATGACCTGGACATGGGAGTTGAGTGCACACTAAGTTTATGGATGATGCTAAATCAGGAGCCATTGGTTCCCTTGGGGGTTGTAGAGGCTTTACAGGGAGATCGTGGTAGATCAGAAGGAGGCAACGCTACTTGGATGTGCCCTGAGGAGGGCCATGAAGGCGGTGTAAGGACCGGTGGCCATGGTGTGTGAGGAGCAGCTGAGGGGACTTGGGTTGTGCAACTGGGGGTGCCTGTGGAGCCTCCATGAGGGGACAAGTGGTGGTAGGACGTGAAGGAATGGCTGAAGCTGTGTGAGGACATTTGGGACAAGTCACGTTTGTGGCGCAAGCCCCACACCTGTGGGTGCTCACAAAGCGCTTGGACGAGGCTCATGGCGACCAGGCCTCAGGTGGGCCTGTTTGGAGGACAGGGGGGGCGCCATGAGCAGGACTCCCTGGTCCTCCGGGGGGGTCCCTTCCTGCTCAGGCCACTCCGCAACTCTATGGTCCTGCCCTCCACGCGCATGCGCGGTTCAGCGGCTCAGCTCCCTGCCGCCACGAGGCGGCGCTGCAAGCAGCCCCCCTCCCCTCAACGCGCATGCGCCTAGCTTCCCCGCGGCATGCTGGGAGATGTAGTCCTCCTGGCCGCCATGTTGGTCCGCGGGGCATGGCGGGAGTTGTAGTTTTCTGCACAAGTGTAGGCCGTCAGCGAGGCGCAGGGCTCTCCATTTGCCCCTTGAGCCCCTCACAACCTTCTAATTTGCTCTCCTGTGTCCTCAGGAGCTCCTGAATGCCCCGCAGTTCCCCCATTTCACAGAATAATGAGATAATTTCCCTTTTGTGCCCAAGTGGAAGCCGTCAACCATTGCACCACAACCCCTGGGCGCCTTCAATGGCCACCGTTGGGGTCCCCGTGTCCGTACTCGGTGCCCTGTGGCTGCACCCAGATTCCCCCTTGGCGCTCTCTGGTCCCCCTCTGTTTGCATTCATTACACTCAGAGCCCTCTTTCTCCTTTTCTGCGTGTCTTTCACCCCACGATGCTCATCTGGCCATCAAATTCCCTCAAGGCGTCTCCAATTTCCAATTTTCACCCACCAACTTCACCTGCTTGGCTCCCCGGGAACCTACCGGCACCCCAATGTGCCTTTTGAGGCGCTCCAGAGGCCTCCATTTGCCCTTTCAGCCCCCTTGCACCCACCATCAGATCCTCAGGACCCCCTCCCTGGGTCCTCCTTGCGCCCCAAAGCCCCCCGCTGGCTTTCACAGTACCCCTAAGGAACCCCACACCTGGCCCTGTGGACTCCACAACACCACCTGGACCCCCCTCTGCAGGCATTTATTATGTTCCAGAACCTTCTGGTGCCTCTTCAGCCCCCTTAGGCCCTCTCTAGTCCCCTCAGAATCCCTCCTGACGTGCTTCTTAAGCTCCAAAACCATATATTTTTTTTTTTTCCATAGTGGTTCCCTCAGCATCTCTGCAGATTTCTCAGGACTATTTCTGAGGACCTCGTGGTGTCCCAGAGCCTTCTTTCTGGGGGTTTTTGTGTGACCAGAGGTGTATATGGGGGTACTGGGAGATTCCTGAGGGTCTGGGTTAGTCCTGGAGGGCTTGGAGTAGGTTTTATGGGTGCTGTGAGGGTCCTGGGTGTTTCTAAGGGGGGGCTCTCAGGGAACTTGGAATAATCTGTGAGGGTCCTGGGGTTACTGGGAGGATCCTGGTGGGCTCCAGGACATACAGCGAGGCTCTGGGAGGGTACTGGGGGCACTGGGATCACGCTGGGTGGCTCTGAGTTCTGTAGGGGATGTTACTAGGGGGCTATGGGAGCAGAACACAAAAATCAGGAAATACTTCTTGGAACAGCCTCTGTGTAGGTCATTTCCTTCCAAAGAGCTAGACAACTACTGCTTTTAAGTACTTTGAGTCTCGTAATCTGGTCCCTTCCGGTATCTCCAGGCTTAGATGCTTCAACATTCCAGAAGATTGGGGGAAAAAAATAAAAATAAATAATAAAAAAAAAAAACACTTTTTAAAACCAATTACATTTCTACAGTGAAGCGTTCCCAAGTAGACGCGTGCAAGAGGATGGCTTCGAGGTCAAGAACTGGGCTGATGGGGACAGACGCAAGGACATGCCTCGATGGAAATGGGGCCAAAACAGACCCCCCAAAAAAGTGGGTTTTGTGTTTTTTTTTTTTTTTCCTTTTTTTTTTTTAAGAGAGAGAGAGAGAGATTGCAGTGGAAATCCAGAACACCACAGCGACAGGCAGATGAAGGAGAAACATTATGAGAACCAACAGCTCGCTTCCTTGATCATTCCGGTGCTCCCTCGATGTTTAATTAATATTTAAACACATTTTTTCAACGTGGATGTGCTTTTTACGTAACGGTTTGCTCTTCCGTGGGTCTGCAGCAACCGGGGGAGTCGCGGAAATAAAACACAAGGGAACGGTTGACCTAATTAAAACGAGAAGGACCTTCACAATGAAGCATCCAGCAGCACTTTGGGGTCCGGACGGGACTTTTGGAGGTCTGGTTGGACCTTCCCCAGCTGAAAATGGGGTCGAGAAGCCCCCCCCGTTGCCTTTTCCAGCTGGGTGTCCCCCCTCTGCGGTCCTGCCACCCCGTGAGCCTGTTCTGAACTGTGGGGGTCCCCAAGGGTGGGTGACAGCACAGGACACGCCACCATGCACCGAGGATTTTATTCGGGGGGGGGCTCCCAGCACGGCCAGGGGCTGCCCCGATGCCCCGGCGGGGGGCTCAGAGCTGCAGGAACTCGGCCACGAAGGCGGCAAGGATCTTGCAGAGGTCCTCCACGGTGGGCAGGTGGAGGTTGGCCTCGTTGTCCTCGGTGGTGTGCCAGACCCAGGGGAAGGGCATGGGGATGAGATGCAGCACGGGGACGCCTGCGGGGACACAGGGGGACGCGGTGGGGTCGACGTGGACACGGCAAGGTGACGGGGAGCTTGGTGGGGACTTGGGGACAGCCTGGGGACACGGGGACGTTACCACGTTGTAGGAAGGGGACGTGGTCGTCCTCGACGGGCCCCGGGGGTGGGCTGAGACGGAAAAAGGGCTGGTCCTTGGGGGAGGCGTGCAGCAGCCCCAGGCTCCGCAGTCGTTTCTCTGCAGGCCGGGGACACAAAGGGGACACAGGGGGACAGAGAGGAAGGCAGTCGGTGGCTCTGTGACACCCCCGTCCCCATCCCGTGTCCATCTCTGTCCCCATCCCAGCCTCCTCGTCCCATCCGTGTCCCCATTCCCATTCCTATCCCAGCCCTGTCCCCATCCCCACCCCATGCCGACCCCATGCTTGTCCCCAAACCCACGGGTGTCCCCAGATGCCACCCACGCCCTGTCCCCATCCCCTTGCCCCCCATCCTGTCCCCATGCCACGTCCCCAACCCTTTGCACGTCCGCAGGGCCCATCCAGGCCCTGACCCCACACCCGTCCCTGTGTCCCCACGTCCCCGTGTCCCCATGTCCCCATGTCCCCGTGTCCCCATGTCCCCAGGGCGCACCGATGGCGACGAGGCGCAGGAACCAGTGGTGGGTGCGGGGGAAGTGGCTGTGGATGGCGGGGTGCTGGGTGCCCAGCAGGTCCAGCAGCACCAGCAGGCTCTGGGGACACGGTGCGGGGACATCAGCACGGCCACGGGGACACCACGTGGCCATAGGGACACCACCCTTGGGTGCTCCAGGACCATCCCGGTTGGGCCACCGCGGTGGGGGGGACAACCTGGCAGTGCCACCACCCTTGGGTGCCACGGGACTGTCCCAGCTGGGCCACCACCACCCTTGGGTGCCGTCCCACCACCCTGCCACCACCCTTGGGTGCCACAGGACTGTCCCAGCTTGATCACCACCATGCTTGGGTGCCACCACACTATCCTGCCATCACCCTTGGGTGCCACGGGACTGTCCCATCTGGGTCAAAACCACCCTTAGGTGCCATCCCACCACCCTGCCACCACCCCTGGGTGCCATAGGACTGTCCCAGCGGGGTCACCACCACCCTTGGGTGCCATCCCACCACCCTTGGGTGCCATGGGACTGTCCCAGCTGGGCCACCACCACCCTTGGGTGCCTTCCCACCACCCTGCCACCACCCTTGGGTGCCATGGGACTGTCCCAGCGGGGTCACCACCACCCTTGGGTGCCATCCCACCACCCTGCCACCACCCTTGGGTGCCATAGGACTGTCCCAGCAGGGTCACCACCACACTTGGGTGCCATGGGACTGTCCCAGCTTGGTCACCACCATGCTTGGGTGCCACCACACTATCCTGCCATCACCCTTGGGTGCCATGGAACTGTCCCAGCTGGGTCACCACCACCCTTGGGTGCCATCCCACCACCCTGCCACCACCCTTGGGTGTCACAGGACTGTCCCAGCTGGGTCACCACCACCCTTAGGTGCCATCCCACCACCCTTGGGTGCCACGGGACTGTCCCAGCTGGGTCACCACCACCCTTGGGTGCCATGGGACTGTCCCACCTGGGCCACCACCACGCTTGGGTGCCACCACACTATCCTGCCATCACCCTTGGGTGCCATGGAACTGTCCCAGTGGGGTCACCACCACCCTTGGGTGCCATCCCACCACCCTGCCACCACCCTTGGGTGCCATGGGACTGTCCCAGTGGGGTCACCACCACCCTTGGGTGCCATCCCACCACCCTGCCACCACCCTTGGGTGTCACAGGACTGCCCCAGCTGGGCCACCACCACCCTTGGGTGCCACCACACCATGCTGCCACCACCCTTGGGTGCCATGGGACTGTCCCAGTGGGGTCACCACCACCCTTGGGTGCCATCCCACCACCCTGCCACCACCCTTGGGTGCCATGGAACTGTCCCAGTGGGGTCACCACCACCCTTGGGTGCCACCACACCATGCTGCCACCACCCTTGGGTGCCATGGGACTGTCCCAGTGGGGTCACCACCACCCTTGGGTGCCATCCCACCACCCTGCCACCACCCTTGGGTGTCACAGGACTGCCCCAGCTGGGCCACCACCACCCTTGGGTGCCACCACACCATGCTGCTACCACCCTTGGGTGCCACGGGACTGTCCCAGTGGGGTCACCACCACCCTTGGGTGCCACCACACCACCCTGCCACCACCCTTGGGTGCCGGGGGGGTGGGACACACTCACCATGGCGGTGATCTGGGTGCCGTGGGGGCCGTGGCGGGTGGCAGCCATGCGTGCCGCCAGGTGCCGGGCGCCGTAGAGCGAGTCGGTGGCGCTCCACTCCTCGAAGGCCTCCTCGCCGTCGAGGAAAAGCAGCTGCAGCGTCACCTCCGCGCCCTGCGGGGACCGAGGTGTTCCTGGGGGGGCCCTCGGGGGCACCCTGGGGTCCCAAGGAGGGGTCTGGGAGGGACCTGGGTGGGCTGGGAGGGACCCAGGGGGTTCCGTGGAGGGTTGGGGGGGGGGGGAAAAGTGTCCCAGGTGGGCTCTGGGGGGGGGACCCAGGTGTCCCGGGGGGGTCCAGGAGGGACCCAAGTGTGCTGGGGGTGTCTTGGGGGGGGATTCAGGTGTCCTGGGGGGGACCCAGGTGTCTCTGGGGGGGACCCAGGTGTCCTGAGGGTGTCTGGGGGGGGACCCAGGTTTCCGGGGGGGGACCCAAGTGTCTTGGAGGGGACCCAGGTGTCCCTGGGGGGGTCCCAAGTGTCCTGGGAGTGTCTGGGGGAGACCCAGGTGTCCCTGGGGGGGTCCCAAGTGTCCTGGGGGTGTCTTGGAGGGGACCGAGGTGTCCTGGGGAGGGAGCCAAATGTCCTGGGGGTGTCTGGGGGGGACCCAGGTGTCCCTGGGGGGGGACCCAAGTGTCCTGGGGGTGTCTGGGGGGTGACCCAGGTATCTGGGGGGGGGTCCCAAGTGTCCTGGGGGTGTCTGGGGGGGGTCCCAAGTGCCCTGGGGGGGTCCCAGAAGGGACCCATCTGTCCTGGGGGGAAATCTTGGAGGGACCCAAGCGTCCTGGGGGTGTCTGGGGGGGGGGGGGACCCAGGTGTCTCTGGGGGGGACCCAAGTGTCCTGGGAGTGTCTGGGGGGTGACCCAGGTATCTGGGGGGGGTCCCAAGTGTCCTGGGGGTGTCTTGGAGGGGACCCAGGTGTTTCTGGGGGGGGTCCGAAGTGTCCTGGGGGTGTCTTGGAGAGGACCCGGGTATCCTGGGGGGGGTCCCAAGTGCCCTGGGGGTGTCTGGGGGGGGTCCCAAGTGTCCTGGGGGGGGCCCAGAAGGGACCCATCTGTCCTGGGGGGAAATGTGGGAGGAACCCAAGTGTCCTGGGGGTGTCTGGGGGGGGACCCAGGTGTCTCTGGGGGGGGTCCCAAGTGTCCTGGGGGTGTCTGGGGGGGGTCCCAAGAGTCCTGGGGGTGTCTGGGGGGGGGACCCAGGTGGCTGGGGGTGACCTGGGGGACACCAGAGCACCCTGTTTGGGGTCTGGGGGGGGGGTGATTGAGCGGGGGGGGGGGCCCAGCACCCACCCTATCCTTAGCCCTCCGCAGGGGCCGGTCGAGGGCGGCCGCCAGCTCCAGCAGCATGGCACAGGGCACGGCCGAGTCGGTGGCCCCCAAGAAAGGGAGGTGGCCCGGGGGGGGCCCCGGTGGCAGCACCTTGGTGTCGTAGTGACAAGCCAGCGCCAGGCGGCGGGGGGCGGCGGGGGCCAGGGTGGCCACCAAGCTGGCGAAGGCCACCGGCCCCCGCGGCGTGGTGGCCTCGAAGGCGTCGAGCTCCAGGTGCCAGCCGGCCGGCAGCGCCGCCAGCCGGTCTGCGATGTGCTGGGGGGGGGGGGGGGGACACAAACACGCATGGGGACGGTGACATGGTGGGGTTTTTTTTTGGGGGGGGGGGGGGACAAGGGTGACATTGGGGGGGGGCTCACCTGGCGGGCGGCGAGGCTCCCGGCGCTGCCCGGGGGTCGTTCCCGCAGGAGGGGGCGCAGGAAGGCGTCGCGTAGGCGGGGGGGGTGCAGCCCCCCCAGGAGGGAACGGAGGTCCTGCTCCGAGGGGGGGGCCGGGGGGGGCTGTTTGGGGTAGGGGGGGGGGTCAGAGATAGGGGGTGGGGATGCTGGGAGGGGTTTTGGGGGGTATAGGGTTGGGGGGGGGCATCTGGGGGTCTTGGAGGTTATGGGGGGGTCTGGGGGCTCCCATGGGGTTGGGGTGTCCTGGGGAGGGGGTCTGGGGGTCAGGGGGTGGTCTGGGGGTCTTGGAGGTTATGGGGGGGGGTCTGGGGGTTCCCATGGGGTGGGGGTGTCCTGGAGGGGGGGTCTGGGGGTCAGGGGGTGGTCTGGGGGTCTTGGAGGTTATGGGGGGGTCTGGGGGTCTTGGAGGTTATGGGGGGGGGTCTGGGGGCTCCCATGGGGCTGGAGGGGTTCCGGGGGGGGGGGGTCTGGGGGTCAGGGGGATGCTCTGGGGGGTCTTGGAGGTTATGGGGGGGGTCTGGGGACTCCCATGGGGTTGGGGTGTCCGGGGGGGGGCAGTCTGGGGGTCTTGGAGGTTCTGGGGGGGTCTGGGGGCTCCCATGGGGTTGGGGTGTCCGGGGGGGGGCAGTCTGGGGGTCTTGGAGGTTCTGGGGGGGGTCTGGGGGCTCCCATGGGACTAAGAGGGGTCTGGGGGGGATTTGGGGTCCCGGGGGGGGGCTTAATGTGGTTGGGGTTCCTTGGGAGGGGGGCTAGGACCCCCTAGGGGGGGCGGTCGGGGGGCTCGGGGACATCGCAGGCACCGCGGGGACGGGGACCTGGGTTCCCCTGCTCCAGCCCGGGACCCCGCCCAATCCCAGCACCCCGCCATAATCCTTAATTCGGGGACCCCCACCCAATCCCGGGACCACCCCCAAACAAATCCCAGGACCCCTTCCCCAAACCCAAGACCCCCACCTAATCCCGAGACCCCCCCCCCAAACCCTGGGACCCCCCCAATCCCGGGACTCTCCCCAAAATCCGGAACACCCCCCCTAATCCCGGGACCCCCAAACCGAGGACCCTCCCTATTCCAGGACCCCCCCCCCAATCCCGGGACCACCTCTAATCCCAGGACCTCCCCCTAATCCCGGGACTCCCTCCCCAAATCCCGGGACCTCCCCCAAATCCCGGGACCTTCCCGTAATCCCGTCCCCCCCCCCAGTCCCGGTACCCCCCCATAATCCCGGGACTCCCCCCCAAATCCAGACACCCTCCCTCAATCCCGGGACCCCCCCCTAATCCGGGCACACCCCCCTAATCCCGGTCGCCCCCCCCCCAATCTCGGGACTCCCCCCCAAATCCAGACACCCTCCCTCAATCCCGGGACCCCCCCTAATCCCGGACCGCCCCCCTAATCCCGGCACACCCCCCTAATCCCGGCACACCCCCCTAATCCCGGTCGCCCCCCCCCCAATCTCGGGACTCCCTCCCAAATCCAGACACCCTCCCTCAATCCCGGGACCCCCCCCTAATCCGGGGACCTCCCCCCAATCCCGGTACCCCCCCATAATCCCGGGACTCCCCCACAAATCCGGGCACCCTCCCTCAATCCCAGGACCTCCCCCTAATCCGGGGTCCTCCCCCTAATCCCGGTTCCCCCCCCCTAATCCCGGTCGCCCCCCCCACATTTTACCGGTCCTCCTCCGGTGCCCCGCTCCCCGGCGGGCCAGGCCACGTAGAGGAGGGCAGCGGCCGCCGCCAGGGCCAGGAGCAGCGGCGGCAGCGGCCGGGGGCAGCCCCGGACCCGGGGACAGAGCCCGGGCACCGGCAGCGGCAGCGGCACCGCCACCGGGCCGGGACCGGGACCCGAACCCGCGGCCCGGGGCCGCCGGGAGCCTCCGGCGCCCTTCCGCATGGCGCGGGGGCGGGGCCACCAGAGGGGGGCGTGGTCTTCGAAAAATGGGCGTGGTCTTCGATGAGGGGGCGTGGTCTTCGACAAGTGGGCGTGGTCTCGCGGGAGTGGGTGTGGTCTCCTGAAAGGGAGGTGTGGTTTCGAGGAGTGGGCGTGGTTTAGCGGAAGGGGCGTGGTCTAGGAGATGAGTGGGGCGTGGCTTGCTCGCTGGGATACGCCCCCTTTTCCGAAGGGCGGGGGAGGAGGAGGGAGGGGCGCATGCGCAGTGGGGCTGGGGACGGGGATGGGGACGCGGTGGTGGCACCGCCGGGGATGTCACCCCCATGGGATGTCACCCTGATGAGACGTCACCCCCGGGGGATGTCACCCCTGGGGGATGACACCTTGATGGGACATCACCCCCATGGGATGTCACCCCCATGGGATGTCACCTTGAGGGGATGTCACCCCCGTTGCATGTCACCTTAGGGGGATGTCACCCCCATGGGACGTCACCTTGGTGACATGGCACCCTGATGGGACATCACCCCTGTTGGATGTCACCCCTATGGGACATCACCCCCATGGGATGTCAGCTCGAGGGGTTGTCACCCCCCTCGAGGGATGTCACCCCCATGGGACGTCACCCTGGTGACATGTCACCCCCCTGGGATGTCACCTTGGTGGGACATCACCCATAGGATGTCACCCTGATGGGATGTCACCTTGGTGGGACATCACCCCCATGGGATGTCACCCTGGTGACATGTCACCCCCATGGGATGTCACCCTAATGGGACATCATCCCCATGGGATGTCACCCCCATGGGATGTCACCCTGGTGGGACATCACCCCCATGGGATGTTACCTGGGATGGATGTCACCCTGGTAGGACGTCACCTTGGTGGGATGTCACACCTATGGGGTGTCACCCTGGTGAGATGTCACCCTCATGGGATGTCACCTTGGTGGAATGTCACCTCCATGGGACATCACCCCAGTGGGCTGTCACCGCCATGGGATGTCACCTGAGATGGGGTCGTCATTTCCTACTGGGATGTCCCCTCGGACTGGGTTGTCACCCCAGTTGGGGACGTCACCCCAGAGAGGACGTTACCCTGCGCCGGGACATCTTCATGGTTGGGGGCGTCACCTCCCGTGGGATGTCACCCCAGTGGGGACATTGTCCCAGGCAGGACACCACCCTGCCTCTGGGTGTCACCCCGCACAGGGATGGCACCCCCACCATCGCTGAGGATGTCACCGTGGCCAGGACATGTCCCTGGATGGGCTGTCACCCTCAAAGTGCCACCACCCCACAGAGCCATCACTGGTGGGATGTCCCCACGGTGCCACCACCCCAAAGTGCCACCACCGGCATGATGTCCTCATGGTGCCACCACCCCGTGGAGCCACCACCCCAAAGTGCCACCACCGATGTGATGTCCCCATTATGCCCCCACCCCAAAGTGCCACCACTGGCATGATGTCCCCACGATGCCACCACCCTGAGGAGCCACCACCCCAAAGTGCCACCACTGGCATGATGTCCCCATGATGCCACCACCCCACAGAGCCAGCACCCCATGGTGCCACCACCGGCGTGATGTCCCCATTATGCCCCCACCCCAAAGTGCCACCACTGGCATGATGTCCCCATTATGCCCCCACCCCAAAGTGCCACCACCCCAAAGTGCCACCACTGGCATGATGTCCCTATGGTTCCACCACCCCATGGAGCCAAAGTGCCACCACCCCACGGTGCCACCACCGGCGTGATGTCCCCATGATGCCACCACCCCAAAGTGCCACCACTGACGTGATGTCCCCATGGTGCCACCACCCCGTGGAGCCACCACCCCAAAGTGCCACCACCCCAACGTCCCACCACTGGCGGGATGTCCCCACGGTGCCACCACCCCAAAGTGCCACCACCGGCGGGATGTCCCCATGACGCCACCACCCTGCGGATCCACCACCCCAAAGTGCCACCACCCTACGGTGCCACCACCGGTGCGATGTCCCCACGCCGCCACCACCCCACGACCCCCTCTCCCCCCACACCCTCCACACCTTTCCTTCCTCTTTCGTTTCTTTTCCTTTTTTTTTTTCCACATTTTTCTTTTTTCCCCACCTCCTCCTGCGCCCCATCCCGCCCCATCCCCGCGCCGGCGTCCCCCCTCCGTGTCCCCTGGAGGTGCCACCGCCGTCATTGTCCCTTCTTTCCATCCCTTCACCTCCCGTCGTCGCGGCGGGCGGCCGGGTGCACCCAGTTGTTGTCGTGCAGCCCCACGCGGCAGCCGGGCGCCTCTTTATCGGGGCGCCGGCAGCACATCCAGTAGGAGCGGCCGTAAGGCAGGTCGTGGTGGTAGGGTTTGGGGTGCCAGCGGCACAGGGACACGTCCCCCTTCTCGTAGTGCTTCTTGCACTGCTTGCAGGGGTCGTCGCGGTACAGGGGGTCGCGGTTCCAGCGCGAGTCGGTGGCCTGCACCCCGAAGGTCTCGATGATGGATTTGAAGTAGTGGCACGAGCACTTGAGGGCGGCCAACGCCTGGGTGGGCAGGTAGCTGAAGATCTTCACCATCACGTGCTCGGGCAGCAGCAGCATGTACTGCCGCGGCTCCAGCAGCCGCTGGATCTTGAAGCGGATCTCCAAGAAATCGTGCGAGACGTGGCGGTACAAACGGCACAGCGACGGGTCCGGCGTCGTCGCCGCCGTCGCCGTCGCCGCCGTTTCCTCGGCCGCCTCCGCCGCTCTCGGTCCCACCTCGGCCGCCTCCTCGGCGCCCGGCAGGAGGAAAAGCTGTCCCGGCGGCGGGTCGTCCTGCGGCGCCGGCAGCCTCACCGTCTCCTCCTTCATCTTCTTGGCGCTGTCCTTGCCGAAGAAGACGCACTGGTCCACCACCCCCGTCACCACCACGTCCACGTGGAAGCCGGACACGCAGTCCCGTGACGCCGATGACGCCGACGCCGCCTCCCCGCCGGATCCTTCGGCGGCGTCCGGCTTACCGGGGGGCGCCGTCCCCTCGCCGCACCCCATGTCCACGTCGGGGCCGTCCCCGTCCCCTTTGGGCGCGGCGCTGGCCAGGAGGAACTCCACGTTGTTGGGCAAGGCGTCGCGGGACGGGCTGATGAGCTGGTACAGGTCGCAGGTGATCTTGTCCTTGGCGCGGGTGCCACCGGCGGCCCCGCACCCCACGAAGACGCAATTGGGGCGCCCACCGCTCGCCGGCTCGGCCGGGGCGGCTCCGGGACGGTTTTCACGCCCGCTGGAGATGCGGAAGGCGATGCGCACCTCGCCGGGCGCCGGTGCCACCGCGGCGGTGGCCGTGGTGGCGGCGGTGGCGGCGGCGCACTCGGCGCCGGGGTGGCAGAGCCCGTTGTGCCTCGCGCCGCCGCGCTGCCGCGACTCGAAGTGAGCCACGGCCTCGGCCACCCGGCTGCAGTCGGCGCTCGCCGCGGGGGTTTTGGCCTCGCCGGCCGCCTCCATGAAAACCACGGGCGCCGCCGGGGGTTGGAAGCCCTGCAGGGCCAGCGCCGTGCGCTGCTCCACCAGCGCCACCATCTCGGCCACCGAGAGGAGGTCGGGGGGCTCGCCGCCCCCCTCGCCGTCAGCCCCGGCTTTGCTTTTGCCGGGGTGGTGGCAGCGCCGGCGCCGCTTGGCTTTGGAGCTTTCGCTGCCCCAGTTGCCCTTCACCTTCATGGTGCTGGCGCGGCCGGTGCCGCCGCACTGATGGGCCACGAAAAAAGCCACCTTCTCCTTGGTGTTGCCGGGTTTGATGACGTACCAGGTGTCCAGCAGCACCCTGCCCTCGTCCGGCGGGGCGGTGGGGGGCGGCGGGGTGTTTTCCGAGGGGGCGCGGGGCCCGGTGGGTTCCTCGGGAGCACGGCAAGGTTTCTTGGTGGGGCCGGGGACCGGGCATGGCTTGTTTTGGGTGTAGGTGCCGAAAGGACGCGGGCACCAGAGCTGCAGCTGGGGGAAGGCGTTGGGCTCCATCAGGGCTGCATGGCACGGCCGCCGCGTCGCCGAGCTGCCGGCGCCCGTGCCCAGGCCTGCGGAGAGATACGGGGATGTTAGCGGGGTCGGCGGGGATGGGGTGGGATGATACGGGGCTGGCGGGGACAGTGTGGGGCTGGTGGGGGCAGGATGGGGGAATATGGGGTGGGGGGGGGACAGGAAGGGGATGATATGGGGCTGGGGGGGACAGCAAGGGGATGATATGGGGCTGGGGGGGACAGCAAGGGGACAATATGGGGCTGGGGGGGATGGGGTGGGCACAATATGGGGCTGGCAGGGACGGTATGGGGCTGGTGGGCACAGGATGGGGACAATATGGGGCTGGTGGGGACAGGAAGGGGACAATATGGGGCTGGGGGGGAAGTATGGGGCTGGGGGGGACAGGAAGGGGACAATATGGGGCTGGGGGGGAGAAAGTGGGACAATATGGGGCTGGTGGGGACAGTATGGGGTCGGAGGGGACGGGGTGGGGACAATATGGGGCTGGGGACAATATGGGGCTGGGGGGGACAGCAAGGGACAATATGGGGTTGGGAGGGACACTATGGGGCTGGTGGGGACAGCAAGAGGTCAATATGGGGCTGGAGGGGACAGCAAGGGACAATATGGGGTGGGGGGGGACAGGAAGGGGGATAATATGGGGTTGGGGGGGGACAGCAAGGGGACACTATGGGGCTGGTGGGGACAGGAAGGGGCCAATATGGGGTTGGGAGGAACGGGGGGGCAATATGGGGCTGGGGGGGACAGGATGGGGACAATATGGGGCTGGGGGGGACAGGAAGGGGACAATATGGGGCTGGGGGGGGACAGGAAGGGGATAATATGAGGTTGGGGGTGCAGGGGGGCAATATGGGGCTGGGGGTGCAGGGGGGCAATATGGGGCTGGGAGGGATGGGGTGGGGACAATATGGGGCTGGGGGGGACAGGAAGGGGACAATATGGGGCTGGGGGGGAAGGATGGGGACAGGGCAAGGCTCCTGGGGACAGCATGGGGACACGAACGAGGCCAGCAGGGACGGGCTGGGGACAAAGCAGGAATCCTGGGGACAGCACAGGGACACGGACGAGGGTGGCGGGGGGGGCTTGGGGACGGGGCCAGGCTCCTGGGGCCGCTATGGGGCCAGTGGGGGGGCGTTACTGGGGTCACTGGGACGCCCGGGGCCATGAATGGGGCTGGGACGGGGCCATGAATGGGCCCAACCCCGGCCCCGCCCCCCTCAAGCCCCGCCCCCTGCGCGCACCTGCCCCAGGCCCCGCCCCCAACCCCCTAAACCCCGCCCCCAAGCCCTAAACCCCGCCCCCAACCCCTAAACCCCGCCCCCCGCGCACCTGCCCGAGGCCCCGCCCCCCCCCTGCGCTCTCGCCCCGCCCCCTCACCGGCGCCGCCGGCTCCGGCCAGGGAGGGGAGGAGGAGGGGGGGGCGGGGGGGGGCCCGGATCTTAAAGCGGCCGCGGTGGCCGCGCGGGGGGTGGGCCCCGTCCGGCGCGCGCCGCGCGGCCCTTTTAACCGCCGGCCGTTTGTCGGCGGGGGCTGCGCGCGGCCCGCAGCCAATCAGGGGGCCGCGCTCGGGCCATGCCCATATATGGACGGCGGCAGCGCGGCGGCGGGCGGGCGGGAGCTCGGCGCGGGGGCGTGGCCGGGGGAGAAAAGGGGCGGGGCCAAGAGGGAGGGGGCGGGGCCAGCTCCCCCCCCGCCCTCCCCAGGGCCCCGGGGACGAACCCGCGCCGCGGCCCCCGCGCGCCCCCGCCCCGCGCGCGCGCGCCCCCGCCCGGGCCCGGCCCCGGGCCCTCGCCCCGAGCCTCCGCTGCGGGCCCCGGGCCCGGAGCCGCCGCCGCCGCCGCCGGGCCCCGCCGAGGAACCGGGCCTCGGCCGGCCCCACAGGCTGCAGCCCCGGTCTCGCTGCTTCCCGCCGCTCCCCGCCGCCGTTACCCCGCCGCCGCCCCCGGCTCCGGGCCCCGCCCGGCCCCGCCCGGCCCCGCCGCCCCTCCCCCGCTCACCGGGCAGGTGCCGGGCGCGGCCGCTCCGCCTCTCCGCGCCGCTTCCGGGGTGCCTCGCGCGTGCGCACGGCCGCCGCGCTCTGCGCGTGCGCCGCGCGGGAGGGGGCCGATGGGAATTGTAGTTCCATGCCCGGCCGCTGAGTCCGCGCATGCGCGGTGCGAGCAGCCAGGATCCTGGCGCTGCTGCGCATGCGCGCAGGGGGCATGCTGGGAGATGTAGTCCCCAGCTGGGGGGGGTAACCTTAGGGTGGTGCCAACCCCCCCCCAGTGTGTTCTCCCCTCCCCCCCCCCCGGCGCAGATATGACGTCACACGAGCCACTGAATTACGTCACAGCTTTCTTTGGGGGTACAAAGCTGGGGCCAAGCAGCCCGGGGTACCCTGGGACCACCCCCACCCCCCCCAGCACCCATAGGTGACAGTGACACCTCCCCCCGACCCCCCCCCCCAGCACCCAGAGGTGTCAGAGACCCCCCCCCAGACCCCTCCCCCAGCACCTTAAGGTATCAGGGACCCCCCCCCAGCACCCAAAGGTGTCAGGGACCCCCCAGACCCCTCCCCCAGCACCTTACAGTGTCAGGGCCCCCCCCCCAGCACCCAAAGGTGTCAGGGACCCCCCCCCCCAGCACCCAAAGGTGTCCAGGACCCCCCCCAGACCCCTTCCCCAGCACCCAAAGGTGTCAGGGACCACCCCCCAGACCCCCAGCACCCAAAGGTGTCAGGGACTCCCCCCACAGGCCCCCCCAGCACCCAAAGGTGTCCAGGACCCCTCCATAACCCTTCCCCAGCACCCAAAGGTGTCAGGGACCCCCCCACACCCCTGTCCCAGCACCTTAAGGTGTCAGGGACCCTCCAGCACCCAAAGGTGTCTGGGACCCCCCCCCCCCCATAACCCTCCCCCAGCACCCAAAGGTGTTAGGGACCCCCCCCCCATAACCCTCCCCCAGCACCCAAAGGTGTTAGGGACCCCCCCTCAGACCCTCAGCACCCAAAGGTGTCAGGGTCCCCCAGACCCCTTCCCCAGCACCTTACAGTGTCAGGGCCCCCCCCAGCACCCAAAGGTGTCCAGGACCCCCCCAGACCCCTGTCCCAGCACCTTAAGGTGTCCGGGACCCCCCCAGCACCCAAAGGTGTCAGCCCCCCCCCCCTCAGCAGCAGCTCTCAGCCAGGGGGTGCCCCCCGGAGTCGCGGGGCACCGGGCGAGACCCCCCCACAGCCACGTAGCGGCGGGGACCCCGAGGGGGTCCCCGGGGGGGTCCCCGGGGGGGTCCTGGGGGGCAGGGGGCAGCCAGGCGGCACCGCTGCCACCCGCGCCGCACCTCCGCCTGCACCTGGAGGGGGGGGGGCACAGTGACATGTCACGACATATCGCGATATTGCGCCCGACGAGTCGTGACAGGGCCTGGTACGTCACGACAGGGCGCAGCACAGCCCAAGGCGGCGCGATATGTCGCGATATATGTCGTATCCCCCCCCCCCCGTGTCGCGACATGTCGTGACACGCACCTCCTTGTTGACGAAGCAGTAGAGGACGCTGACGATGAGGCCCTGGGGGGGAGGCACCTGGGGCTTGGGGGGGGGTGGGGTGGGGGGGGGGCACCCCCCCTGCCTGACCTCTCTGCCCCCCCCCATTGCCCCCCCTGTCCCGCGTGCCCCCCCAATACACCCCCCTGACCCCCATAACCCCCCCATTGCCCCCCTATTGCCCCCCCTGCACCCCCCCAACGCCCCCATTGCGCCCTCCGTGCCCCCCCCACACCCCCCATTCTCCCCCACCCCCCCCCCACGACCCCAATTGCCCCCCCACGCCCCCATAACCCCCCCATTGCCCCCCTATTGCCCCCCATTCCCCATCACGCCCCCAATTGCGCCCTCCCTCCCCCTCCCACCCGCCCCATTCCTCCCCCCACACCCCCCTCCCCGGACCCCAATTGCCCCCCCCGGCCCCCCCACGACCCCAATTGCCCCCCCACGGCCCCCATAACTCCCCCATTGCCCCCCTATTGCCCCCATTCCCCCCCACGCCCCCCCATTGCGCCCTCCCTGCCCTTTCCACCCCCCTCATTCCCCCCCCCACCCCCCCCACGACCCCCAATTGCCCCCCCACGACCCCAATTGCCCTCCCCGGTCCCCCCCCGACCTCCCCACACCCCCATAACCCCCCCATTGCCCCCCCTGCGCCCCCCCACACCCCCCATTGCGCCCTCCCTGCCCCTTCCACCCCCCCCATTCCCCCCCCACACCCCCCCCCCACGACCCCAATTGCCCCCCCACGACCCCAATTGCCCCCCCCACGACCCCAATTGCCCCCCCCGCGCCCCCCCACCTGGCTGGAGGAGAGCAGCAGCTGCAGGAAGAGGCGCACGAGGCGCACGGTGCCGCCCGCCTGCTCCTCCGCCACCAGCGCGAAGGCCACCTCGTGCACCCCCAGCAGCGGGATCAGCGTCAGCGTCGACTTGGCCAGCCTGTGGGGACACGGGGGGACACGCTCGGGGACGGGGACACGCGTGGGGACACGTGTGGGGACAGGGACACGCGTGGGGACACGCGGGGGGATGCGCTCGGGGAGCTTACGGGCACGGGGAATGCGCCTGGGGATGTTAGGTGGATGGGGACAGGCATGGGGACACACGTGGGGACACGCTTGGGGATATTATCCTGATGGGAACAGGCATGGGGACACTTCTGGGGACATTACACAGATGGGGACACTCATAGGGACACATCTGGGGACATTATGTGGATGGGGACACGCGTGGGGACATGTGGGGACACACCTGGGGACGTTACATGGATGGGGACACTCACAGGGACACATCTGGGGACATTACCCTGATGGGGACAGACCCTGGGACATGCCTGGGGACATCACACAGATGGGGACACACCTGGGGACACTTCTGGGGACATTACCCTGATGGGGACAGATCTTGGGACATGCCTGGGGACATTACGTGCATGGGGACAGGCATGGGGACACGTGGGGACACACTTGGGGACGTTACACAGATGGGGACACATGTGGGGACACACTTGGGGACATTATGTGAACGGGGCCAGGCATGGGGACACATCTGGGGACATTACACAGATGGCGACACACATGGGGACACATTTGGGGACACATTTGGGGACGTTACACAGATGGGGACACTCATAGGGACACATCTGGGGACATTACCCTGATGGTGACACACCTGGGGACATTACAGGGATAGGCTCAGGTGTCCCCATACACATCCCAGTGTCCCCTTGTCCCCATGCACATCCTGATGTCCCCAAGCACATCCCAGTGTCCCCATACACACCCCGGTGTCCCCACGTCCCCATACACATCCCAGTGTCCCCATACAAATCCCGCTGTCCCCACACACACCCCGGTGTCCCCACGTCCCCACACACACCCCGGTGTCCCCACACCCCCCCTGGTGTCCCCGTGTCCCCACGTGTCCCCACCTGACCCTGCAGTCCCCGCGGGCCACCTGATGCGCCCGCACTTTGGCCACCAGGATGCGGACGATGCGCACGAACACCACGAAGTTCACCTGCGGCGAGGGGAGGGGACAGGGACAGGTGGTGACACCCCCGGGCCCGTGTCACCTCCCCCGTGCCCGTGTCACCCCCCCCGGGCCCGTGTCACCTCCCCCGTGCCCGTGTCACCCCCCCCGGGCCCGTGTCACCTCCCCCGTGCCCGTGTCACCCACCGCCACGGCCATCAGGATGGGGCAGCGGATGATCCACCACACGGCCGCCTTCTCGTTCCTCTCCCAGCACCTGGAGCGGGGACGGAGCTCAGCACTGTCCCCCCCATGTCCCCCCGTTGGGGACACCGCCTTGGGGACAGCGGTGTCCCCTCCGGGTGACAAAAAGGGGGGGGGGGGCACAAAGGGACTCACCCCTCGTTCTCGTAGAGGTAGCGCACCACCACCCAGGGCACCACGAAGAGCACGGGGGCGCCTGCGGGGACGGGGTTGGGGACGGGGGTTGGGGACCGCGGCGTGGGGACATTAGGGGACACGGGGGACACGTGGCTCACCCCAGCCGAGGAGGAGGAAGGCGGGGAGGCAGCGGTCACCCGAGAAGGTGGCCAGGACCAGCAGCTTGTGCAGGAAGAGCCCCTCGGCCAGCAGCCACCCGTAGTTGGCACCCACGCAGTACTGGGTCAGCGCCTGCGCCAGCCGGCACCCCGCCACCGCCTGCCGGGGGACGCCACGGGGACACCGGGGTGGCACCGGTGGCACCGGCGGCACGGTGGCAGCACCAGCAGCACGGTGGCATTGCCATCGTGGTGGCACCAGCGGCACGGTGGCACCAGCAGCGTGGTGGCATTGCCATCGTGGTGGCACCTAGTGGCGCAGTGGCACCAGCAGCACGGTGGCATTGTCCTTGTGGCACCGTGGTGGCACTGCCAGCGTGGTGGCACCAGCAGCGTGGTGGCATTGCCATTGTGGTGGCACTGACAGCGTGGTGGCACCAGCAGCATGGTGACATTGCCATCGTGGTGGCACCTGGTGGCACGGTGGCACCTGGTGGCATGGTGGCACCAGCAGCACGGTGGCATTGCCATTGTGGTGGCACCAGCAGCGTGGTGGCATTGCCATTGTGGTGGCACCTGGTGGCACCTGGTGGCACAGTGGCACCAGAAGCACGGTGGCATTGTCCTTGTGGCACCGTGGTGGCACCAGCAGTGTGGTGGCATTGCCATCGTGGTGGCACTGACAGCATGGTGGCACCAGCAGCACGGTGACATTGCCATCGTGGTGGCACCTGGTGGCATGGTGGCACCAGCAGCATGGTGGCACCAGCAACACGGTGGCATTGCCATTGTGGTGGCACCAGCAGTGTGGTGGCATTGCCATCGTGGTGGCACCTGGTGGCACCTGGTGGCACAGTGGCACCAGCAGCACGGTGGCATTGTCCTTGTGGCACCATGGTGGTCCTGCCAGCGTGGTGGCACCACCAGCATGGTGGCATTGTCCTTGTGGCACCGTGGTGGCACTGCCATCATGGTGACACCAGCAGAACCAAGATGACGATGGCACCGCCACCGTGGTGGCACCAGCAGTGTGGTGGCACTGCCACCGTGCTGTCACTAATGTCACAGTGATCCCACCATCACGGTGACACCGGGAGAACCAATGTCACGACGGCAGCGCCACCGTGGTGGCACCAGCCCTGTGGTGGCACCGGCACCCACCTCAGGACCCCCAAACTTTTGCGTTCTCCCCCCACAGATTCCCCCCCCCCAGCGGGCATCCCCCACCCGCGTGTGCCCCCTCCCACGTGTGCCCCACCACCCAAGGGTGCCCCCCACCCATGGGTGCCCCCACCTGCTGGCTCAGCAGCTGCAGGGGGTCGCCGAGGCCGGGGCGCAGGTGGCGGTGCAGCAGCGCGTCCCGTGTCAGGATGGCGCCCGCCCGCAGCACGAAGGAGAGGAAGAGGTTGGCGTGGATGTAGTTGCGGGTGCAACGCAGGCGCCTTGGGGGGGGGGGCGAGGGGGCTTGGGTAGCACCCAAGGGTGCCCGGCAGCACCCGTGGGTGCCGCTGGCAGCGCTCAATCCCCCCCGGTACCTGAAGAGCAGCAGCAGCAGCAGCGCCAGGAGGAGGGAGATGAGGGACAGGGAGTAGCCCACGGTGTAGACCAGGCGGAACTGCTCCAGCAGCCAGGCATGCTGCTGTGGGGACGTGGGGACAGCGTGGGGACGTGGGGACAGCAGGGGGACGTGGGGAGACAGCGTGGGACACTGGGACAGCGTGGGGACACTGGGACAGCGTGGGGAGACTGGGATGGCGTGGGGATGTGGGGACAGCAGGGGGACGTGGGGAGGACAATGTGGAGACACTGGGATGGCATTGGGACACCAGGATGGTGTGGGGATGTGGGGACAGCAGGGGGACACAGGGAGACAACGTGGGGACACTGGGACAGCGTGGGGACACTGGGATGGCGTGGGGACACTGGGATGGTGTGGGGACACTGGGATGGTGTGGGGATGTGGGGGCAGCGTGGAGATGCCGGGACAGCAGGGGGACATGGGGACAAGGTGGGGACACAAGGATGCCACGGGGACCAGCTCGGGACACACACTGAGGGGTGCTGGGATGTGGTGGCACACCAGGATGGGGCACAAAGCACGGCACGGTGCAGCACGGCACGGTGCAGCATGGCATGGTGCAGCACGGCATGGCACGGTGCAGCATGGCACAGTGCAGTATGGCATGACACGATGCAGCACAGCACAGTGCAGCACGACATGGTGCAGTACGGCACGGCACGGTGCAGCATGGTATGGCACGGTGCAGCACAGCACAGCACAGTGCAGCACGGCACGGTGCAGCACGGCACAGCGCAGCATGGCACGGTGCAGCATGGCACAGCACGGTATGATGCACCACAGCATGGTGCAGCACGGCATGGCACGGTGCAGCATGGCACGGTGCAGCACGGCACGGCACGGTTTAGCATGGCACAGTGCAGCACAGTATGGCACGGTGCAGCATGGCATGGTATGGTGCAGCACGGTGCAGCATGGCACGGCACAGTGCAGCATGGCATGGTGCAGCATGGCACGGTGCAGCACGGCATGGTACAGTGCAGCACAGTGCAGCATGGCACAGCACAGCGCAGCATGGCACGGTGCAGCATGGCACGGCATGGTGCAGCACGGCATGGCACGGTGCAGCATGGCACGGCACGGTGCAGCACGGCACGGCACGGTACGGTGCAGCATGGTGCAGCACAGTGAAGCATGGCACGGCAAAGTGCAGCATGGTACGGTGCAGCATGGCATGGTGCAACACGGTGCAGCATGGCACAGCACAGTGAAGCATGGCATGGTGCAGCACGGCACGGCATGGTACAGTATGGCACGGTGCAGCACGGCACGGTGCGTGTCACAAGCACGGAATGGTGCAGCACGGCACGGCACGGCACGGTTCATGTCACGGTGCAACACGTCACGGTTCATGTCACGGTGCAACACGGCACGGCACGGCGCACATCACTGCAACACAGCACGGCACATCCTGGCATGGGATAACAGCACGTTGTATGGCACAGCACGGCATGGCACGGCACGCTGCAGCACAGCTCACTGTGATGCAGCCCCCCCTTTGCTCCCCCCCCATCTCTGTGCACGCATTTTGGCACCGCCCAGCCGGCGTCCCATCATGTCGCGGCACCTCGCAGCGTGGCACGGCACGGAATGGCACAGCACGGCGTGACACAGCACGGCGTGACACAGCACAGGATGGCACAGCATGGCACAGGATGGCACAGCATGGCACAGAATGGCACAGCACGGTGTGACACAGCACGGCGTGACACAGCACGGTGTGACACACACAGGATGGCACAGCATGGCACAGAATGGCACAGCACGGCGTGACACAGCACGGCGTGACACAGCATAGGATGGCACAGCATGGCACAGGATGGCACAGCACGGCATGGAATGGCACAGCGTGACGTGGCACAGCACGGTGTGACAAGGGACAGTGGTCACAGCGACATGGCACAGCATGGCACGGCACAGCACGGCATGGAATGGCACAGCACAGCATGGCACAGCACAGCATGACAAGGGACAGCGGTCACAGTGTGACATGGCACAGCACGGCACAGAATGGCATGGTGTGACGTGGCACAGCACGGCGTGATACAGGACAGTGGTCACAGTGACATGGCACAGCATGGCATGGCACGATGTGGCACAGAACGGCGTGACAAGGGACAGCAGTCACAGTGTGACATGGCACGACATGGCATGACATGGCACGGCACGGCGTGACATGTCACAGTGTGTCACGGCATGGCATGGCACGGCACGGCGTGACACAGAATGTCACAGCATGGCATGACACCTCATAGCATGCCACAGTGTGACATGGCACGATATGGCATGACACGGCATGACATGGCATGGCACGGCGTGACATGGCATGGCACGGCGTGACATGGCACAGCATGTCACGGCATGGCATGGCACGGCATGACACAGAATGTCACGGCATGGTGTGCCATGTGATGGCATGACATAAAATGGCACAGCATGGCGTGACACGGCGTGATATGTCACGACATAGCAAGGTGTGACATGGCACAGCGTGTCACCGCATGGCATGGCACGGCACGGCGTGACATAAAACGGCACAGCACGGCATGACACAGCACGGCACCACATGACATGTCACGACATAGCACGCCATATCGTGACACGTCACGCCACGCTGCCATCGCCACCCACCTGCAGCGGCTGCTCCTGCTCCAGGTCCTCACACTGCGAGTGGTCCCTCCAGGGCCGCCCGGTGCCATCGGTCACCCACTGCCCGTCGGGGCCGCAGCGCCGGGCCACCACCCCGCCCTGCACTGGCCACCACGGCCACCACCACGTCACCGGGGGGGCCACCACCAAGTCCCCCGTGTCCCCCCACCCCCTGCAGTGTCCCCTTACCTCGTGGTGCCAGGGCAGGTACCAGGGGCAGGCACGTGGCGGTGCTGTTGGGGGGCGCGTCCCCCCAGCACACGTACATGTCAAAGCTGCGGTTGCAGACGGGACCTGGAGGGGGTGGGGGGGGTCGGTGTCTGTGTCCCCCCCACCCCCCGGAGGTGTCCCCAAACGTTGTCCCCACCCCGTGTCCCCGTGCTCACCGGGTGCCGGGGGTCGAGGCGCAGGCGCAGCTCGCAGGGCGTGCCGGTACTGCTGCCACGCTGCCAGCGTCGCCTGGGGCCGAGCGCTCGCCCTGCAAGGGGAACGATGCCACCCCCAGGGCCACCACCGTGGGGACAATGCCATGGGGACACCACCATGGGGACACCATCGTGGGGAGACCACCATGGGGGGCACCAGCATGGGGACAATGCCATGGGGACATCAGCATGGGGACAGCACCATGGGGGACACCAACACAGGGACACCACCATGGGGATGTCACCGTGGGGGGCACCAGCATGGGGACATTGCCATGGGGACAATGCCATGGGGACAATGCCATGGGGACATCATGGGGGGCACGACCACGGGGATGTCACTATGGGGACACCAAGGTGGGGGCATCACGGGGCTGCTTCTGTGGGGCCACTGGGGGGCTGCCAGTATGGGGCACCACCGTGGGGGACACCACCATGGGGACAACACCATGGGGATGTCACTGTGGGGACATCACCATGGGGACAATGCCATGGGGACATCAGCATGGGGACACCACCATGGGGGGCACCACCATGGGGACACCGCTGTGGGGATGACATGGGGGGCACCAGCATGGGGACATTGCCATGGGGACAATGCCATGGGGACAACCAGCACGGGGACATTGCCATGGGGACACCACCATGGGGGGCACCAGCATGGGGACAATGCCATGGGGACACCACCATGGGGACCACCAGCATGGGGACATTGCCATGGGGGACACCAACACAGGGACACCACCATGGGGACACCACTATGGGGATGTCACTATGGGCCACCACCGTGGGGGGCACCACCATGGGGACATCAGCATGGGGGCCACCACCATGGGGCCACCACAAGGCCACCAGCTTGGGGACACTGCCATGGGGCCACCCACCATGGGGGCCACCACCTGGGGGGGGGGGTCCTGGTGGTGATGGGGGGGACCTGGGGGCAATGGGGGGGGGTCCCGGTGGTGATGGGGTCCGGGGGGGGGTTCCCGGTGGTGATGGGGGGGGGTCCAGGGGTGATGGGGTCTTGGGGGGGTCTGGGGGGTGACGGGGTCCTGGGGGGAGGGCATGGGGGTGACGGGGGGGGTTTGGGGGTGATGGGGGGGTCTGGGGGGTGATGGGGTCCTGGGGGGGGTCCTGGTGGTGGTGGGGTCCTGGGGGGGACCTGAGGGTGATGGGGGGTCCCGGGGTGATGGGGTCTTGGGGGGGGTCCTGGAGGTGATGGGGGGGTCCCGGTGGTGATGGGGGGGTCCCGGGGGTGATGAGGTCCTGGGGGGGACGTGGGGAGTGATGGGGGGGTCTGGGGGGTGATGGGGTCCTGGGGGGGACCTGAGGGTGATGGGGCGGTCCTGGGGGTGACGGGGCGGTCCCGGTGGTGCTGAGGGGGGTCCGGGGGGGCCTCACCTCTACCCCACGCAGGACCCTGGTAAGCAGGGGGGGGGCGTTTGCCCGGTGCCCCATGACGGCAACAGCAGCTCCTGGGGCGGTGGGGGGGGGGGGATGGAGGAAAAAGGGCACGGGGGAGGGGGGGGGCACCGGAGGAGATCGGTCCCGTGCCCCCCCTCCCACCTTTCCCCCCCCCCCCAGGCCCCGCTTTTACCGGCGCCGCCCCCCCCCCGCTTTGACGCGCTCGTTTCCAGGGAGCCGCGGGAGGCGCCCGGCCGGCACGGGGCCCGACGGGGGGGACCGGGACCCCCCCCATTTCCACACCGGGACCCCCCCCCCAGCTACCGGAGCCCCCCCCCCTTAAAGCCCGGGACCCCCCCTCCCGGTGCCACCCCCGTCCCGTCGCACCGGAGCCCCGTGGGACACCGGAGCGGTGGCAGCCGTCGGGGGGGGGGGGCTCCCAGCAGCCGCCTGCCCCCTTCGTCCCCCCCCCCCGGTGTCCCGAGGCCCCCCCCCGGTGCTCACACATCCCCCCCCCCCCCTCCGGTCCCCCTGTGCCCCCCGGTGCCGTCACCGTTGCGCCCCCCCGGTGCCCTCCCGGTGGCCCCGTTCCCCTCCGCTTCACCCCGATGCGCCCCCCCTCCGGTTCCCGTAGCCCCCCCCCAAAAAAAAAAGCCGTTCCCCGGTGTGCCCCCCCATTTTCCCGGTGCCCCCCCCCTCCGGTTCTCCCGGTACCGGCTCGGCGCGGGGGCTCCGCCGCCCTCGGGGCACCGGCACCGGCGGCACCGCCCCCGGGAGAGGCGGGCGGGGGCCGTTGGGGGGGGGGGGACACCGAGGTGTGGGGGGGCACCGAGGTGTGGGGGGGCCACCGGTGCCGTCCCCAAAACCCCCCCCCCCGCCCCCGTTATTACCCCCCCATTGTCCCCGTACCCCCCTCTTGTCACCCCCCCCCCCGAAGTGTCCTCACGCCCCCCCCCCCCTCTTCGTGGGACCCCCCCCATGTGTGTGTGACCCCCCCCTCAATTTGGGCACCCCCCCAACTTGCCCCCCCCCACCCGTGGGGTGCCCCACGGAGCCCCCCCGGCGCTCGCTGAGCCCCCCCCGACACGCGTGGAAGTGGGGGGGTCCTGCACCCAGTTGCCCCCCCCATTTACCCCATTGCCCCCTATTGCCCATTGGCCCCCATCACCCCCCATCACCCCATTACCCCCCCATCACCCCCATTACCCCCTTGCCCCCCCATTTACCCCCATCACCCCCCCATCACCCCATTACCCCCCCATCACCCCATTGCCCCCCCAGCCCCCAATTATCCCCTGTTATCCCAATGCCTCCCTATTACCCCATTGGCCCCCATTACCCCCCCCACCCCATTACCCCCCCCATTACCCCCATTGTCCCCTATGGCCCCAATGCCCCCCCATCACCCCCCATCACCCCCCATCACCCCATTACCCCCCCATCATCCCATTACCCCCTCTGCCCCCCATTGTCCCCTGTGACCCCAATGCCTCCCTATTACCCCATTACCCTCTATGACCCCATTACCCCCCAATTACCCCCCTATTACCCCATTACCCCCCCCACCCCATTACCCCTGTCACCCCATTACCCCCCGTCACCCCATTACCCCCCCTAGTCCCCCACTGTCTCCTGTGACCCCAATGCCCCCCTATTACCACATTGGTCCCCATCACCCCCCATCACCCCATTACCCCCCCATCACTCCAATACCCCCCAATGCCCCCCCATCACCCCATTATCCCCAATACCCCCCATTGCCCCCCTATTGCCCCATTGGCCCCCATCACCCCCCATCACCCCATTACCACCCCATCACCCCATTGTCCCCTCTTACCCCAATGCCCCCCTATTACCCCATTACCCTTCCCATTACCTCCCCATTAACCCCACACCCCATTAACCCCCCATCACCCCAATGCCCCCCAATACCCCCCATCACCCCATTACCCCCATCACCCCATTACCCCCCCATTACCCCCATTGTCCCCTATGACCCCAATGCCCCCCATTACCCCATATCCCCCCCCACCCCATTACCCCCAATGCCCCCCATTGTCCCCTGTGACCCAATGACCCCTATTGCCCCATTGGCCCCCATTACCCCCCATCACTCCCCCACCCCATTACCCCCCCACCCCATCACCCCATCACCCCCCCCGCCCCCCCACGCCCCTCTCCCCAGCCAATCACAACCCCCTCAATTTGCATAAACCACGCCCCCTCCGTTTTCATTCACTCCCGTGCGGCACACAACGGGTTAAACCCGGCAGGGCGGGTGTGGGCGTGGCCAGGCCGGGGTGGGCGTGGCCAGGCCGGGGTGGGCGTGGCCACGGCTGAGGGTCTGGCCACGGCGTGTGGGCGTGGCCACGGCGTGTGGGCGTGGCCACGGCTGAGGGTCTGGCTA